>OX579634.1:20193210-20666859 GCA_951230915.1 Antitrichia curtipendula
GATGAATATAGAAATGAAATGGTTGGTCGTGTATTGTGGTCATGTTTTTTATCGATCGTTCGTCCCAGCTGGACCAGTTTAAATAGATACCTCTTAGTTTCATTAGAGATTAACCGAGCCCTCCCAAGACTGACCAGTTTTTGATGATTTGCTTGTATGTGAAAATATGTTTTCCAAATTGTGGGCACTTGTGGACAGAAGTCCTCCATAGTCCGACGTGGCCAGGAGACGACATCACAAGAAATCCTTGGCGGGATGAAAACCCCGGAGCTGATGTGAAGAAACTCAAACTAATGGGAACATATAGGGAACACCCATCACTAAAAGGGAACGCCCCTGAAGCAGCCCTCGAGAGGGCTCAATTCTTCTCTAATGCATTTTTTATGGTCCCTTGTTGACCAAGTTGAAGGATGTGACTTGGCAGTGTAGACGAATTCCGGCGTCATCATGCAAACTGAAGATTTGTAGTGAGTCACGGATGTTCCTTTCCTGGTGTAGAGAGCTCATTGTGGAGTACTCAATGCTGCATGTGCTGATGATACATGCTCTCTATTCAAGTTCTCGGACAGCTTCTATGCAATTCAACCAAAGTCTAGGACTCCTCCCCATATTTTTTTGGATAAATTTTTTCTCAGTCCATCCAGAATTCCCTTTTTAAAACTATGTTTCCAAGCAAGTTAATGGTCCCACAAGCACCAAGAAAGGACCATGCATTTACTCACAGTGTACTTTTCACAACCGGGAATCAGTATGCGCTGGCTGTGTATGGTTACTTTTGACCATTGAATTCAATACTCTCTTCTAATGACTTGCCACACTCACCCATGACAAAACGTTAAATTAAAGACATCAGAGCATCCCCACAGCTATCTTGCAAAACAGGGGCATGCAAATTTTGTGGTTTGGCATGCCACAATATTGATTGAATAGCCATGGCTCCATGGGGTGCTCAAAAGGTGCACCATATTTATTACTTTATAATTTTAAAAAGAATTTCTTCACTTTTGAAGAGAAATTTTTCAAAAGATGAAACCAAGAAGATTATTAAATTGCTTAGTGAGTCGCACCCAGGAGACTCTATTTGCCTAAGGTAGGCACCCCCAAAATGGCACCTGGCCTTAAAGTGCCATCTACAGGTTGTGTACATTTTAAAAATCAGTTATGTACCTATTTGGATGGAGCGCTTTCAGAAACAAACTTTGATCCTTAATAACTTTTGCATACGATGTCCAAATGCCACGTTCTCTGGTGCGTTGAACCTCCTTTCACTTGCCAACAAGAATATATGAAAATTTGACCAGTCTAATAGTAGTAACTAGGCTCAGTAGCAAAAAGTGACGGTTTTAGGATTACCCACCTTATACCCTCTTCATTTTTGGAAGTGGCCGGGCATATTTTTTCACTTGGAGTGTGTGTAGCGGGGCAATTTCTAAGCCACGGACTGCCCATTGCCCATGTTGAGTGCCTTTGGCGACTTGCTGTGGAGATGCTCTCAAGCATGATGGGTTCAAGAATGTGATGAGCAAAATCCCTTGTCAGTGGTGAGTGCGAATCTTTGATTAATTTGTTACATCGGCAAAAAAACAAAAAAACTGTCAACGAATCAGCAGTACAGCAGAGGACCCGTGTCTACGCACTTGACCAATTCGTCGAAACGTTGTGAGACATGCGGCTTTGACTACTCATGGCGCTCTCGATCATTACCAGGAAGGAGCACCCACGACACTACAGAACTCCTCACCTCGTCTCTCAAGGCCGAAATTCGATCTTATCCAATGCCAATCCACATCTCTTCAACTTGGTCAACAAGAAACCTCAGTCAAAACAATAATTCTAATATAAGTTCGAACGACGACGAAAATTTCCTATTAAAACTAAAGGAGAGACTCCTAACGTCATTTTCGTGAAATTGGCGGTAAGTTATTCCAGTGCTTTCACACGTCAGCTCTGAAACATAAATTCGTCGCTGCCGTAAATTCATGCACGTCCTAGTACACCTTATGTACATACGTGACAATTTCTGGCACCGAAATCGTGCTACTTTAACAAAATTGACGATTCCATTGACCGTACATGTGAACACTGACTACAGTAGTGATTAGCTTGAAAACAATTCATTGTATTGACATATATTCAACTTTTCTGCAAATCATTTGAAGCATATTCCATAAAAACATGCAAAATAAGCCAATCGCCTGACCTCTCATTGGAACAAGAAACGCTGCAATGCCAGCTTCACTCAAACGAAATGTGTTGCCGCGCATGTCCTGCGACTGAAGAACGATCGGAGAGCCTTCTCAGTGCCGCGAGCTCATGGAATTGCGAGGACGATCCGACACTTCCCCAACCATTCCCAACAGCCACCTGGAAAGCTCGAATCCAGACTAGGACCGGGATGCTGCACGGAAAACGGCAGATTGCTCTAGAGGACGTCCGTGAGTCCTGCAGCACTGCGCAAGTATAAATCCACCGAGTAATGAGCTGCAATATACTCATCACTCACTCATCGATCGACCTTGGCACCCACACGGGGATTCCAGAAGTTCGACTCTCGACACAGGTCTGCGAAATCTCTTCCACTACTAGATCATCATCTACCTAGCGAGCTCAGTCTTCAGTCACATCAAGCTTCACTTTAATAGACTAGGATCCGAATTGCAGCATCAGCACTGCAGCTAGCAATGGTGAGGTTCGCAAGTTGCACGGTCACCACCAGCGTGAGCTGGAAGATGCTCGCCATGGCGTGCGCCATCCTGTCGGTGGCCGCTGTGGTGATGGCCGCGGATCCCGATCCCTTGCAAGACTACTGCGTGGCGGATCTTTCGCCCAACGCACCGCTGGTAAATGGCTTATCTTGCAAGCCCCGCTCCGATGTCTCCATCAGCGACTTCGTCTTCACCGGCTTCCGAACTGCAGGTACGTACGGAGTGCACATCGGTTGGTTCGAACCTTAATAGTAATCTCTGATCTTAGTTAGCTGCCTTCATTTCTGTATAGCCACCCGGCTTCCGAATTTAGCTCGTGGAAGGTCAGGCTTCCATGCATCATGGCGAATTAGCTAAGTGTCTGTTCATGATTCTACAATCGGACACTGTATCAAGAGGACTTCACCAGCTAGCTGTACATCAACGAGAGGCCTCAATTCTTGTACTCGGCGGATGAAGTTCGATTCGCATTCAGTCAGAGTTGGATCGCAATTCTTGTGTGCTGGATTAATGTATTGTACCTTCCAATCTGCTGCAGCCGACGTGACCCAGACCCCCACGGGAGCCACTGCCGTAATAGCCACGCCGTTGGTTTACCCGGGGATCAACACGCAGGGCATCACGCACGCAAGACTGGACTTCGACTTGGGCGGCGTGGTGCCGCTGCACACGCACCCGCGCGCCGCCGAAACCTTGTTCGTGCTCAAGGGCAGCGTGTACACGGGCTTCGTCAGCGACGACAACCAGCTGTTCGCCGCCACGCTGCTCCCTGGCGACGTGATCGTCTTCCCGAAAGGCCTGTCGCACTTCCAGCTCAACGTGGCCAACGAGACCTCGATCTGCTTCAACTCGTTCAACTCGCAGAGCCCAGGATTCCTCATCACAGTCAACCAGGTATGCATTTCATCCACGGCATGAGGCATAGATAGATACATTAGATACCCCTTCATTCTTTAATTGAATTGAATGGCACCGCACCCAGGCCTGCTAGCATAGCTACGCCGGTGTGATTCTGATCGATTGCATGGAGCCTTGACTGCTGTTTGGGTTCAATTTCTAATCACGTACGTACCCCATGATCGATCGAAGTGTTAGTATTTGCGTTGCCATGGACGGCCGATCGACCCGTGTGCTTGGTGATGGCTGTGCAGATCTTCGAGCCGAACATCACGAGCGCCGTGATCGAGAAGTCCTTCGGCGTGGACGCCGCGACTGTGCAGAAGCTCAAGGACTCGTATCCTCACTGAATAATCAAGCTCGTGATCGAATGCATGGCAGGCAGCTTGGTGGATTGATTTCTGCACCATCTGTGACTGCGTGCGCTCGCTTTGAGTTCCAAGTTCTGTGTGTCTCCGGCCCCACGTGTCTAGTCTGTCGTATTTACTCCTTTGGTTTTCGGAAATTGCAATCTGTTGCATAAATAGGGGCTGCAGCAGCAAGATTCAAGTCATTGCATGGAGCATTTTGGTGAATTTAGGTCCATGTTCCCATCAATAAATCGAGGCCTGCTTCCGGGAATGGTGCCTTTCTCTCTTCACATATAACTATTTGAAAATAGAGTTTTGCAACAATCGCAGTGTCCAACATACACATTATCTGTACTGCAACTCGCACCGCACTTGAATATATACTTGCCATCGATAGATAGGAGCTCCAAATTGATTTGCATATTGATGGTGTCCAACGATTCAATGCAAGTCTTCAAGGCTGAACAAAAGCCGCTTATGTTCAAGTCTTGCACTGCCGTGAAAGAGGAAAAATTATTCCAAGCTTGCAGAGCTGTAGGGTGTAGCCATGCATGCAAAGCTGATAACTCATCAAGGTAACTGAAGAGCTGTAAATGCCAAAGCGTTCAACCGTAAGCAAGCTACTCAACATCCCATTTTTGGCTCGAGATCGTTAACTAGAGAACAAAACTTAGGGTTTTGTGAAGGTCACGAGTTGGAAGCTGGACCTGCAAAACTGGTCATACGTGTGCATTGCACTCGTGAATTCATTTAACGGAAATATTCTCAAGGGTCAAAGCATCTAATGGAATGCAAAGATCGATGGTTATGCAAAGGTCGACGGTTATGCAAAGATCTACAAATTAGGACAAGTGTTGGTAGAATTACGTTCCAGACCGTGCAGCCTGACAGTGCCAAGTAGTGGAGTACTCCAAATTTACGAGATTGATATCCATTGCTTAATAATGTCGTTTGATTTATTCTTCAAAAGAATTGCCTTGCTAATGGTCTGCAACAATTCATTGGCTTAAATTGAAGCCTTTACTCCTTCCGGCATGTGTATTGTTGAACGGCCAATCCCCTGGAATGCTCCATGTCAGTGACTTCTGTAAATCTATGCCTCCCAAGGAAAAACTTATTAAATAAAAGAGATTTTTCTTATTTTTTCAGAAGTGATTTCAATAGTAATATAATATGAAAGACTGGATATTTCTTGTGGGGTCCTTTTCTACTGGTAGTGATGTATATTGGACAGTTCTTATTTGGTAGTACTTTGGGTTAGAGTGTAGTCAGTGTCGCAAGTCTGCCTCTCCCATGGCACTCATGCTCCTGGTTTCAATTCGACTTTGGTGAATAGTCCTTTTCCTTCTATTACTTTTCCTAGCCTTTCATTCTGCAAGTGAAGGAATAAAAAAAAGAGAAAGAGAGAAAAGGAAAGAAAGAAACTTACATTAGAGAGAAAATCAGGCCTCAGAAGTGTAGTCAGAAAGTGAACAAACCAATCTATCAATCGAAAATAGGCTCCTTGACAAATCTAGTTAGAGTAGGTGGTCAGATGCTTTGACTTTCAGGAAAGACGCTACGACTTCGTAATTAGCCTATAGCAAAGTTCTGTTTAATATTCACCATTATCAAAGCATGGTGCTTAATTGACAAATGAACAAATGAAGTGAAATTAAGCAAAGTGAAGTGACTTTTAATGCTAGTAGCCATAACAATTTAAATACTCTGAAATTTTCAGACTAGCTTTATAAGACACCTAATGTAGCATGTGTGAAGTTGAGAAGAGAAGTACTTTATACAAGTTGGGTAGTAGTAGTTATCACAATTCATGTGGAATATGTAAATTAGGAACGGTTGAGCTCTCATTAAGCCTAATATACACATCCCACATGGATTGTGTTAACTACTACTATCCAACTTGTATAAAGTGTTTTTCTTCTCAATTTCAATCTCTCAAATGTGCATGTAGTAATTGCAAAAAAAAATTAGATGATAAATGGTTATTGAAATATTTTGGACATTTGCTTGTTTTTTCACAACTTATTTAGTGTGCAAGATGCATATAGATTTAAGTTATTTAAAAATCAGGATTAAGATGAATTAAAATCTCGAAACCCTGATTATTAAATATTTGTACTTGGATTTTGAATTGGTGACAGTCATCTAATAGTACGACGGAAGGTAAGCGGGTGTTGGGGAAAAAAAAATTCTAAGCCAAAAAAAACTAAACTTTTGGACCTTGGAAGGGCTGCAGAGTGGCCTTCCACAGGCCTTAGAATTTTTGTAATGAGTATATTTTTCATTTTTTTTTCTAGTATAATTGTCATACTGAGTGACAATCAATAATTGTGCACCTTTCAATCCAACATTTAGGCTACAAAGCTAAAGCACTATTCATTGTTCATTTTTGTAGGTCTTGCCAAACAAATTTTGGACAAGCAACAAGAGCCATGCCTTGATTTAACTTTTAAAGGTCAGAGACTATGTTTTCACCAAAATTGCTCCAAAATTGCTATTTCTAATACAAGTACCAAATTTTAGAAAAAAACATTTTTGGAAGAAAGGTAATTGTAGGATCTTGTATTAAACTAGTTTGGGAAGTTGTGGAAATTTTTTTAGAAATTTCCACCCTGTGGATTGCAAGATAATAGTATTTGAATTGACATGAATCCTTTTTTTGTCCCTGCAAAAATCCGGGCAGCTGCACTTCATAAGGTCACATTTGTATGAAAAATGCCCCAAATGGTGGTTACTTCTTGAATTCATTTTTCAAGGCAAGTTAGCTACATGTTTGAAAAATTTCAGATCATTTAAAATTGTAAAACATATAGGAAAAAAATAATAAGTAGAAAGAGGTAGAGAATATTGAAAACACTAAATTGTTAAGAATTTAACCCCTAAAGCCCCGCTTGTCCCCTCAGGGGACAATTTGGGTCCGGGTAGGTTCTTATTGTCTCAATTTGAAGTGAATTTTTTTGAGATTTTTTGAAGTTGTGTAGCTTTGCAAGAGCTTTGTGGATATATAATTTTTGTTTCAATCGAACGCCGGATGATTAAGTTATGGCACAATGGGCAAAAAATGGAGATTAGCGGGCAGCCCCAAAAAATTACAAAATGTCAAAATTATTTTTTTTGAATTTTTTTCCTAAAATATTATGTTTTTACCTATACGTGAAGCTTTGATTCATTCTATTTGGACCGGGGGTGCTATTTTGTAAGCCTTGGAGCGTGAGCTTGGGAGCCTGAGAATTTGGGAGCCTGAGAGCCTGTGAGCCTCAAGTTGTGAGGTATTTAGTGTGTTGTTTGGATTTTAGACCTACTACCGTGGTTTAGGAATTTAGGATCTTTACAGCTAGTGAACTAAAGAAAATATATCAATTGGCTTGAAATAAAATTGGGACACTCCAGGTATTCTCTAAACACCTTATTCATTTGACTTGTCTAAATATATTTTATATTTTCTTAGTTGTGACTCCATCATCCCAGAGAATCAAAGCCCCCTTGAGGGACTTGGAGATTAAGACTCTCAAATTTTTTTATTTCAAATTTTTTTTATTGTTTTAATTTTTTAGGGTTTTTTGTTATGACTCTATCACCCTCCATAAACCTCTCACGGTACCAAGAGGCCTTTGGGGATTCTGAACATTGAGACTCTTAAAACTCTTTTTCCAAAATATTTATTTTATATTCATTTTATTTTATTTTGTCACAACTTCATCACCCCCTCAGAAACCTCTCTCAATACCAAAATGCCCCTTAGGGATTATTAGGTTTTTAAAACCTCAAAATTATTTTTGCAGTTTTAAGAAAAAAAATTATTTATTTTGTTTTGTTTTGTAACTTAGTTACCTGCAAAAACACCTTTCAGTACTAATAGACCACTTAGAGGATTTTGGGTTTGGGACTTTCAATTCTTTCTTTTGTCTATATTTTTTTTAAGTCTAATTTTTTTTTTTTTTTTTCAACTTGGTCACCTCTAGAAACCTCTCTTGGCACCGAGAGATCCTTTGGGGTGTTTGAAGCTTGGAACTTTCAAAACTTTCTTTTTCAAAAAAAAATTTTCAATTTTTTTTTTTTTTTTTTTTCCCCAACTTTGTCACCCCTAGAAACCTCTCTCGCCATCGAGAGACCCTTTGGGATGTTGAAAGCTTGGAACTCTCAAAACTTTTTTTTTTCAAAAAACAAATTTCAAAATTATTTTCATTTTTTTTTTCAATTTTTTTTCCGTGACTTAGTCACCCCTAGAAACCTCTCTCTGCACTAAGAGACCTTTTTGTGTTTGAAGCTTGGAACCTTAAAAAAAAATTCGAAAAAAAAATTTCAGTTTTTTTTTATTTTTTTTAAATTTTTTCCGCGACTTTGTCACCCCTAGAAACCTCTCTTGCCATCAAGAAACCTTTTGGGTTGTTAGAAGCTTGGAACTCTAAAAAAATAAATTTCAAAAACAATTTTTTTTTTTTTTTTTTTTTCCCAACTTCATCACCCCTAGAAACCTCTCTCGCCACTGAGAGACCCTTTCGGGTGTTAGAAGCTTGCAACTTTCAAGAAAATAATTCAAAAAAATAACTTCAAGTTTTTTTTCAGTTTTTATTTCTTATTTTTTTTCTGCGACTTTGTCATTCCTAGATACCCCTTTCGGTACCAAAAGACCCCTTGAAGAGGGTGGAGTTTAGGTCTCTCAAAATTCATTTTTTCAATTTTTTTTTTCAAATTTTTTTTGGTCCTTTTGGGGTGTTTGAAGTTTGAGACTCCCTCCAAAAAAAAAAATTAATTTTTTAATTTTTAATTTAATTTGATTCTTTTAATTAGTATTTTTGTGTATATATGTGTGTAGAGTCTATCTCTCTGGAAACCTTTCTTGGGAGATCTAGAGGTTGGAACACTCTAAGACTTAACACACACTATAGGGATGGTATCTACTGCATGAGCCATCCATTACCTGTCCAAAATAAAAAAATCCCCTTAGAATCCCTTCAAGGGCTTGAGCTTGAACAGATGTATTTGCAAGAAGAAAAAAAATGGAGCTCAAGGTGGGTTAAAACTATTGCCCGCATGCGCTCCAAGCCAAGTGCGGAGTGAGTGATGGATACGCTCCCACGGTCATAGGTCTATGGTAATAGGGCTGAAATTTTATTATTAATATAAAAATATTGAAATGTCTCTGCTTTTTTCTCTATTGGCATCAAAAATTTCAAGTTTTTTCTTAGTCGACGCTTTGGGCTCACAAAGTGTATGCTCATAGCTCCTAAGCTCACATTTTTAGGCTCACAAACTAGCGTCGTTGTATTTGGACTAGGGATGAGAAAGTTATGGACAATCTTAGTTTTTCGGGCAATTTAAGCATCTTCTTGAAAAAAACTTTTTGTTCAACTTTGAATGCTAATATCTTCCAATCTGTACGGTGAAATTTGATGAAATTTTTACTACATGATCTCAGACAAGTTAAGTACAAGATCCTACGGTTAAATTCCAAGAAAAACAAAAGATTTGGTTTCCTTAAGCGAATACAACAGATGGTAGTTTTGAGTGGTTTTTGGCAAAAAATACCCTCGGGGCTTTAGGGGTTAAATATAGAATTAAAAAATGACAATCCCAATAGTTATAATGTTGTAATAAATAATCTACACCCAATGTTTTTATTTTTTTTCAAAAATATTGAAAATTAAGTTAAATAAAAGACTTCAGAGTTTATCTTAGAGTATAGATTCCATAATTACTCTCAAAAGGCCTAATTTCGAATTTTTATTTGTTTTTTAAATGATTTTTAAAGAAGTTTTTTCAGCTACCCAGGCTGCTCGCCGACCAATGAAAATGACATTTCATATAGTAACTTATTAACCACATAATCAAAAGTTATAAAAAAATTTGGGCCTTAAAGCTACTCTTTGGGCACATCTTGTGTCAAAATTTTAAAGAAAAGAAATAAAAATTATAGCTGTAGTGAGCTGCCCAAAATTGCTATGCTGTCAAAAAACAGTGTTTGGTCCTTTAGGAGTTAAGGACATATTTGATTCTCTGTTGGATTGTATGCCAAGCAAGGGAATGTCATTTAAGAATAATATATAAAACAATGGTTACTACCTCATAGCAATTAACAAGTGATATGAAAAAAACAAATGTTGAAATTGAACGATCACTTTCAACATTTATCAAAAAAATGAATGTTGAATGTGATTGTAGTAGTGGAGATTATGTGGAAACTTTGCTATTTACACATGCCATGAGAGATGTTTGATTTGCTTGTTCATACATTTATACTTGAGCCAAAATTTGTTGCAAACATTGGACTATTTAGGACTATGAATGCACTATCTTCTTTAATGAAATAAATTTAGGTTAATGAATTTTGTGCACCTTTCAATCTAACGTACATTTAGGCTACAAAGCTTAAGCACTATTCATTGTTCACTTTTGTAGGTTTTGCCAAACAAATTTTGGACAAGCAACAAGACAAATGCCTTGCTTCAAGGACATATTTGATTCTTTGTTAGATTGGATGCCAAGCAAGAGAATGTCATTTAAGAACAATATTAAAAACAATAGTTACTACCTCATAGCAATTAACAAGCGACATGAATAAAACAAATGTTGAAATTGAACAATCACTTTCAACATTTATCAAAAAAATGAATGTTGAATGTGATTGTGCTAGTGGGGATTATATGTTGAAACTTTGCTATTTACACATGCCATGAGAGATGTTTGGTTTGCTTGTTCATACATTTATACTTGAGCCAAAAATTCCATAACTATCGATATCTAGGACAATTTTTTATATTGTCATAAAAATGTAACACAACAAAGTATGAATTGAAGGATCTACAAAATGTAAACCGTAAAAGAAAATATATCTTATAAATTGAATACATTGAATTGAACATGTTCAAAATTTGTCATTGAAAATTATGAAATCAATCAATAAAAAACAAAAAAACAAGATACATGGATAAAAGAAGATTTTCAAAACAAAGGAAAATTTAGAAAGTTTGGAAACATGGCATTTTCACTAGTTGCATACTTGCATTACATATTTCTATTACCATAGGACTAATGTAGGGAATTCAATATCATATGTTAATATAAAAAAAGATATAAAAAAAATTTGGATCTAATCAATGCAAAATATATATTTAACATTTAATATTAGTTTATTGTTGCCTATGATTAATGTAATAATATTGCAGTGAATATCATCTATTAGTTATCAATACATCCATCAAGATTGTTGTATGCAAGTAAATAGGAATTTATGTGGCTTTGTACTAATTTTAGTTTAGTTACTCAATTTATAGTTGTAGACCAACCATGCAGTCAATGATAATATAGAAGATTTAGTAAGACTAAGAATAGAATTGGTTTTAATTGGTAAAGGATTACATGGGGCAAAGTCAAAGTTGAAGGTAAGGTTGTAATGAGGAACGTAAAGGATTTAGGAAGGCCATTTGAGGTCTTAAAAAAAAAATGGAGGTATAAGCCTATAAAGCTTGAGTATACATGAAATGTGCTCAACATTGCTCCATAAATTTTGCTATCATTCTTGAAGAATTTCTTCTTTGTAAGGATTTGGGAGGATTGACAAGAAGACAATATATTTTTAAATCTAACAAACTAGGTGAGTTACAACGAGAGTTACAATGTATGCATACCCAATGTTGACTCCAACCCAATTGCATCCTTATATACAATTGTCCAACATTTGAGTCCACAAATGTTGGACAAATGAAGATAGAAATGCAATTGGGCTAGGTAGACAATGGGTGTGCATACTTTTTAGTGGTTTAGATGTTTGTGTCTGTTGTAAAGGCCATAACTATAATTCTCTCCAATGTGGCGTTCTACAATTGGCTACAAGCAAGCAAATTATCACTTGTAATATGTGTCCTTTGTAACATTTTCCAACCCTAAATTACATAATCATGTTGCTTGGAAAGATTGGCAAGGGAACAAATAATTGACATACTATGATTGGTTGATGGACACTTGTCGAAAACGACCAACATTCAGTACGATCCGATTGGCAAATAGTGCCACACCATATGTTGAGAATTTGGATCCTAGCCGTTATGAACAACAATGACAATGGAGGGTGCCAAAACACTGTGTAGGATGTGCTCTCATCACTCCACAACTCGAGGAAACAACCCTGTAGGCTATATTGACACCTTCTATGGCCATTATCTAATTCATAATTCTCACCCTTATGTACAACTAGGATAGAAGCATTTCTCATGGGGAGTGAACATAACCGGTTGTTGAATTTTCAACACTAACATGCTACCGTCCGATTGGCAAGTGGCAACCCGTCACTATTGCCATTACAAGTTGCAACTCATAACCTTCTTTCCTTTCAACTTGCTTCCTACACCCTTGGATCATGAAGATCAAAGGTTGTGATTGAAAAATGTACAACTAGTTATGTACAATAACCTATTTGCCGCTAGCACAGCTCATCGGTTATCTAATACATCGATGTGGAGAAGCCCCAAAGCTCCCACCAGAAACCCATCGCGGAGCAGAAAGCCTGCTGACGAGAGGTGTGAGAAATCACGAAGAGTTGCATACATTCATGGCCAAGGTCCTGTTAAGATGCAGGGGAGTGTATTCATCGAAGATCCTGGTCTGAGTAGTCACGGAACAAAGCTCCTGTTTACATTCTGGTACATAAAAGGGAAACATTGAGCTTCCATGCGCATACAGGGATTCAAAATTGAAAGGTTTCAATCCATCTTTGACCGTCCTTACTTTTAGTTGCGCATCCCTGCTCCGATCCGTCAAGGAGATCGTGGGCTTCAACTGTCTGTACCGACTCATCCATCCATTGCTATATATACTTTTGAAATGAAAGAGCCAGCACGAGCTCGCTGAATACTACTGCAGCACTAATTCTGCAAGAGTTTCAACAAGAGTTCGTACTTCTCAGCGCCCTCTCTAACTTATGCTCCTTTCAGCTTTTCATTTTGATTGCAATTGTGATTGAAAATGTATATCAATAAGTAATGTACAACATACCATGGTGGTTGTCTATTTGTGAAGCTACCTCACCAGATATCGTTGGTGGGCGTTCAAGCTGGAGAGCGAGCTTGCTTTCGAAGGTTTCGTCTGTTTCAAAGTAACTTCACCGTGATCTCTAGGGTGCACCATCTGTGCAAGGTACTGAACCGCCTTCTAGTCTGCATCCGGAATACCTTCGGGATAGAACAGCAGCGCATGTCCCCGGTTTCGACTTCCCTGGCTGGAATCTGTGTCCATGGTGCCCGCATACATGTACTCGGAGGTGGGAGGAAAGGAGGCGGTGGAGGATATGGAGGACATGGAGGACACGGGGGGGAAGGTCGAAATGGATGTGTCGTAGTGTACGGCGCTCAGCGTTTTATGCAGCACTTGCGCATCTCGGAAGGCGGTACTGTCGTACATTCTCCCGCCGGCGTCTCTTTGGCGGGCCAGAAAGGCCTCCAGCTCGGCCCGAATGTCGTCCAAGGCGGCACTTTTGGTCTCCAGCGCTAAACTCGCTTCGCCCAGCTTCATCTGCACGCGCTCCTCCCGCCAGACCTCCGCCGTCTGCAGCATTCTTCGCTCCTCTTCGAGCTCTTCCCGCACGCGCTTGAGCTCTTCCACCTCGCCGACCCTGCGGTTGTCGTTCTCCCGGGCCAGGTCCTGACAAAGCTCCTCCACCGCCTTCCGGGTCTTGCGCTCGCTCTCGAGCTCTTTCACCAGTTTGGAAGCCACTGTTTGGGACTCCGCGACGTCTTTCATCAGCCTCCGGTTGGCACTTTCCACTCTCTGCTTGGCCTTCCGCTCTTCGTCTAATTCCTCTTTCACCGATTGCACGGCCGCTCGCACCGACTCCTTTTCTTTCGCCTTCCAGCTCATCTTCTCATCCGAAAACCGCTTCATGAGACCCTCCATCTCGCGTTGCGCAACCCTTTGAGGAATCTCAAGCTCCATCACGCGGGAGTGCGCTTCCATCAACTGCTCGTGCAAGGCCGTCGTTAAACTGAGACTGGTAGTGTGCTGCTCCTCCAGCAGGCGGATTTGACTGAAGACTTTCAGCAGTTCCTGGGAGGTTGTGGGAGTGCCATCGATCTCGCCCTTGCTGGTCGTTGCGAAAATAGGGCTAGGGATGTGTCTTCGCCTGTCAACCTGCCATTTCCAATATCATTCACGCTATGTGTAATGTATATATGAAATAGTGCAGGCTGATATGTTACTGTACTGTGCTGATTTCCACACACAAAAATTGTAGTGACGAATAGGATAAATCGGTGTACTGTGCTGATTTCCACACACAAAAATTGTAGTGACGAATAGGATAAATCGGTGTAGCTAAAATTCACACTGAGCTTTTCAAAAAGAAAATAAAGGCGGAGAGTAATATTATATCTGTTGAGGTATTTACAGATCCGACTCTTGAATCCAAAGATCTCTCCACAGCTCTCAAAATCACACTCCTACGAATGTTCAAATGCTTAAAGTGAATTTCAAGACAAAAGTACTGGATTTTCGTGAAATTCAAAAAGTGTTCAGATAAATTATCCGGAAGACACTACTTACTTACCAGAGTGGGAGTACTGGGAGCATGATCAGAATCGTCGCCAGGATCCACGGCGGTTTTGGTCAACAATCTTTGAAGATGAGTTTGCACGCCTCTGTGTGCTCCTGTCTGAGACAGCACACGTCAAGCCCGTTAAATTGGCAGGAATCCATTTAAATGGAGCGGTGGACCTCGAGAAAGGAAGGAATGAAAGGATTTAGGGTACCGGGCGGGGAATGGCGGTGGAAATCCTAGCTTCGCGGTTCACACTATAGTGAATGCAGTGCAAATTTTGCATATTACTTTGCTTTTCTATCGGCACAACAAGCTAATGTAGATGTCAAATGGCACTTGGAATACTGCCAAGTTAACAGAATTGACTTTAGCAGCAAATTAAACTGACTCCATCATTAAAAAAAAGGATCTGAAAAACCTGCGATTGATGGATGAACAAAACTTGCGTCACATGTTCTGTCCAAATGCATTGCAACGTACGCACCTTCAGTTGGCGATGGGTGAGGACGTAATCCGGCTGCGAGAAAGGGCTGTCGGAAGGCGGAGCAGCGTTCACATCGGACGGCGAGTTCCAAGGGATCCAGTCGGGGCTGTAGAGGCAGGCAGGCAGACAAACGGGGAGAGGCAGGTCTTGAAGCTCCCATAGCGACGACGCCAGTTTTCGTGCCGACGGGGGAGGCTCTTCGAAAGGCGAGGCCATCACCAGCCCTGCTTCATAGAGCTGGTAATCGCTGAACGCCTGCTTCCATCTGTGCACGGGGGTCTCCGGCGTCGCCGATCGTCGGCCCTTCGTTCGCTTGGATGGTTTCTCACGCCTGTCCATTATAATGCTCACTGAGAGTACTCTATCGATCTCCCTGTTCTGTACTGCACCTCTCGATCGCTCTCACGCGAGGATTTCGGCAAATTGGTGCACCATTTCCCAGTTCAATGTTGCCATGTATGAAAACGTGTACTCTCTTCGAAACTTATTAACTAGGGTGATTTCCTCTGTTCAAAGAGATTGCCCTATCATCAGCCCGTAAGAGTGAGTCAATGTCATTTCTAGCTTGCAGGACTCTCTGCTATGAACTCACCAATGAATTGAAGAAGAAGACGATCACCGGCTAGCACACCGTGAGTTAGGTGGTCCTGCTGCGATCCCAATTTGACTAATTCTCTCTACCACTAGCTGGTAATCGCCGTCTTTGTGAATTATAAGTAGCTGGAATTTGAACAAGAGATGGTTACCCTTGACAATTCCATTCAACGAAAGCCCCAAATATGCTACAAACTTGGAGCAGATCGATCGCTACTCCCTCCTAAGCTGGTCACGTCCTAAACCAACGAAGCCTCCAACGTCTTCAACCACCAGGCGGCAGATTAGGACTCCGAGACAACCACAAAGGACCAGTTTGACCATTACCCATTCGAAACCCCTGCCCTAAACAGGAATCTACGCAAGACATGAAATCTATCACACTCCTGCGCGGTGGACGAGTATCATCCAAGACTGTGATTTCAGTCTCAAGCTCCTGACCTACTAACTTAGTACTCCTGAATCCTTCTTTTTCGGGTCCCGAAATTCCTCTCACAGCCAGTGAGTGTGAAGGCGCCCGGAACCTCACTGCTTCATGATCCAAAAGCAGGAGTAGAAGTGTCGGAGACGGCAATTACTCCTCTGGCCACATCAGCCCTTGAGCAGGTTTGTAGGAGCCAGGCGGTGGTAAGCTATAACTTACTGCTCGTGCAAGTCTATATTAAGCTCACATCCTGCTCGATCTCCCTCTGTCCCTCATGGCCTCCTCAGTCCTCACCTGCTGATCGACGAATTGGGCGAGCCTCCTGTGCAAGTCTGGAGACGAAGACTGGTGAAAGCAGTGAGTCCCAGTGGTTTGATTCGAATATTCTTATCGTGTATGTTAGAGCACGACGGTTGGTGATTCTCTTCTCTTGGGCTCTGGGGGAGCTCTCAAAAGAGTGTGGGCTGTGCCGACCACACCGACCATGACGCCTTGGGAGCGCTTGTGTGCTGCGTACGGAACCACTCCACGAGGACATCCGGAACAGTGCGCTTCAGTCACCCTTCCAAGGCGTGGGGGGACTGGAGACACTGGAATCTAGGATTCAGAACCCCTTCAACACGAGAATCAATGGCTGGTTTACTTGGGTAGCAGGGCAGGGGAGGATAGGGGAGGGGTGGGGATGGGATTCTGATCCTGTGGCTTTTTGCTTTGATTGGTTTTCTTTCGGTGGGATTGGACATTCAAAGTGTCTGTACCACTGTGTGAATTGGTGGACTTTAGGTGGGCACCCCCCCAAAACGCCACTTTTTTTACTACTGTGCCTAGTTACCATTATTATGCTGCTCTCGTTTTCATAGTTTTTTTTTTGTTGACAAGTAAAAGGAGGCTCCAACACAGCAAAAGAACGTGACATTTGGATAGCGTGTGCAAAAGTTGGAAAGGGTCAAAGTTTTCTGTGTGGTAGAGGTTCTAAAATCCATGGCTTCCACATACTTTAGGTGAAAACACCCATTCCTGTCCCTGTACCCAATTCCATCACCATGTACATAAAATTATTCACCAACACTAGGGGGTACCCTTTTGCTTCTGGAGCCCCCCCAGCAAGGAAGCTTCTTGAAAGAGCTACGTGGTGAGAGTTCATATGGTACTACAGCCAACACTGTTCCGGAAGCCAATCGGAATTCTGCATTTTAATTCGCCCTAGGCATCTCGGGGGGGAATTATACCTCATGTGTCAGGGTCATCAGGAGCCCAGTTAGTAATGTTATGTACCAACAGAGTACATTCTCTTACTACAAAAATGTGCACCCTTGCTACATGGTGATGGGATTGGGTACAAGGACAAGAATGGGTGTCATCACCTTAGGTGTATATTGATTGACTGTGGAAATGTACACATAATGATGATGGCAATTTTGGGTCAATGCTGCATTTAGAAGTATCCTTGTTAGTAACCTCAATTTATTATGGATTAATATCATATTTTTTGGATTATATTATTTTGTCCTATTTGAATTGGTTATTGGTGTGCAAAATAAGTCACTCCAAATTTCATTTTATTACTATACAGTAATATTTAAGTATATTCTAATCATGATATACGAAGTGTATCGTTTACAAACAATGTGGTTGCATTACACAAACTAATCAAACATGTATAAATAGGACATGGACAAATCAATGGTCCACATATTCATAGGATCTGCGTTGTCACTCCAAATTACATACTTGTATTGACAATATAAAATAATCAATGTAAGATAGAAATATCCATTTCCAAGTGCCTACTCGAAAGCATGCTCTAACATGTAAAATCTCAAGATATAAATTCAAAGTCATTTATACCAAAATTAGGGCATGGATTTAGAAACCTTCTAATAAAATTTTGAGTTCAACAATGTGTGCAGTTAAAAATAATAATAATTATAACAATAATAATAATTATAACAATAATAATAATTATAATAATAACAATAATAATAATTATAATAATAACAATAATAATAATTATAATAATAACAATAATAATTATTATAATAATAATAGATTGAGCTTTTGTAAGCGATGATCTTGGCCATCGAGAAGATTAGAGTTTGGCGCTCTGGGATATGAAATATGACTATAAAATATAGATATGGTTTAGGATTATGGTATATAGAATATGGAATATATATATATATATATATATATATGATATACAAATTTATATGGATATATACAAAATATATACGACAATCGATATCCGTATCGATTGGAGTCCAAATAATTTCCAAAAAAGTACAAATAAAGGATTGGGATGGATAATTCTCAAGCACAATTAATGAATTAATTCATTTCCCAAGTGTTTTTCACAATGTGCATGACAATAAAGTGTTTTGGAATCTTTCTTGAATTGTCAAAAGCGTTTATGAAAATTTAATAATGAAAAGTACTCTAAATGGCTTAAGAGTTTGGTAGCAAGCACTTTCCTTAGACCCGGTTTATACTTGGAGTAGGATTGAAGGCTAGCAAGAACTCTCCAAGTTTGAACTATTAAGATCACTCAATTTCTCCAAATCTGGCCCAAGGGCTTTAAACTAGGGCGGATTGAAATCACAACCCACATGTCGCCTTAGGTGGCATGGTTTTGGCACCAAAGCTTTCAGCCCTTGGGGAGCAATTAGGATGAAGTTTTGGGTGGCTTGATTTCTCAAAATGAGAGCTTGACTACTCATTGTCAAAATGTAAAAATTATAATTGATGTAGAATTTCAGACCTCATTTAATCATAGGAGAATAACTTTTTTCAAAAAACCTTGAACTAAATCTTTTTAGTAAATCAGTCTAAATTTCATTTCCAAAAATCCATTTGGGATTTGAAGCCTCCAATCAAAAGTTATGGACAAAATTTTGAGAGGATGTTTGAAAATGTCAAAGAAAATGTCCCTTCCAATCCCTCTCTCAAATTTGTTCATAATGTTTGATTGGAGGGTCAAAATCTAAGAAGGATTTTTGAATATGAAATTTAATTTGAGTTTATTGTTCAAATTAGAATTTGTTGAAAAAAGTTATTTTTCTATTTCCAAATGAGGTCTGAAATTCTATTTCAAACACAATTCCTCCTTTTGATTTAACTATGAGTGATTCAAGAGCTTCTACTAATTCTAATTTACATATCCCACATGGATTGTTTTACCTCCTACCACCCCATATGTATATAAAGGGCTTGATTTCACAATTCTAAATGCAAATCATGAATGGCTTGGAAAGCAAAGTGATGTAATTCTAATGTTGTATTTGTTTTCTCTAGGAACTGAATATGTTTTTGAAGTTTTATTAAAAAGTTTATAAACTTTTCTTTGCTATCGACCCATTCATGTGTAACTGTGATCCACTGACTTTATACATTGTAGTTATTACAATTTTGATCATTCTTGACATGTGCCGTCTTAGCTACTAATGGGTGTGGAATATTCTACACATCATCTAGGGGATGAAATGGTACGAAATATTTTACATAAATCTGTCCAAGGGAAGACAATCATTCTTACTACTATTGAATGTGATGCTGCTATCATGTGCTTTTGCTTTGATTGATTTTCTTTTGATGGGATGGACAAGTGTTTGTACCAATGTAATTTGGTAGATACCCTCAAAAATGCCACTTTCTTTTACTTTGCCTAGTTATCTAGATTTAGAGGTTCTAACATACTAAAAAACGCGACATTTGGATATTGTATACAAATGTTGAAAAGAGTCAAAGTTTCTTTTGGTAGAGGTTTTAAAATCATTTGTTCCACATAGGTGTATAGATTGTGGAGATGTATACAAAATGATGATGACAACTTTGGATAAGTGACATAGTTGGGAGTGCCCACCGATCCTTTTGGAAGGGGCACTATGGGGCTAGATTGTACTATTTCAAAATAAATGTCTATTTTTTGCCAAATAAAAATAATCTTTTTTTGCTAGATATTTTTCATTTCTATTTTAAATGTGGATGAAGTTGCCAAATTTAGATGATAAAGTACATTATTATGTTTGAATAGTGTTTTTTGGTCTAAAAGATGAATGATTGTAGAAATACAATGCTTCACTAAATTTTAAGTGATCGTCATCTTAGCACTTTTTCAAAAAATAAAAAAAAACTGGCTATTGTAGTGCTCACTTTAGTAAATAATAACCCCTAAAAGCATAATATCATTCCATATTATAGATGATGTACAATGTATTACAAGACAATGTTTTGTCCAAATATCTTCTCATTCGTCCTAGTCAAGTCTTTAATTTTAAAGAGATGACCTTTTTTTTATACCCAATTTGATGAAATTGACAAAAATGAAATATTTGTACAAAGATATAAGACAAAATGTGCTAAAATTCATTAAAGATTTTTTACTATGTTTTCACCAAAAACATTCCAAAACTGCCATATCTAGTACAATTACCAATTTTATTTTTCTTAACCCTTAAAGGACCAAGGCCATTTTTCTGCCCAAAAACACTCAAAACTGCCATTTCTATAGCAAAGAGTTCAAAAAATTGAAAACTGTTTTTTTTTTTCACATCTAACCGTAGGATCTTATACCTAACTAGTATGAAAATGTGTGGAACAAATTTCAGAATTTTTGACCGCACAGATTGCAAGATATCTGCGTTTAAAGTGAAAAAAACAAGTTTTTCAGCACATTGCGGGACTAGATTTTATGACTTTGAACATTTTTAACTTAAATATTTTGCACTACAGAGTTTTGAGCTTTTAATCTTTATAGTGGAGAATTGAGTTGAGAGTCTAGGGGAAAAAAGAAAATCCAAAAAAACTTAATTTTCATTATTAAAGAAATTGTTAAGTAGAAGTAGGTACAAGATAGAAAGAAAATCTAAAATATTAATATCTTTTATATGGAATTAAAAATCACTAATCCCAATGGTGAGGTTGTTCTAGCAAAAAAACTAAACCTTGTGGAACTTTTTTTTTTGAAAAATTATAAAAATTACATTCTGAAATGAATCCTACAAGTTATTTTTTCAGGAAGATGCTCTAAGTGCCCAAAAAACAAGCTTGTCCATAACATTCTCATAACAAATCCAAATGAAATGAATCAAAGCTTTTCAGATAGACAAAAATATAATCTACAAGAAAAAAATTAGAAAAAATAAAAATAAAAATTGCAAATTTTTTTTGCTGCCCCTCGACCCCTGTTTTGAGCTTATTTGGGCATAACTTTTTTTCCCGGGCACCGATTGTGAAAAAAATTATATTCCCATAAAGCTAATCAGATTTTCTACCTCCAAAAAAAGTTTCAAAAAATCAGGAGAAAATTTCAGCTCGTAAGTACCTGCCCGAAAACCCATTTGTCCCCCGAGGGGACAATGGTCCTTTAGGGGTTAAACACATTTTTAGACACATATAAGAGTAGGATCTTTTTATACTCTAGTTCAAAAAAATATGGAGTTTTTTTTAGAAATTTCTACTATATGGATTGTAAGATATTAGCATTTGAATTGAAAAAAATCCTTTTTTTAGCCTTGTGAAAAACTAGATAGCTGCACTTCACAAGGTCAAATTTGTATGAAAAAATGTCCATGTCAATGGTTCTTCTTTGGATTCATTATTTAAGGCAAGTTGTATACATGCTTGAAATTTTCATATCATTTGGAATTGTAAGACATAGAAAAAAAATAGTAAGTAATACAAAGAAGTAGAAAATGATTCAAAATTGTTAAGAATTTAGTTATATTATTGAAAAATGTCAATCCCAATGGTTGTAATTTTGGAATAAACAATCTACACCCTATGAATCTATGATTTTATTTTTTCAAAAAATATTGAAAATTGAGTTACATAAAGAACTTCAAAGTTTATTTTAGAATAGAAATTTCGTAATTATCCACAAACTAAAACTCTTCATAACTTTCATCTCATTAATCAAAATGTAATTATTCAAATCTTTCCATGTATATAATCTAGTGAACCAATTTTTTTAAATGATTTTTAAGAATTTGTTTGAGTTGTACAAGCCAATAACGCTAGCATATGAGTCTAGAAATGTGAGCCTACAAACCTTGAGTCTAGGTGTAAGTAGGTACTCTATAATTATTGAAGGTGTCTATAACATACATGCTTATAATATAAGTACCACATAATCATAGAAGGTGCTTATAATATAGGTACCTATAATATATAAACTTATAATATATATTATAGGCACCTTCCATGATTGTAGAATATTTATATTATAGGTACCTATGTTATAACCATGGAAGGTACTTATAGCATGGATACCTACAATATATACACCTACAATATAAATATCCTATAACTATGGAAGGTACCTATAATATAGATATGTATAATATAGGAGCCTAGGCTCTTAGGCTCAAGATCCTAGGCTCACATACTAGCACCCGAGCTACACAAGTTGCTCACAGTTCAAAGAAAAATATATATTATAAAATAACATTTTAACCATGTAGTCAGAAGTTATGAAAATTGTTGGGCCTTAAAGCTACCCCTTGGGCACATGTTGTGTGAAAATTTTAGAGGAAAAAAATAAAAATTTAATTTGTAGTGAGCTACCCAAAATTGCCATGTTGCCAATAAACGCAGTTTGGACATTTAGGGGTTACAGGGTTAAGTTATGTGCACCTATAATCATGACTAATTACAACTCAGTCTAGTTACTATTATTTGACAAAAATTATTTCAAATGGATCTTGTTGACAATGGAAAAAGGATCTATGAGGATTTCCAATACAATGATAATTATAATTATTTAGACATCGTATGAATATATAAGTCATGAAATTTTAAAGTATTGGATGTAGGTGTACAAAAACTCTACACCAGGTTCTAATAGACTCTCACGTTTTGATTTTGTACATCTTGTGTAATCAATGTTTAGTACATTATGAATTTTTTGGGTTCAAATGTAGGTGTTGTATTTGAACAGTGTTGATTAAAGGCATATATACCTTAATAGTTGTGATGATGGACTAATATCATATTATTTGGAATATTTATTTCATTCAATAATTTATTTTATTTTATTTTATTTTATCCTATTAATGAATTGGTGTGCAAAATTTGTCACTCCAAATTTCATTTTTGAAAAAATTACTATTATATAATAATATTTAAGTATATTCTAGTCACATACAAAGTATCTTATCTACGAACAATGAAATTGGACTATTAGCGTCATGCATACTAACATGACATGTTTTGATAAGACAAATCAACTTTATGCATACTAATAGGACATATTTTTGATATGACAAGTCAACATTATACATACTGGTAAGACATTTATTGAGAGGACAAATCAATGTAAGATAGAAATACACATTTTTAAAAGCATGCCCTAAAAAAATCTTAGATGTAAAATATCAAGATGTAGTTTCAAAGTCATTGACATCCAAATTAGGACATGGATTTAGAAACCTTTTTAGACAAAACTTTGAGAAATCATAACGAATTCATATAATAGAGTTAATCGTAAAGTATGTACAATGTGGGACCACAAGCCAGAGTTCGGAAAAAACAAGGGACAAAACTCCTTGAAGCATCCAAACTGAGGTCCAATGAAGTTTGGGCTTTCGTCTCTTTTGTACTATTCCTAATTATACCTTCCTCTGACACCCTTGTTTCAAACTGGGGTTTCCCTTACAATTAACTCTATTATCTAAAAAAATATTCAATAAAAAAGAGTTATGGTAGAACCACCCATTGTTGACCAGGGATCCATCTCCAACCTGTAGGGTGTACTATGTCCAACAAAGGTTGCAATAAATTTTCAACCAAAGCTGTGAATGTTTTCTTTTTCTTTTTCAAAGTTAAGACTAATCGAGTCATGACACATGTCCCAAAGCAGTGAGCAGAAAATGGTTTTTGAATGATTGGCATTGGAAGACTCTATATATTAGCTATAGGTTTGGACCAGTTGTCGGCTTCCAAAATTCATAGTAATTTCAATTCAAGGCATAAAATAACAGAAAAAATTGCAATCCCCTTGATTTCTATCTTCCTACATGGCAAAAAATTTACATGCCTTATACTACTCCAAAACATGCACAAATCGCTTAAGTGGTCAACAATGGGTAAGGTGGGTACACCTAAAACCACCACTTTTTATTACTAAGCCTAGTTACTACTATTAGACTGGTCAAATATTCATATTTTCTTGTTGGCAAGTGAAAGGAGGTTTCAACGCACCAGAGAACGTGGCATTTGGACATCGTATGCAAAAGTTATTAAGGGTCAAAGTTTGTTTCTGAAAGCGCTCCATCCAAATAGGTACATAACTGATTTTGGAAATGTACACAACCTGTAGATGGCGCTTTAAGGTCAGGTGCCATTTGGGGGGGGCCTACCTTAGTTCTACTATAATTGTAAAGGAAACCCAAGTTTGAAACAAGGGTGTCAGAGGAAGGTATAACTAAGAATAGTACAAAAGAAACACGGTCCCAAACTCCATCGGACCTCATTTTTGGTGCTCCAGGGAATTTTGTCCCATGTTTTTCCTGAACTCGAGCTGTTGGTCTTGCATTGTACATATTTTACGATTAAATGTAGTGTTTTGAAATCTTTCTTGACTTGTCAAAAGCATTTATGACATTATAATAAAGGAAAGTACTCTACATGGCTGAAGAGTCTTACAAGTAGCAGGCACTTCTACCCTTAGATTTGAGACTTCCACAGTTGAATCTTGGTCGAGTACTTTTTGTTTCTTTTGATTGGATGCCAATCGCCGCTTTTAGCTGCACGGAGGAGTATCATCAGTAAAAGCTTTTCGCTTGTGGAAAATCTTCGATACAGGCTTTGAAATGAGTCAACTGCATTTTCTATTTTGTGATGTTCAAAAAGGAAAAAGGAACATAAAAGAACTCTAAGATAACAGGTCCAGAAATCGCCCACCTAAGAGCCGAAACTGAATTTTGGGAAGGCGAAACTTCTTGAAATATTTTTCAGTAAATTTTCCTTGAAAGAGAAGTGGATTTGGCATCTAACCTACGTCGTTTCATATTTTGGGGAACCTTTTGAAATTAGTTATGAAATTTTGAAGTTGAACTCGCACAGGGCTCCAAAATCGTCCACCCCTGAAATGTACAGTGTTTGTACATCAGCGAAGGCTATGAAAACACGTGTACAAATCATGTACATTTTACAGGTGGGTGGTTCTTAATGCGTGAACTATTTTCAAGCCTTCTACCTTAGCATAGGACATTGAGAGTGATATGGGAATTAAATAAGAAGCACATAACATTCTAGAATTTTTTTTTATCAACCCCACAATGTAGACTTGTCATTCAAGTGTTATAAATATGTACTCTCTTTCATCTTGAATTAACCCTGGAATGTTGGGCTGGTCACCGTGGAAATCATCCTTTTCGATACCATGTAAATCACTTGCTTCCAAAAAAACACCTAAGAGCACTCAAACTACTAAGTATGTTAGATAGAAGTACAAACATTTATCCTTCAAATTTTGTGTGAAAAGGAGAGGTCTTGCATTTTTGTTTTGATACCAATTTCATTGATCATATTGTAAAAAACATCATTTAGAAAAGGATCCTAATTTTGTATCCTAAGAATCAATGAAGAATGATCATTGCAATTTAAATAAAATTGGATACCATAAGGCCTCTATATGCCTTCTTCAAAACAACCTTAAAAAAACATGAGGTCCAAAGTAGACACTTCATTCTAGACAAAGACAATAACTTCATGATAATTATCTCAAAGTCAAATTTTCATCTAACTACCACCTCAACTTCTTGAAAAGTGGCAATGGATATCGTTGAATGCACAAGGAAGTTATTCATCATAAAATGATGATGATTTTTTAATATTGTATAGAATGCTTTAATAAAAAAATTCAAAATCAACCTAAGGTCTAAACTTTTCATTTGTAAAAAATTGACTATATAAAGTAGACAAGCCTATTACCATCCTAATTTGTAATCTGAATATATTAGGGCCAACTTCAAAAGGGGGACATACTTTCAAAGGTGTGTGCATGTTTCACAAATCAGTCATAAGTGAGCTTATAATTTTTTGACTAAAATTGTAATTTATGTAAATTTTTGATGCGGTCTACCCTGAAATAATAAACCACCCATAGACTAGAGTCATAAACAGTCCATAAACAATCCATAATTGCCCAAGTCAAATACTAAGTATTCACCATTAATGGAGTGACATATTACCTCTTGTTGTCATAAAATTTCTAATTTTATCATAAAATGCTTTGATTTTGTCATAAAAAGAATGGATTTGGATGTTTTTTGGACATAATTGGTCCAAAGTAGGATGATTGAATTGGATTGGTCTACTTAAGGAATTGGGAAGCAAACAATAATAGAATGGTCTACCTCTTAGAAGTTTTCATTCTTTGGCATAGATAATAAGAAATTTAGTATTCATATTAAAGTATGTATATTCCAAAACCAACAATGCAACCAAAACCAATATTATGTATTTTTATTGTCCATTTGATGTGCTTAAATGTAGGATTAGGTAAATTGTATTACTTTTCTTGCTTGGTTTTGAGTGAACTTACATTGTGCCATGTTCATGGCATCATAGATTTAGCTAATCATAGCAAAATTCAAATTTTGAAAATAGAAACTGTCATTTTGATAAATTTTGAAGTTGAATGCTTGCAGTATTAACCTATAAATGATGATGAAGACATTTTCCGGCCGATGAATGACAAAGAATCTCTACATACAGGACAAAAATGCAACTATTCATCCTCTAAATTTTGTGTGGAAAGAAAAGGTCTTCTACAGTAGTTTGACTTCCAATGAGTGGTTTTGCATTTTTTTAAACGGTTCCAAAACAAATGATTTCCATGGTAACCATACAAATAATTTTCATGGTGACCAACTCGTTGTTTAAAGGTTGATGTGTATTACTCATATGTATGTAAATCAACTTAAAGTGATGGGTTTAAAACAACCCACCTTGGCAGGCTAAAGATATGAAACTTCAAATTATATTTGTCAAATGAAATTACAAGATATAGATAAAAAGGTCGTAAAAATATAACACAACTAGGAATGTCACAGTTACAACACCAATACAAATTCAATAATTCTTGTTTATATTTTTAAGGTACTCGGTTTTTTATTTACTTTATTGTTTAAAGACATACCAATGGATTTCCACAATTATAGAGCCAAAATCAAAATTTTGGATACTTTTAAAAGAAGTGAAAATATGTACTGACTACACTAATGATGGTATTTAGTGTTCTGTTGTAAATAACGTTACCTACACTTTTACCCCGCCCACTCTAAACTTCAATAAGTTGACATTTAGAATTAACATTACCTACTTAGTAAAGTATTCATTTGGATAGGCATTTATATGTTTAGGTTTAGGTTTTTATCATTGCAATTTGATGAAATAATAGGTTATACTAAATGTAAACTTGTAAAAAATTGATATCCAATAGTTGACAAATAGTGTCTATGTTGACATTTTAATGTTGGTAACATTAACATGATTGTTGACATTTAGTGTTGTGCTTCGTAATTAGTGTTGCCAACACTATTTACCATCATTAGTGTACTGAGGTGGTTTAGATCTATCTTACATCAAATGTGGTTTTGAATTTCAAAGCATTTCTGAAATATCTTTATGAATAAACAGGCAAGGTTCAATTGATACGGAGTCCCAAGTGCGAAGCTTCCAAATCGAACTCAACGGCAACACTCTTGTATTGAAGACGGTACATACACTTGTGAGTCCACTTGATGAATTGATGCAATTCACTAAAGCTGTGTCTTACACTCAATTTATAGAATTAAATACTAGATTGCGAACATCAATCCATCACTATGTGCCCTGCAAACAAGCTACTCTTGCAATTTCCCAGAATTTGATCTATGAAGCAAGGTCCTTCACTTAACTTTTAATGATAAGCAGGTGGATGGAATGGGATTTTTAACTGATCAGAGATTGTCACTTTGACATCTTTTTCACTCCTGAGAATCGAAAAATGTGCTGTCAGCAATATACAATGGGACTTACAGAACTCTCGTCAATGTGACGATTGAAAAGCTTGAATGTTTCAGGAGAAATTTTCAATTTCAAAATCTTTCGAAATTGGCACCACCGAACGTCGGTGTCAGTAATCTGAATAGTCCATCTGGGTTATCCGTGTGTACCTGCACAAGCAGAGTGGTTCCCTGTCAGTCCCAAATCCAGATTATAGAATGACGCGCATCCAAACTTACCAGACTGAACGAAGCTTTCAAGATTTGAGACACAGAATTTGATGCCATTCTAGTATCAAGATAAAAAATTATTAAATGCAAGTCTTTCTAACAAGCAGCTACGCTGCTCATAGCAGAGTAGCAACAAAGCTCAAAGAGGCTCAGTGGCTTCATTCATAGCGCAGCTGCACTATAGATGTTGCTTATTTCACGCTAGGGGCTAAAACCAGTTTCCTGAGTATGAACACACCCTGTACATAAGAAACTACTCGAACTTTCTCACTTGTGTTGATGCAATGCAACAAATAGAACACCAAAGGGAAACGTACCCAATGTCCCGCATCCTCAAGTACATGCATCTGCACTCCAGCACCTTCAGTAGAGGCAATCTGCTCTGCAACGTGAATCCTTTGCACATCTTCATAGGCCCAACGATGCAAACTTCTCTCTGCTCTTAAAAAATTGATGTGGACCCCCTCTGGAACATCGTCTACTAAAGACCTGTCGGATTCAGCCATAAAAGGATCAGTACTATCCTGTGTGCTCGTTATTTACGGTAAAAAACGATCACATCAGAAGCTTAAGTGGAAGACATTTCAGAAATCTGCACAGCTGATAATGTGCCTGGAGTTCAAAAATTCAGGGCTATGCATAATAGATAAAGTAGAGAGTAGTCTACCACAAGTTTGTATTTTCGTAAGATTTGTACATATCAGCTATACCCTCCAGATCAAACACCCATTTATATCCTGGGTTGCCTCCATGACCATCTGCTGCGTTTGCTTTCAAGTTGGTAGTCATCCACTGCGGATACCACCAGATAATATTTTGAGAACTGGATACACACTAGAGGCATGAGGTGAAGGATAATAAACCCGTCTCCTATCTGATCCCTGTTACCAACAGCAACTCCTCTGCTCATACACTTCATTGGACTTATTAGTAAATGGTGTAAGCATGACATAGCTAAATGTTTACGACCACTGACCTTGAATGAAATTGGGGTTGCCTACTGGCACATGTAATGAACTACAGCCTCCCATTTTGAAATTGCATAAGAAATTCATAAATAGTGATAAAATTGCGATCTCAACAGATTTCGCATACCCAAAGTTCTCTCCACAGATCCCGAAAATCACATTCCTATATATGCAAAAGTGCTTTACGTGCAAATAGTATCCTCTAGCTTACACACGACTGTCTACACATTATAGCAGGAGGGTTCTCAACAGCACGGAAGCGTGTCATACACACTAGTCATTTTCAAGCGACGAGTAAGGTGAAGCTCAAAACCTGGGCAACACCAGCAGAAAATCCCTTGTGGGAGAGGGCATCAATCAAAGCTCTTCTTGAGGGAAGCTGGATGGTGCAAGCAACAAGAGATTTGACATTAGGCCAACAGAAAGAAATTAGTTCAATACCTGAAACTGTAAGAAGACAATCACACTTAGCAAATTGCTGGAATGCCTGAAGTTGTGAAGCTCACTGAAGATTATAAGGATGTGGTATTACCCAGGACGGCATCTGACCAAGAGCTACGATAAGTTCTCCAGGATGGTCCTCGCCATCTCCACCAGATCGGACTTTGCCAGGAGTGGCATCTAACACCCAGACCTACACCAGACCATTTAGCTTGTGAGATTCTCATTAGACATGTGCTGCCTGACCAAAGACTACAACTCTCACATGTCAAAAAGAGTAACCCGGGTAACATGAAGCCTGGAATTTATGGTCATTCATTGGGGGAGTACAGAGGCAATTGATAGTAAACGTACTCGAACAGGGCGTGCGAGAGGCTTGGCAGCTTGATCCACCATGCTCATGGCCACTACAAAGATCCAGAACTCCACATCAGTTTAAGACCATTAAAACGTCTAAACTACAAGAAAGTCAGAAGATCTAGCTGAAATTCTAGTAGACTTTGAACCCTAAATGGCCAAGGCTTACTGTTCAGAAAATGACCAGATTGATTGATCATAATGTGAAAAAAGATGATTCAGATGGGACCGAATTTTCTATCATCAAATTTAGAGAAGAACATTTTAAGTGTTGGTCGAAAAATAAAGGGAATTGGAAAATTGGAAAGAAAGTACTATATGACCTACTCAAAACTTGTAAACAAAATATGAGGCCAAATTTGTAACTCTTGGTCCTTTAAAAGAAAAAACGTCACTAAAGAAGATCGTAACTAAGCACCGCTCTAAATCAGCATAGAGTCGTTCCCCTGTTTTTTTAGCAGACGAAGCAGCAAGTAACCAATCATCATCACAACTACTGTGCAAACATCCATTGCTAATCAACTTTTTTTCTAGTGGGTTCCATTCACCAGAAAGAATCGCACTTTCAAGCAAGGTAAAGTTAAATAGAGAGAAGGACTTACCTTTGCCCCCAAAACTATGACCTATTAGAACACGAGGAGTGAGCCTCAGCTGCCCCATCTGTAATGAGCCCAACATGAATAAATCAATATAAAGAATCAATAGCAATCACCGAAATGCACCCAAACAGATAAAAACAGATAAAGATTGATATCAAGGGAGGGAAAACGATTTTTCCAGAAGACAATGGCTAGTTTTAGCGGCATACCAGCTGCAGAACATCATGGGCCGCAGACACCACAGAATGAGGTCCACGCTTCTTCAGAGCGGCAGACTCACCATGACATCGGAGATCGACTAACAGAAACTGCGACATCCACAAGCACGAACTAAGCATTTGATTCCTTGTTACACGATTCCGCGATCTGAATCCAAGTCACTTCAATTTTTTCCGTCCAGGCGGTCAGACTTTCAAAGAAAACATACGTAAGGACAATTAACTGTACAATTAGCTGAGAGACCAAGAATTTAGCAACTTCGGTTTTCCAAAAAGAAAGAATCCTAGAATTTTCATATGGAATGTTTTTCTGTAGAGTGATTAAAGAGTTTCGCAGAGTAAATTCAGCAACCAAGACGTGACATGGCCAAATAGGCACAGAGTTTCACAATTTCCAACAGAATATGCTACTCACCTGCCAGGTCGGAAACGCTTGAGCAAGCCTCTTAGCGAAGGATACTGCGCAATGGCATAACAGAAAATCGTCGGCAATAAGTACAAGACATGCTCGAATGAACCTAAATAAGTACCTCCAGAACAGAAAGCCCGATTTGCCAGACAACCGCGACATTCTGTCATAGATCTTCATGTTCAAGAATTAATGGGACAACTTGGCATAATGCTCTGTAAGGTTATCTAGTCCTCAAAAAAGAGATGATCCACATGCCATACAATCAACTGTAGGGAGAAGATCAAAAGCAAGTGGCATTGAACTAGAACATACGGTGGAAGCATTGGGACAGCATATTACCCCAATTTCGACGTCCTCCTAAAATGCCGTGCAAAAGGACCGCAGTTGGCGGCTCAGGAGTTGCTCGGTCTCGTGCCTCGCTCCATCGTGCCTGATTGCACCATTCTCCCAGGTTAGATGAATCTATGCAGCATTGACTTCAATTCATTTGCACAATAAAATAAAATAAAAATGAACGTATCTATGCAATCTTCATAACCTTCTTCATAGATATTTGATCATATAAATTTAATTTTTGTGCCAAACGAATCTGAACCTTTCAGGACTAACACCGAAACACAGTTATTTCATGCATGAATAATAATTTACAGAACTTACCAAAGCACCTTGAACGAGCTCGTAGCCCTGCAAAAACATCCACCCAAGAGACCTATCGATGAGAGTCCAAACAGTATCGAGAAAAAATTGAAATGGAGTATAAGGAAGAGATATACTATGTCTCCATCGAACAATCTCGTCTCAGTTGAATGTCAAAACTACTCATGAGATGAACCATGACCATATATTCACAAGGTACAACATACATATTTTCCTAGGAACTTGATCTACAGTCTTTGAAACTACCTCAATGCCAAGTAAATAACATTAAAACACGAGCCAAAATGAAACTCCTCTAACCAGTCAAGACTTCCAACCCTTGTGAATCTAACCAAAACCTCTCCCTACAAAGTAGGAATTTTTAAAACTGTTACGATTTGGTATCACCACACATCTTGGGGACAGGAGTTGTACTGAGGACCTGGCGTGAAGACTTGGTATTCTAGGGTATCAAAGAGACATTGGAGAGGACCCTTATATACTTTAAGGAAACCAAAGGGTATAACTCCTAAAGGACCCCATTTTTGTAAATTTGTATTAGACCCTAAGCAAGATGGCCTGCACAGACCAATTCGGTCTCACAACAAACGCTGCTCTGTTCCATAGGGTTTGCGATTTACGATTGTCTTCAAACAGCACCATGACGTCAGGATTGTGGGGTCTTCAAAGCATAAGGCCTGGAAGAAGAAACCCTATAATATGCTAGGCTCCTTCCTCCGAAGTGCTCTAAGGTGCAAACGAAGCCACCGGCAATCCCAAGAGAAGGTAGGGAGAGACAGATGGACTCACCAATGATTTCTTAGACTTGTCGACGGGTGGACCTCTGGTGACTAATGGCCTTTCTTCCGTCAATGTTGCTTGCACGGTCGCCAAGCTCTTCCTTTGCAGCGCCACGCTCCCTGACCGGGGCGACCAGGAGCAGCTCAGAAATTCGTTCTACAAAACCATCCAACAGCGTGCCACAATTGGTACCAACAATAAACCCAACATAATTTCTAGCCTCTCACAAATTTTCTCATTTCCCACACTTCTGACTCCAATAAATTCCTCCTCCATTCTCTCCAAACAGTTTGAAATTCCACTAGCCTCTCCGCGCAAATCTCCACTTCCAACAAACTTCACAAGGAGACGAATGTCTGCCCATTCAACCCAATGCCACTACGAGTATGATTCAGGGAGTGCAAATTTCTCATCACTTCTATCCACACAATTAAATTTACTTTCTAATTTTAAGAAAATCACATATCTTGACAACCACACAGACGAAGGTATGTGCACCCAGAATCGCCACCCTGAAATGTCAAGAATGCATTCATTTCAAGGGGCGATTCTGGGTGCACACCCTGACAGACAAAGAGACAGAGAAAGCCAGAAAGCAAGCTCCCACCCAATATCCATTCCTTTCTCTCTCCATTCATGGGATCCAACAGGAGTTCGATGTTTACCTCCAAACGGGTGCGTAGCAGCAGCTTGGCCCCCGTGGCGGTGGCCTGGTGCCACGCCGCGTGCGAGCTTCGGCTGGTGGTTTGCATGAGCATCATCGCAGCAGCAGCAGCAGCAGCAGCACACCCAGTCTGGGCTTCCCCTTCAAGAGAACAACCACCTCATCACCGGAACTCAAAGTTCGTGCGAGACTGAGGATCTGCTGGGTGGAAGGAGTGCTCTTCTCAGGGGAATGTGTTTGGATTGGTGGGAGAGACAGAAGTGAGATAGAAGAAAGTAGATGTTGGGTTTGAATGGTCTTGAAGAATCCGTCCTGCCTTCAGTTTGGTCCACCCGAATCCCCCATTAGCTTTGAGTCACTCATCAGTCACTGTTGTATTTCATAGCTGTAGTGTGGAGTTCTGTTGTTGTTGTTGTTGGGTTGGGTTGTTTGAGGGGCGTTGATTGTTCCGCCATCGCTGTTTCCGCGGTCTTCTTTGGTGGCAGCCTCTCGTTTCTTTTCTTTGAGTGGCTCTCCACACTCCGCTCAGAGCCTCTGAACGATCGTTGGACCCACTGGAACTCCGGGTGGATGAACGCCTTCGTTCTGAAATTCATCCATGTCCGGGGGTCTCTGTCGTGATTTTTCACTCCATTTTCGGTACTATTGAGACGTTCAGACAGCTTTTTAGGGCTAGGGAGGATTGACCCATGTATTGTCCCATCAAAGGGTAAATGTAATAATTGTCCCCTATTTTGTGTTGCTTAAATTTTGTATTTCTTCATGTCTCATAGCTAATTGGGGGCCTCTAATTGCATACATAAATTCATATGTGGCAAATAAAAAATTTCAGTGTTTTTTGCATAGGTAGAACATAGAGCAATACATGGGGCAATCCTCCTTGGCCTCTTTTTAGGGTTGCTTTGGTTTAGTGTTTACATAGTTGGGACCAAGCCAAGAAAACCAATAAGGTAGAGAAGCCTATTACCACCCTGATTTGCAATTTGAATATATTGGGGCCAACTTCAAAAGGGCTACATATTTTTTAGATGTGTGCACGTGTTTCACAAACCAAACCCAAGCAAAATTATAATTTTTCAATTAAAATTGTAATTTTTGTGAATTTTTGAAACGGTCTGCCGTGAAATTATAAAATTGCCAATGAACTAGGGTGATAAACATTCCATAAACAACCCATGACCACCCAAGTGAAGTACTAAGTATTTACTATTAATGGAATGACATATTATCCTTGTTGTCATAAAACACTCTGATTTTGTCATAAAAAGAATGGATTTGGATGTTTTTTGGACATAATTGGATCCAAAGTAGGATGACTAAATTGGATTGGTCTACTAATAGAATTGGAAAGCAAACAGTAATAGGTTGGTCTACCTTAGTGACACAAAGGTATGAGATCTAAATAGCATGCCTTTAAAAGATGACCACATTTGGGGGAAGCTAAACTCCTTGCAATATTTTTCAATAAATTTTCTTGAAATACAAATGGAATTGGCATCTAAGCAACCCAAGTTGTTTCATATTTTTTGGACCTTCATAGAATTAGTTATGAATTTTATAGTTGGAATTACAAAGGTCATTAAAAAGCATCCCTCTCTGAAATGTTCACCTTGGGTACATTGACAAATGAAATTATGCATTGAAAAAGTAAAATGTAACTTTGCATTAAAGAGCGCTTTTAGAGCCAAAGCAAAATGTGCCTTCACATTGGAGTTTGCAAAGGATATATATTGTTCCATGCATTGAGTTTGTATAGGTCTACTAAATAATAAAATAATAATAATGTTGGTCCGAAGACCATCATGAACGAAGAGTCTATTTGGGGTAGTTCAACATGACATGTGTCAACGCTAGAGAAAGCTAAAGGTTTTCCCTTGTTGACTCTTTTTAGAGGTGAAATCTATCATAGCCAATCACAACTTCTACATCACCTAACACATTTGTACAAAACAAAATTGTAGATGGCAACCTCTACACTACAAGAAGCTCTATCCCTATAGCATTGGCCTCCATTCTTTTGTAAAATAGCTATCCAAACTTCTTCAAGACAACTTCTATCAATGCAAAGCCTTTTTCCCTCAAATCCATAGCCAATAACAATTTGTAAGCACTTCCATTGGCAAAGAACTTTGAATAGTCTAGTTTAATTAATGAGAGTGTTTTAGAATTTTGGATTTTCTTGATTTAGTCCCACAGGTAATGTAGCCATAAGAATACCACCTCAATATTGCACCATAGCATTTCTTGCAACGCTAGGATTGACTCCAAATTTTTAGCTATAGAAAATATGTATGAATCTATCATTTACAATTAGTTGATTAAATTTTACAAATTTGAAATCATAATTGGATTGTTAAACCATTTTCATTTATAAAAACAAAACCTCAATTATCTCTCCAACTACCATCCTATTACCTTAGCTAACACCATTTACAAACTACTCATTAGCATGCTACAAAACTTCCTAGACTCATATGTTAAATAATATTAGATATTGCATGATAGTCAAGAAGGCTTCCATCAAGAACATTGTACAATTAGACAATTACAAATCCTCATCTTTGCTTTAGAACATATCCACCTTACATCCAAAAACATCTATCTACTCTATATTGATTTTTAAAATGCATTAAAATCTATAAATGGTACAATCTATCCAAAATCCACACAACAAAGTAATACATAAAGTAAATTGTAAAGTAATGCATTGTAATGATGCAATAAATTTATTGCATTGTTACAATGCATTACTTGCAATTGAGTACCTTTCATTATACTTTCCCTACATCTGTAACATATTTTTGTATATGTCATATACAATGAAAATTGACAAAATTCAAAAAGGATGTTAGAAAATGTCAAAAATAAATTTCTTTCCAGTCTCTTTCTCAAATTTGTCCATAACTTTTGATTTTAGGTTCAAAATATAAAACAAATATGTGGAAATGAAAGTTGATTTCCCAACTTTCATTAGTTCAATTTTTTTTGAAAAAAGCTAATCTACTATGCCCAAATGAGGTTTGAAATATTATTTGTAACATAATTCTTATTGTTTACAAATCCTACATGGTTTGTCTTGCCTCCTACCATCCCACTTGTATAAAAGGCTTGTCACTTGAACTCTTTACACTAAGTGGCTTGGGAAGCCATATGATATATATGCCAAATATGGGGTGGCATTTTGTATATTGTATATGCTGTATAATATATTGTATGTGGTATATTGTATATAGTGTATGGTGTGTTGCTGTAGAAGTTTGAATGTACTCACATGTGATTGCAGAATCACTACTCGTGCAATTGTCATTACACTCCTTTTTGTACACATTGCCGCAACTTGAAAATGACTTTTCAAGTCCTCGGAGAGTCACCTAAACCTTAAATCCATGTCACTTCAAAATGACTAAGGAATGATTTGCCACGTGCTAGTCCATTTGAACAACGCAAAGATCCATCGCAACTTCTAAATCATTACATAATGACTTCCTATGTGATCGTCCACGTCAGATGCATCAAAGGTCTATTGTAACTCAAGAATGACTTGCAAATGACTTGCTACATGGATTTCCACATCAAATGAAAGCAATAAGGCTTTTTTCACATGGTAGGTTAGTAGACATTTCCTTTACATTTTTTATTTATTACTTGAACCATATTTTTTATCATCCATTAATACATCCAAAGTAGAAGTGGATGGTGATAATTCACTCGCAGTTAATTATATAAATGATTTGTTCACAATGACTCCAAGACCCCTAAGTCATTTTGCAGTCAAATGTGTCCGGAGTGACTGTTGTAAGTCATTCTTTGTAGTTGCAAATATATTTATTTTTTGTAGTGAAACTTGCAGTAAACACCCTTGCACAAAATCTTTAATAGAAATATCATAATCATTCCTATTCAAAATCAAATTTTAGATGCTAAAACTAGACTTAAAAAAAAAATTCAAAAATATAAATTACTAAAAATTGTAACTTGGTAAGGTTTTCTTTAACTTTAAATTTTTGTTAACACCAAAATTTAATGCCTCGGGTGTCTAGGAGTTAAATTATTGTCTTTTAATGTACCCAAACCAACACAAAACTCATAGACTTATGTTTTGATTGTGTACAAATAATTGGAACTCCTCCAAAATATCTAATATATTTTTGATTCATGTAGACAATTGATTCTTTGTTCTTTTCATTGAGATATGACGTGATTTTTTTAGAGCTTTTTCAATAAATATTAATTCAATGAAGTGCATTCTTATAAAATTCATCATTTATCTAGTGGATGGTTGCGCATTTAGAGGTTAACCTTTAATGCTCAAATCTTTTTAACTCCTAAGGACCGTTTGTCTTCTCAATGGACAATTTAGGTCCGGGTAGGTTCCTATTGTCTCACTTTGTAGTGAATGTTTCTAAAACTTTTTGAGGACGTACGGTTCTGTGAGAGCTTCATTGATGTATAATTTTTATTTCATTTGGTGCCCGGGAGCAAATGTTATGGCACAATAAGCTAAAAACGGAGGTTGGCGTGCAATACAAAAAAAAATCACATAAAGTCAAAATAATAATAATTTTTTAATTTCATAAAATATTATGTTTTTTTCTACATGTAAAGCTTTGATTCATTCTATTGGGACTAGGAATGAGAAAGTTATGGACAATCTTAGTTTTCGGACAACCTAAGCATCTTCTTGAAAAAAACTTTTTGTCCAACTTTGAATGTTAATGTCTTCCAATCCGAATAGTCAAATTTATTGAAATTTTTACTACATGATCTTAGACAAGTGAAGTACAAGATCCTATGGTTAGATTCCCCCACAAAACTTTTTTTTTGGTTTTCTTAGGTGAACGCAACATTAGTGGTAGTTTTGACTATTTTTTGACAAAAAAAAGGCCTTGGTCTTTTAGGGACTAAGGATATTTTGGAAATTATTGGTTATACCTTTGTAACAATATATCATTTTTTTCAACTTCACAACATTGGTCACAAAAGAAGGATGTTTTAGAATCCTATTTGACCTCAAGATTGTCCAAATTTTCAAAGACTTGAAATTTTATTCAATACCACAATGTGGACAATTAATTGATACCTTTCAAACAAAAGTTGTAATTGATCTCATAGATCATATCCATGTGGTGGATTTATTATTATACAATATTGATCTTTATCAATAAAATTTGATACCAAAAAATCAAAATTGATTGTATCTAAAATATGGATTTGAAGGCATTAGGGATTAATTTAACCCATTAAGGACAATTTTCCAAATAGTTTAAATTTTGGTTAGGTTCCTATTCATTTAATATTGAATGAATATATATATTTAAAGTTTCATGTGGGATTCTTTTTACATAAGGTGTTGACATATATTTTTATATAAGAATAAAATACAATACTTAGATCAAAAGTTATGCTGCCTAAGTAACCAATAATCTCTTGTATACTTCTAAAATTTGGCATATATGCAACTAATATGATGTACCATACTTTTCTAGTAGCTTAGGTACTCAAGTGCCTAATAGTTAGGCAAGACTAAGAGACTTAAATAAAATCTACTATCATAATTGTTGAATTTTTAAGAATTATATATTAATGTGTCAAATCTTATTTTCGGATTTTAATTAAATATTTGGCATTAAAGTGCCAAACTTGCTATTCAAGTACAAAATTAAAAACTGAACAAGGTATGGGCATTTGGCAAGGTTCAGATCAGTGGATTTTTTTGGTAATTTCTCAGTCATTTGCACCAAAGTAATGGAGCCGACACCAAGGCCTCGGAAAATTGTATTGCAAGGACGGAAAATCACCAAAAAACTTCAAATAAAAAAAATCTTAGATGAAATTGCCAAATTGCGGATGAAAATATAATTATGGATATGTGATATGCACTAATGTGATATTTTCTATCCAATATATAGATGAATGTTTAAATTTGGAGCACTACTACAATATTTAGTATCGCCACTTTGGCACTTTATAAAAAATAAAAAATAAAATGGTTCAAATATGTCATTTAATGTTTTTCCAAAAGATAAAAGGTTATATTTTTATAAAATGCATAATATTGAGATAAGTTTTCCATTAATGACTACCAATAGTACATGTCTCTAAAGAAGAATATTGTGACTCTTCCTCAATCAATTACAATTTTCAAATATTAGACAAGACAATGGAATATTTCCTAAAAGAATAGGCAAGAATTTTTAGTTTTAGTTTTTGCCCAAGTTGCTAGCTTACTAGCTATGGTAGTATGAATGTAAAAAAAATTGCTTCAAAATGTATTTGTATATTTGATATTTTGGATTAAGATTGTCTTAGGTTTTATCTAGTGTACATTTGTTTTGAGGAATTAGAATCTTTATCTTGAAAAGATAGAACCCATAACAATTTTGTCAAACCTCTAATTTTTTGAAGAACATAAAGAACATCTATATCAAATACAAAACATACTTTGTAAAAAAATCTAATAATTTCGCCAAAGAAGTTTATTATAGGTTTGATTATAGCATGAAGAAGAATTCTATATCATTCTCTATTTAGAAAAGTGGTAATAGATCCTCAACTTCAAACTTCAATAAATTGCTCCTTTAAAGGATTTTTTCAAAATTTTCAAGTGAAGTGGAAACTAGACTTTAGAAGCTTCATTTTCTTAATTTTGCTCAAAAGCAAAAGACATCATTTTGAATGTCAAAATCAAATTTTAAGGGAAAAACTTCAAAATATTAAATTATATTATATATGTATACTCTTTTATCGATAAACTCCCTTATTTAAAATAAAAAACAATCATTATGAATATTAGTCAATTCAGTGATGTGGATAAAGCCTTTATAATAGTTGCACATAAAAAATGAATAAAAACTATTTTTTCTTCAATACAAAAAGTGATTGGCTAGCAATTCAAAAGACACTTTTTGTCCCCTAGCATCAACTTCAAGCAAATTGCTAAGGTGCAACACTTATTATCATTTGAATAAGGTTTTGACTATTATTCAATTGTAAAAGTTTTATCGCATGTTATTGGTTCACTTGTCAAAAGAGGATCCTAGATTCTCTTAGAGTGCATTTTTAGAACAATATATTAATAAACTATGTATTTTCAAAGTCCTAATTGTACCTTAAAGCATCCCTAGACTTTGATGAAAAAATGCAATACATATTAAGTAAGAATTTGTAAGTACTTGTCGAATTTAGAAAAAAAGTCACAATTACATGGATTTACCTCAACCTTAACCCCTAAAACCCCGAGGCCTTTTCTCCATCAAAACACACTCCAAACTGCCACTTCTATTGCAAAGAGCAAAAAACTATAAAAGTTTTTTTTTGCATATCTAACCGTAGGATCTTATACTAGACTAGTATGAGAATGCATGCAAGAAATTTCAGAAACTTTGAACAAATAGATTGCAAGATATTTGCATTCAAAGTGAAGAAAACAAGTTTTTTTGCACCTTGCTTGATTAGATTTTTGGGCTTTGAACCTATTTAACTTAAATTTTTTGTATTGTTGATTTTGATTTTCTATGTTTATATGTTGAATACTTCAGTTGAGAATCTAGGAAAAAAAATTCAAGAAAAAAACACTAAATTTTTACTCATTAAAAAATTGTTAAATAGAAGTAGGTTCAAGATTGAAGGAATAACTAAATTGTTAATAGCTCTAAGACAAAATTGAAATACCATAATCCCAACGGTGAGATTGTTCTAAAAAGCAAATTCAACCTTGTCTAAAAAGAAAAATTCGAAAATTGTAAAAATTGCATTCAAAAATGAATCCTAAAAGTTATTTTTTCAAGAAGATGCTTAGATTGCCCGAAAAACTAAGATTGTCCATAACTTTTTCATTATTAGTCCAAATAGAATGAATCAAAGCTTCAAATGTAGACAAAAAGACATAGATTTTGAAAAAAATATTTAAAAAATTTATTTTGACTTTCTGTGATTTTTTTGTGCTGCCCGCCAAACTCTATTTTTGGCATAACTATTTTTCTCGTGCACCAATTGAAATAAAAAAATTATATCCACAAAGCTCTTGCAAAACCGCACAACCTCAAAAAATCCCAAAAAAATTCTCTACAAATTGAGGTTACAGGAACCTACCCGGACCCAAATTGTCCCCTGAGGGGACAAACGGGATTTTAGGGGTTAAAAGGATGGAACCATGACCATAGATTCAATTCGCACAATCCTTTACTTTATTTGTTTCCATTTTGTGACTATACATGATTGAAATTTTGTATGTTTTATTTTCAAAGATGAGATCACATGTCTTCTATTAGTCATAAAAATTTGAATTTTTTGGGTGAAAATTTGAAGTTATAATTAACTTTTAAGGCAAAAATGAAGAAAATTCTTTAAAATTACAAAATATAAATCAATTTTTTTGAAATTTTCATTACAAGAACACATTACCCTATGTGAAGGTCAGATTCAGCAAAAATTAATTCATTTTTGAGAAAAGTAACACATGTCATCTTGTGAATGGTTTGAGGTGACATGGACCCCAAAGAATCTAATGTGGAAACTCAATTTTGGCACTTAGTTGCCGAATTAGACTTTCATCTGCAATATAGTGTTCAAGATCATGGTATAAACCAAAGTCATCATGTCTTTCTAAAATTAGAAAATCAGCAAACCATGGTAATAAGGCAATAGTGCAACTTCTAATAAAATACTGAATTTTTCAAATTTCCAGTTGGAGTAGAAACTACACTTGATAAATTTCATTCATTAGTTGAGTTCAAATTTAAAAAATATCCTTTCTATGGCTAAAAATATAGAAGCAAGAATATAAAGCAAGAATTTTCCAAAATACACTATAAGGGTCATCAATGGATTAAACATCTCCTTCTTTTAAAAAGTCAGTAATACCAATAGCAAGGGAATACCCAATTCTATTCACTTAAATTGAATGAAATAAGTGTTTTTTTCCATCCTACAATTCCTTTGAAATCATCCCAAGGACACAAAATGCACTCATTGTTGTTTAAAGGTTAATTGTTGAATTATCAATCCAACATATCCCCTCAGAACATCCCCTTTTCAAAGCTTAAAAAAAAAATCAACCCCAAATTTTCACTCGTGTAAAAATAAATGAATTAAGTTTAAAAAAATTAAATTAAAAGAAAAAAGCACCCACCCTACAACCCTAACTAGTGACTACCGGTAACTAGTGACTGGGTTCCTGCTTTACGGACTGTCCAGACAACACTGCCTGCAGCCCAAAACAAGCCAAGAGACCTCGCTGCTGGCTTGTGAGAGCCAGCGCTGCTTTCTCGTTTTCATTGGCAATAAAACTTTGTTGCAAACGGTCCGGGCGTTTGGGCTCATGTGCGCGGCCCTCATTTTTGGCTTTGATTGATGTATGCGGTTTGTGGTGCAATTGGAAGAGGGGCGACATGGCGTCTGCTGCATTGGGGCACACCATCAACAAATTGTTGGACCTTTGTCGTGCGCATCCCGATGTACTGTCAAATTCCGCTTACCTCTTGTTCTATTGGTTTGGTTGTGTTGGAATTTGTTTTGAGTTCGTTTCTGGGAAGAGAAAGAGATGGAGTTTTGTGGGTTTGGGGTGATCAATTGGAGTGGAGTAGAGTGGAGTGGGTGATTGAAGGAGCATTTGAAACGGTGGATGAGAGTCTGATTGCTTGTGATTGCTTGTGTGGGCAGATTTTGTTGTTAGCTTGTGGGAGAATTCCTGCCCAGATTGTTTATGGAGGCTTTGGTTGATATAGAGTATTATTGAGTTGGGGATTGGGTGTTGGAGATGTGCAGGGATTGCCTCAGAAAGTAGTGGATGAAGAAATCACTGATTTGCAGCTTTTGAGCCAAGCCCTGAACTGGTTACTGTCGAAGGTATTGCAGCATTGACCTTGTGATGCTTTTGTTTACTGCTGTGCCTCGACTTGGGTTTAGGGTTTAAGACTAGATGAGAGGAGATGAAGAATTCTATTGTGAGCCGCAGCTGCCTTTGCAAACACAATATGAGTTCCAGATTGGACTCACTATGCATCGATTCCAAGGGTTTTCGAGAAGATCTGCAATAATGTTGTGATTAGGGTTTTACAGAATAAACAAATTTCTGATCGTCATAATTCACAAGGTTGCTTGTTTCTGAAGTGGAATTAAATTGTGTGTGGTGCAGCAAAAGTTGTTGGTGTTTACGCAGGGGGACAACATCGTGTACAAGGAGCAAAGTACCGAAGTAGCTGTCAAGTAAGTTTGTGTTCTTGATACATTTCGTTGATTGTTGCAGCGTTGGTGAAATATTATGGTGATGAAGCAGGAAATCATGTATCAACAAGAGATTTAGGGTGTAGGGTGTAGGGTTGTTGTTTACGAGTGTAGCGGTTGCAACCCATGGCTCAATTGTATAGATGTGCAGGTTCAAAGGCCTCACTTCAGAAGACATGCTGGTGTACCAATCTATTGAAGCAGCTGCAAATCAAGGTATTGCAGATGGCTCTTACAGTGACCAACAAGAGGTTGTGAACTGCCGCATGATCGGTTGATCTTTCGTAAGCCGATATTATTTTGAGTCGAGTTGCATTACACTTAACGAAGGAGATGGGTTGGCCTATTTTATAAGAAATATTAGCCCTTGTTCCCTTCTTGCAGGTATATGGACTGCAGACTTGAAGAGAAGAACTAACTTGCAACAGCCGCAAATTAATAAGGCCTTGAAGAATTTGGAGGGTCGAAGCTTGGTCAAAGCCGTGAAGACTGTTACGGTACGATTCCATCGTCCATCCATATTACAGCGAACCCATTACTAAGGACCAAAGATTCGTGATTATGAAACCTCCAATTCAATTGATCGTGCTGTGAAAAATATCATTCAGTCAGTTGCAATTTTATATCATGAGAATCACTGAAGAACATGTTATGTGTTGGTCGAAAAATAAGTAGAATTGGTTAAGAGAAAATCAATTTTTGACCTGCTGAAAACTGCTGAAAATGTGAGGCTCATTTTCAGTCTTTAGATCCTTTAGGAATTAGACGATTTGTGGTTAGTTCTCGAGTGTAGCAAGTGTATCGTCGTTCTAGGTTGAATGCATGCATTGCCAGCACGCCCGTTGAAATTTTCGGTCTGCAATCTATTATAGATTGGCATAAAATGTTGCTTGCCCATGGCAACTTTGAATTCAACCGTGTTGGTGTTGGCTTATTCCTCTTAAATCACGTAATTCTGTGATGCTTCCTACACTTTGCACTGTCCTTAAAAAAGCCTGCATATTGCTGCAGAACAAGAATCGTAAGGTGTATATGCTATTTGAGTTGACTCCATCTCGGGAGGTCACTGGTGGTGCTTGGTACACTGAGCAAGACTATGATGCAGAATTTGTGGACGTTGTTAAGCAGCAATGCTTGCAATTCATTACGAGGCAGGCAAGCTTCTAAACGCTCTTAAAGCTCTTCAGTGTAAATCTTACTCATTCTGGGTATGATGTCTCTTCATAAATCGGAGTCATGTCTAGAGAGCATCATTGACCCTTTGTTCAAGCATGTGAACCTGGTCAAGAGATGCCGGTGTGGCCCTTTACTGCATCTGTCTTTCCTGGCAGCATTTGAGGATTATTTTTTAGGCCATCTCATGAGGTTGGAATCTCATTGCAGGGTCGGAATGTGTGTGCATGTAGGGATTGGCCGATTTGGAAGCTATTGCAGATGCTATTCGCAGGTCTGGTATTACCCAGGTTGAGCTTGGGTTAGAAGAGTTCAAGCAGGTGGGCATCTGGTGTATTGCCGTTCTTTAAGGTTTTCCTTAGTTGATGAATATTGGTCTTCAATTGAAAGATGGTGTCCTATTTATGGGATTTGATTTTCTAGGTTGTTTATCGTGTCACTTTATGCGTGAAGCTTCCTTTATTTCAATTCCTATAGATACGACAGCGACCAATTTTGACCATTCGGGCACTTAGGGGATATGGTAGGATTCCATAACCCCTAATTCCCCAAACTAAGAATTGAATTTACACAGTACAAGCTAATAGTTGACTGTACTAACTTCCGAAGCATATTTCTATCATTGAAAAATATAGGGCATGATTTCTGCTTTCTATTGGTTTTGTTAGATTCTTCAAATCTTCCTAAACGGTTTATTTCAGCTCCACTAGATATGGAAGCGACCACGCTTGGCCATTTGGACCCATAGGAGTTAAAGTTGTTCATTCTGTCAGTATTACCTCAACAGGAGCATGAGATCTTTGAGTGAGTCTTCAGTTTTTTTGTGCAGAGGATTTATTGAGAGAAAATTTATTTGAAACACTTTTCTGTTTGTGTAGATCATGGATACCCTTGTATTGGATGGAGATGTTGAGGAGACAATGGGTGGTGCAACATTTTCCTCTGTGAGTATCTTTGGACTGTAACTTGGCTATCAAATTGAGTCGAGGGTTCTTAATAATGCAAGGTTTGAACTTCCAGTTTTGCACATGTGCATTAACATGGCATATTTGTTGTAGGAAACTTTATGCTACAGGGTTGCCAAATCGCGTATACCCGAGACGTCAGCACTTACAAACATTCCTTGCGGCATCTGTCCTGTAAGTGTGGTTTTCGATCTCGGTGCGTGGTCTAATGTTGTAAATCGTGTCTTGCTCGTCACAGTTCCACGATCTTGGTTTTAAATAGGGGATTTTATATGCGTCACTTTAATCATTTTACATCTCTCGGACTGTAAGTTTGGGGAGACCTATAGAATTGTGTAGAGACCTTGGGGGGTATAGGAACCAAATCTCTTGGGAGAATGTTTTATGAATATTTTATCCAATTTCGAAGTGAGGTTGGAGACCACTATTAGTGAAAGTAGACATCCCCATTTCCATTCAAAGATCAATGGCCTTACATATTGAGCCAAGTCATGCTTACAATCAGTTCAACCAAGTGTACGAGTAGTGAGTTGTTGGTGACAAGGGTTAGTAAAGAAGTGGGGATCAGGTCTCTCATCGGTTTTAGTGTCCTAAAACTTGCTGCTCAAGTGCTTGTTTGTTTGATTTTGCAGGTTTTACACGAGTGTTCACCTGGTGGTCTCATATCACCAGAGACTTGTGTCTATTTCAATGAGTGGCTTTCATTCTAAGAGAGCTTAGAGGGTGAGGTTATACACGGTGATGACTTAGCACTGAGGGTGATGCTCTCGGAGTGCCAACGTGCATCAATAGCTGAGATGTGTCCATGAGGAAATTGCTTGTGCAGTTTTTCCGCAAACCCTCATGGTGGCCATTGTGCGTTCAGCTGAGCACTTCGGTGAAGCTTTTGATGACATGTGAGTGTAGATTATCTGGGGCTACATCCCCGCGTATTCAGAAACTAGCCCAAATTACAAGGTTAATGAACATTGAGCACTTCTGAAACCTTGTTAACCCATAAAGCATCCCCAAAGTTCGGCTCATGACCTGATTGTATTTCGACTCCGAGTGACCAACAGTTAAGTTTTTCATCTATCCAACCTTTTATAGATTCTTGTGTTCGTTGTCCTAACTTTTGTTCGACATAAGTTAGATTTTGAAAACTCCTCTCTGGCAAGTAATATTGAGTTCAAAGAGTGCAAGTACGTTTTAACTTAAATGAAAAATCAAGTTTTGGGGATTACAAATGGTTCTTCAAAGAACACTTTAAATAAGGAAAAGATGATCATAGAAATTTGAAGAAAAAATGATCATGATTAGAACTTTGGATTTCGCACTTAGTGCCGTGGCGTCTACAGCTGTTGGGTTTTGATTCATCCAGGAAGATTCTTGTTATGTTGACGTTTCTTCTTGCTTCATTTTGTTAACTTATACCTTATTCCTTCTGGAGCATCCCACCATGATTTGTGTGAACCCCAAGGGTTAAGTTATGGCTTGGCGTTGTCCTCTCTACAGTACGTTACACGATTTCCATCTTTCTGGTAGAGCGAGTGCCACCTTGTGCCACCTATGCTTTGACAAAATCAACAAGTAGAGGCAGTCTTTTGGGGACTGCGAAAGTACAAAGCTGGCAGAGTTCATGACCGAGTTTATGAATGTGATGCTTGCATGTGTATCCATGTGGTAGAGTTGCATTCCATCCAATCTCACGCAAAATCCATGGATGCCAAATTTCCATCAAGGACTGTTTAAACGCAAGCCCTTGGCAACTGAAAATTTCCATAAGGTCGTACTGTAGCCCCGGGACCAGAGGAGAATATTACATTCGCATAACATTCAGTAGCATAAAATAGACTGCCTTCCCCCGTGGAATGCCACACGTTGCAAGTGTCAGAAAGGGTAAACACAATTCAGCTGAGTTGCAGTCACATGGGTTGTATAGGAGGAAGGCTCGAAAACAGTTCGGGCATTAAGAACCGCCCTTACAGAAGTGTCCAAAACAGTGCACATGGGATGTAGAAATAGAAATTACTTCATTTGGTGAAAAACCATGTCAACCCATGTGTGTGATTTTAGGCTATTGAACAGGTGACATGGTTCATCATCATGTGTGATTTTACTCATAATAAAGACCTGAATTGGGTGAGGCATGCAAAATGACTTTAAAATGTCAAAAAATAGCAAGAAAAATTGCAAAAACACATTTGAGGCTGAACCTCCTTCTACTAAAATGCTTCTCAGTCATTCATAACTTCTTGGGATTGATGTGAAATCTTAACCACGCAAACTAGACTAGTATGCGCAACTTTTCCAATTTTTATAATTAGAAACAGACATTTGATGAAGAAGAAACAAGCCGCCGAAGTTCACTGTAATCCAAAAATGTCGGGATTTTAAACTTCAAATTGCTCCCAAACATTCAAAACATTTTGGATTGACATGAAAATCTTACCACAACAACTAGACTTCAAGGGAAACATAACCCAACAAATTTTATTGAGAAATAACATTGGAAGAAGGAGATACAAGCCCCCGAAGTTTCAGCCATCAAATGCAATTTTGTGGACTCAAAATTGAACCTATGAGCTTTGATTGGCTTCCAAAAAGTCAGTACATCTTGTATTGATCTGAAAATTTTATCACACAAACTAGAAAAAGAGAAAGCAAATTTTCCCATAATTTTTATTGGATTCGGACATCATATGCAAAAGTTACAGCACTCTAAATTGGATTTGAAACTATGTGAAGAACCCCTGGGGTGTTTAGCGGTTGCAATAAATTTTGATTTACAATGGGGAGTGAATTGAATAGAAACGTACATTAGATCATTCTTAGAAACATTGTTTCCATTTAAAGGCATGGTTAGGATCATTCTTAAACTCACTGGCTCCATTCAATGGCATGTTTTGATTGATTACAGTTGCACCTATGAGCATTAACAAAGACCTATGCACCTCTGACTTTAAAAAATCATATCTTATTCATTTCAAGTCAGAAAATTAAACTTAAAATTTTCAGTGTTGTATTTCTCATTTCTCTTTCTTCCACAAAAATGTAAAAAAACTTTGGGTCCACCCATTTTTGTATAGAGGTATTTTTTTCCTTAGATGAGCACTTTCTAAGCCTTCTACCTTAGTTATACATGACTAGATCACTAAAGAGAAAAAGGGTTTTGAAGTTTTGAATAAGACTTCAAAAAATGCACATTCAGTTCATGGAGAATAATTAATTCTGAAACTCAATTACTTCACTTTGCTTCCCAAGCCATTCATGATTTGTGTTTAGCATTGTGAAATTAACCCTTAAAGGACATATCAAGCCCGAGGGGCATGCTGTCCAGAGAATTACAGGAATTACAGGAGCTTGAATCAATGGCTCTTTTTGAAAATTGTCTCATTTTCCCGTCTGTCACAGGAGGCATGGAACTAGGTTTTGGTTCATCCAAATCGTGATCACTAAGGTAAACCTGCCTATGACAGGCAGAATGACTGATTTGTTATATTGTCATTAGCAAAAATAATCAAATTTTTTTCCATACAAAGACACATGTGAGAAATGAAGAAAGCAACTGGAATTTTATTTTTTGGATAAAATATGAATTTTCTGTGAATTTTTGAAGTGTACTGTCCAGTAAGCCCAAAAGAGTCTGTAGACTACCCCAAATCAGCAGAAAATTGTTTCCATGATGGTCATCTTCCCACCTAAAACAGTCATAACATTTTCTAAGATGGCTACAAGACTTTCTAACATGGACATGACATGAAGAAATAAAAAAACTACTTTTTACTACCAGTTTTAGACTAGATTGGTGTAAGTGTTCATAACAATTACTAATAACTTCATAACCATATCCCAAGGCTTTGATAACAACTACAAATCAACCTTATGCAGTCTTCATCTCATTTTTAAGAAAAAGTTTCTCATAGATTGATAAAAGACTGTAATGGGGGGGTCAGTAGGTGCCTGTCATGGGTGGTTTGCCTGTCATAGGCAGGTTTACCTTATATGGAGTGCAATCTTCATCGGCTAGTACGGAAGAGGAGGCGCTTCTTTTCCAACATTGCCCGGGGAAGAGTGCTTATTGTAGTTTTTCGGAGCTCCGTTCACAGAGCGGTTCTAAGCAGAGTTTTCCATCCAAGAAAAAGGTTTAAAGCTATTTGGGCCAACTGGGAAGCAACGTCAAAAGCTAGCTGTTCGTCTTCATTCCCTGCCCAATTCCAAAATTTGTCAGAATCTCGTTGCCCGCTCCAATATTACTGTACAAGATTCCTTGGGTTACCCGGTGAGGACCCAAAATGTCCTTTAAGGGTTAAGCTCTTTACATACATATGGGGTGGAGAGAGTTGAAACAACTGCATGTGAGATATGTAAATTAGAATTAGTAGGAGTTCTCAAATAGCTCATACTTAAATCAAAAGCAATAATTGTGTTTGAAGTAGAATATCAGACTTCATTGAGACATTAAAAAATAACTTTTTTGAAAAAACTTTGAACTAAAAAAAGTTGATAAATCAAGTTAAATTTCATATCCAAAAAAACGTTTGAGATTTTGAGCATCAAATCAAAAGTTATGGACAAATTTGAGAAAGGGGTTGGAAGGGACATTTTCTTTGACATTTTTAAACGTCCTCTCTAAATTTTGTCTATTACTTTTGATAAAATGCTCAAAGTCTCAAACGGATTTTTGGACATGAAAACTAGCTTGATTTCCCAACTTCATTTAGTTCAAAGTTGTTTGAGAAAAGCTATTTTACTACACCTAAATGAGGTCTGAAATTCTACTTCAAAAATAATGTTTACTTTTTGACAATGACTAGTCAAACTCTCATCTTCAAATTATCTCATATCCTTTGAGGATTGATGATGGACGATGAATTTCAATATGAAAATGATGTCACTACCTTCCCTCCCTACAATTGTCAATGAAACATCCCCTTCATTTAATTATCGAAATTATTTTGATGGTAGATGGTTAAAGGCATCAATATTTAACTCAATGTTTTTTTTGCATTTTCAGCAAAGCATCTTTCTTTACAATTATTTGTTGATGTGTTTGTCTAATCCTAAGATTAGCCCCAAAAAATGGAATACACCATAAATGTACTGCCATTGCCCCGATTCTCAAATTTACATTAATGATAGGTCAGTGAATGAATTTTGTCAATGAAGACTCCAAAGAGAAAAAGGCAACCTCTATGATTGCTATTGAATGTTATAAGAGAAGTTATTGCTTTAGAGAGGGGTTGTGGCATTAATAACTTTTGAAGATTTTCTTTAATAGACTAGAGTTCTGTAGAGCTCTTGGATTGAAGTCACATTCATCAAAGCAACATCTAAATTCCAAATCCAGTGACAGTTGTTTTTCTTTTCCACTTATTTTGTACATCTTCAATGCGTCTATGTTGGGACCAAAGGAATAATATCACTTTAGAGAGGTTATTGGCTTACAAAAGTATACTTTATTGAAGTTCTAGAACAATATTAGGATTGTGGCTACACTCAACCCTCTCTAACAATACACCTTGTAATTATAGTATTGTTTAACCTAACTACACGTCAAAGTGAATAGGTGTTTAAGCATTGTTTCTATTTTATTTAACCATTAAAAAGATTTTTCCAACCCCTTGGGCATTTTTGTGTTGGAATAATCAAAATTGTAAATTCAATAGTCACTAGTTTCTTGGTTTGGTGGGAAGGTTTGTTGTATTTGTACTTGCAGAAAGATCACAAGCATTGCATTGGTGGAGTACAATTACCATTTATTGATTTGTAAAAAGAAGATTGCTTGATCCAAGGTTTGAATCATGTAAAGTTTGGAGACAATGTTTGTGTAGAAGAAGTAGTAATAAACAATACATGAGCAAAAAGTTCCCTTGTTTCTTTGCCTTATTAGGATAACTCTTCTTATCTATTTAGTTGCTAATCTATTCAATTATTTATGCCCATGTCCTAAAATTTCATACAAGATTCTCTAGGTTGTCTTGCCAAGAATTAAATTTTCCTTTTAAGGGTTGACTTTTAAATTTTTGTTGGATCTTATTGGAATTTTAGATTTATTAGTATGCACACTTCAGACTTATATGAATAAACTATAAATTTGACCTAGGTCTATGGTCTATAGTGCAATTGGGTTGATTGTGAAGCATCTTTTTGAGGAGATGTGGACATAATAAAGGTTTGTAGCCATCTTTGCCCGTAATCCTTTCATTATTAGGAAAGAAAAGTTTTTTTTAAACTTCTACTATTTGAATAAAAGTGTTGGCAAAAAAATTATATGACCACATAATTGAAGGAGAGAGAATCATGATGCAGGCTGTTTCATATTATTTTTCATATTCTAATCATTTTTATTAAATTTTTAGATTTAGAATCATACATAATTTAATTTTTATACTATGTTCCACGTTAATGAAACATTTTGGAGCATGAAATGCTTTAAAGGATCTTAATAATTTTGAAATTCTATCAAGAAATAATCAAAATAAAGATTTGACACTCCAATGCATGTAATGTAGTAGTGCAAACTTTTGAATACTAAAACCCAATTTCAAGTGGCTACATAGATAGGAGATGCTACAAGATTTGGTTGTTCTAAAAAAGTTATCTATAATACGTGTGTTTTTGATAATTAATGGATTCTAAGGAAGTAATATCCTTCAATTCCTTGATTGAAATCACTTATGGGGATTCAAAAACTAGCCTAACCTTCAATCTTGGCACATCTACACCAAATAATGTAAGAAACCTGCATAATTTTTACTTCGTAATAGCAATACCTTGGGAGGAGAAATTAGTTTCTATATTAAATCCCACATTTGTTCACAGTTTGATATGTGAAAGTTCTCCAATTATAGCAAATTATGGTAATATAAGGCAATTGCACCTAATTGTATTCCATTTCTAAAATCAAATTATATAATAATGCCGTTTGAATAAATTATTCATGGCTTGTTTCAGTATTGCCCCCTAAATTTTTTGACTTGAAATGTACAACTTCTATTAACAAAAAATTAGAGTTGTTTTTGGCTATACCTATTTTCAACACTTTCAAGACTCGTAACATATTAATAATGTGTTCAAAATAGTCATGCTAAATTTTTTTTGTATCTCCAACCTCATACATTTTCAATATGTTTTAATTTTTAGCTACTCACTTTGAATATGAGTCTCTCATAGAGCTTCAAAAGCCACATAATGTTTGTGAATGGAAGACAAGAGAAACTCTTTATACAAGTGGGTCAATAGAAGGTAAAACAATCCATATGAAATATATGTAAAGTAGGATTTGTAGGAGCTCAACCACGCATAGTCAAATCAAAAGCAGGAATTGTATTCAAAGTAGAATTTCAGACCTCATTTAGGCATAGTAGAATGACTTTGTTTTAGAAGACTTTGAACTTCATGCCTAAAGGACCAAAAATAAGTTGAAAAAAAAATAAGTTGAAAAAAAAATAAGTTGAAAAAAAAATAAGTTGAAAAAAAAATAAGTTGAAAAAGTTAAGTTTGCTTGCTAGAACAATCTCACTGTTGGGATTATTGTATTTCAATCCCATCTTAAAGCTATCAACAATTTAGATTTTCTTTCAATCTTGGACCTACTTCTACTTAATAATTTTTTAAAGGATGATAATCAAGTGTGGTTTTTTTGAAAAAAAATTCTTAGAGTTTCTACTCAATTCTTCAACACAAGTTATTTTTATTTCAAAGTTTCCAATACAAAATTCTACCACAAATGGCGGTCAAAGTCATCTGAAATTTTAGACTGATGTTTTAAAAATTGTTTTTTTCAACTTTGAATGCTTATATCTTCGAATCTATACAATCAAACTTCATAGAATTTTCAGCACATAATCTCAGACAAGTAAAGTATAAGATCCTACAATTAGATCACATATACTTATATATAATTTTTTCTTGGGTGAATGCAAAAAAAGTGGTAGTTTTGAGTGGTTTTTGACTTTTAAATGGCCCTGGTCCTCTAGGGGGTAATTAATGTAAAAAATCAAGATAAATTCCATCTTGTTTGAAATTTTTTAAGCCTCCAAACAAAAGTTGTGGACAAAATTCAAAGAGGAGTTGGAATGAACAATTCCTTTGACATTTCAAACATCCTCTCTAAATTTTTTCCATAACTATTTTTAGGAGATCCAAAATCACAAACAAGTTTTTGAAATGAAACTTATATTTATTCCTCAACTTTCATACTTAAAATGAATTTGAAAAAAATTATTCTACTATGCCAAAATGAGATTTGAAATTCTATTTTGAATACAATTCCTACATTTTGTCAATGAGCAATCAAGTTTTTATCTTCCAATTATCCCATATCTTTTTGAGGATTCTTGAAGGACAATAGATTTTATTATAAAAACGACCTCTCCACCCTTCATTCTCACTAAATGTCAATGAAGTAATTCCTTCATGTCACCATTAGAAAATTTCTTGATATTAGATGGTCAAATAATGGATTGGTACTTGACTCAAAAATATAAAATTTTCAACATTACTTAACTTGAATTTCCTTAACTCTGTAAGGATGTTGTAAATTAGAGTGATATAATGGATGACTTCATTGTTCATTGAAGAAAAATAGAATGTACTTGTTTGTTCAATAATCAGAGTATCTTTGTGATTACCTTGGTCATAAGGGTCCATATCCTTCCACGGTTAATTTCGACTCCTATAGTCATTAACCCCTAAAGGTTCTTGACTATGTTTTCACCAAAACCGCTCCAAAATTGCCATTTCTAATACTAGTGCCAAATTTTAGAAAAAAAACATTTTTGGACACTTGTAGCCGTAGGATCTTGTAGTAAACTTGTTTAAGAAGATGTGGAAAAAATTTCAGAATTTTCCACCAAGTGGATTGCAAGATAATAGCGTTTGAATTGACAAAAATCTTTTTTTTGTCCCTGCGAAAAAACGGGCAGCTGCCCTCCACAAGGTCACATTTGTATGAAAAAATGTCCAAAATGATGGTTACTCTTCGGATTTATTCTTCAAGGCAAGTTGGCTACATGCTTGAAAAATTTCAGATCATTTGGAATTGTACAACATATAGGAAAAAAATAGTAAGTAGGAAGAGGTAGAGAATGATTCAAAGCACTAAATTGTCAAGAATTTATTTATGAAATTGAAAAATGCCAATCCCAACGATTGTAATGTTGTAATAAACAATCTAGACCCAATGTTTTTTTTTTTCAAAAATATTGAAAATCGAGTTAAATAAAGGACTTCAAAGTTTATTTTAGAGTTGAGATTCCATAACTACCCTCAAACTAAGAATCCTCATAACTTTTGACTCATTGATCGGAATGGAATGATTCAAAGCCTCCCACGTACATATAAATCTAAAGAACCAATTTCAAATTTTAGGTTTTTTTAAAAGTGATTTTTAAAGAAGTTTTTTTTGCTGCCCCGGCTGCCCGCCGAACAATGAAAATGACATATCATGCAATAACTTTTTAACCATGTAGTCAAAAGTTACAAAAATTGTTGGACCTTAAAGCTACTCCTCAGGCACATCTTATTTGAAAATTTCAAAGAAAAAAAAGAAAAATTCCGGTCATAGTGAGCTGCCCAAAATCGCTATGTTGTCAAAAAACAGTGTTTGGTCCTTTAGGGGTTAACCTTTAATGGATGGATTGGTGATTGTGGAAATCATTAATTTTGGTATTGTGTGAATCATTGATTTAAGAAAATCCAAAAGTACTCACTGAAAGTCAAACTACTATAAAATACCTCCCTTTTAAAACACAATATTTGAAGGATGAATAGTTACACTTATATCCCACATAGAAGGATTCTTTGTCATTCATCGGTCAAAAAACGGCCGTAATATCGTATATGAAATTTTCCAAAAAAAATTGACTTCACTTTTTATCATTATTTTCAGTCAAGCCTCGCTATCAAGGTCCGTTTTGACTCAAGCTTTTGCAATTGGCTTTTGAAGTGGCTCCTCATAAATTCCCAGTGGACTCCCAAAGTCCTTCCGTTTTCCCCTGACGGATAAAATCGCAGAGACTGCCCTATGATGCTCCGGCAGATGTCACCAGCTGGGTGGCAGGGTGGCCGAAGAGCATCTTCTTCTTCCACCTCAACTGTCCTCTCCTTCCAGGAACTTCCACATTGGTCTCCCGTGACCCGTCGCAGAATCCGAGGTGGAACTAAATTGCTGAGCTGGAAGTCCACTTGTCAAATCACCTCGTACGAGCACGACCAAGTGCGACCCACATCCAACAACCATCGCTACCATTCAAACATCACGCTCAACTAAAAAAAAGAACGATCAAACGCCATCGCCAGGCAATCCTGCAATTTTGTTGCATCCTCTCCTCCATTCCATTGCACGTCTCGTTGCTCCAGCCCCCAAAATTCAAGCTCTCAAATAGACAACAATTGCTCCGGATTCGCTTGTAGATTAGATTGAACAGGAGCTGCTGCCGGCCGCGATCGGTCGACTGGATTTGGACCCGGATTTGGAGTGGCGGAGGTTTTGGGTTTGGAGTCGGGGAGGCTGGCATGAGGATATCCAAGTCCGGAGTCGTCGCTCTGCTGGTGGCTGCTCTTATAGGTCGGTTCGTCTTTCAATTATACCGTTTGTTGCGTACCGAATTTTTGGTGATTGGCTTCCAATTCTTGACTTGCGACCGGGGTTGTGCAGTTTGCGTTTTGGCAGTTTTTTTTGAGGTATCTGACTATTCAATTGCTAGTTCTTTCGAATTGTTAGCCACTTCGATGATAATTCAATACCGGGGGTTTGAATCCGAGGAGACTCTCGCCGTTTACGCTTCAATTTACCCAGTCAATTTCAGAATTGGCTTAAACTTAGTTCTTTTGAATTGCTCACAGAAGTTAGGATGGACTCTGTCCCGAGACAGGTGAACGGGCATGTCGTTAGCTAGCATGTCGTTTGGTCTCTTTTGCTTTGTGATCAACAATTGACCATGTTAGTCTGCTAGTTTTTACATTCAGACTTTCTTGTGTGAATTGGTGATCCAACAATTGGCCATCCTAGTCAGCTGGTTCTCTAAATTTTATACTAATAGGATAGATTCTATTACGGGAAGTAGAACACACTGAGGGGACGGTTTTGAGTATGTCCTCGAGTCAATTTTTCCTTGAGTTGTGATTATTGCCCCCTACTTTCAAATTGTGCACAGTCGTGTTGGTTATATAGTAGCATCGTAGCATCGATTGGCCCTAAGATCATTGTGAATTCCGGACTGCTCCCCCTGATGACTCCTTTTGCAAATAGACCCATGAATGAGTCAACAACGAGCAGACGAAGCTCTGTATCCTTACGTGCTGGCTTTTCTTTTTACGCCAACGGCGTCGCTCGCCAAGTCACTACAAATTCGTCAGAATTTCTCAAGAGCCTGTCTCTTCAGTTTTACAGCCTCATGCACCTGACAAGTGCTGCAGGAGCGAAAATTAGAGACTCTGCCTGTGAAACACATCTAGACTGATTATACTATTCTAACCTAGACTGCCCTTAACAGCTTCCATGACTAAAATTTTAAAAAACCCTTCGTTGCTACATATCGATTCTAGATTTTAATGCAATTCCTGTTGGTTCCTGGAAAGCCCTCCGTGCCATGCCTTCAATAAATTATCCTCGTTGTGTACTGTAGATCTCTCCATGCAAATCCCAGGGTACCGTCCATGAAAGGACTGATCGATATCCATCTGGCCCTTGAATCAGACTAGCTAGTAGTTGGATGCCACCGTAGAAGATCGATTTCACTGGATATATATCCAAACGTTTCCATTCGATTTCGCTCATTCTGAGATCGAATTGAATGATTTGGCACTTCGTCTGTTCAGGTGCGGCTGTGGTCGTGGAGTCCGCGACCAATTGGTGCGTGGCGAAGCCCAACCTGGCGGAGTCGTCCTACCAGGATGCGTTGGACTGGGTGTGCGGGCCGCTGTCTGGCCAAGGGCAAGTGAACTGCGGGCCCATTCAGAGCGGACAGAGCTGCTACTCCTCCGACACTCAAACCCTGGCGAGCTGGGCCATGAATGCGTACTACCAGCAGCAGGGACAGACGGCGCAATCGTGCGACTTCCAAGGCACGGCCACCATCACCACCGCCAACCCTAGTAAGACATACACACACACTCACACATATTCATGTATTCACATATTCTTCAATTCTCTGTTGCTATCACAGTTGCGAATTCACTGGTGCTAAAGGGAACTGTAGACACTGAAACTCGTTAAAATGATCATGATTCCTGTTACTAAGTTGTCTTCGTTTGTTTGGTCTTGTTGGAAGCAAGAGAGGGATTCTACATTATCGTAGCATGCGTTTTGGGGACACCAGAAGTATACACTGAACTAGGCATTTTTGAAAATACGTGTATCCCAGAGTCTACCCTAGTCTCCCATGATTCGAAGCTGTACATTGTAGGCAAGAATTTGTACGAATTCTTGCATCTTGAATGTAGAAGCAGGCTATGGCGCAATTAGGTACATTTAATCTTGTTTCTGACATGATTGTACGTTTTTATCCAAATTAAATTAAGTAAGCAACACCTCTACTGCAGGTCATCTGTACATGTGCACTCAATCCTCTCCTAACGGACTTTGGGGCTACCTTAGTTGCAAAGAATGGTGTTTGGAGAATGTCCTTGCTTCTAGCTCAGCTTCAATTTGGGCTTCAATTTGCTAATGATTTTTCTATTGCATCTGAGAGGTGGTAGATAGCTGAAGAACAGAGGATGCTGAAAAATAAAGAGGAAGACGTAAATTACGGTAGACAACAAGAACGCAGTCTCAAAAACTCGAATTTGGAATATTAGACCCTAAATCTTCGTAACAATGTTTTTTGGGGTGGGGGGGAAGAACTGAAGCGCTTCTCAATGCAAATGTTTTCACAACTTGACGTGCGGAAATTGAAAGACTGTCAAGATAAGCTGTGGAATGTGCAATTACAGAGCTCATTAGAGAGAGCTGGGCATTAGCGGAAGTCTGTACTAATCAAGAGTTTATTTCACTTCAAACGCATTGCATTACAGGCTTTTAGTATCTCTTCATCAAATGACATTCCCTTAACATTCTACACTATAAGAATACCGAGTACAATAAGAATACTTACACTGACCAGTGATTGTACGAGGAAAAACTTGCATCTTGAATGATTCATCGAAGGCTCGTTTTAAAAGTCTTGCTTTACATACTCTACTGCGTAATTACGTATAACTAAACTCAGATTTTGTTACAAGAATGTTACATTAATGAACCGTTTACCAGATTTTCCTTTTTTTATAATAACACAGATTAGATGACTTGAACTTCCAAGGTGACTGCAGGACGTTATATATTTAAGAAACAGTTTGTAATATGCAACGTCTAATCCTTGCCAATGTTGCTTACTGCAGGCACAACGCTCTGCACATATGCGACGCCCAATGGGTAAGACTACCAATCTATCTCTCAATGTACTCAGATTGTATGATATGTGCTCAGAAGTCTAACGAACTTGACATGATTATTCCAGTCATTGGAACCACGAACTGCAGTTCCCTTAGTTTGTGCATACATGTCAGAAGGAAAGTGCTTTCCAAAGTGAAAGTAGAGAGACGAGAAGCGTAGAGCTCTTAACCAAATGAATGGGAAAAAAAATTCATGTGTAAATGAATATCTTTTTTTGTCTTCTTTCTTTTGGAAATGCAGCAGCCTTCAATTGAACTGCAGAAATAGAAGTACAGGTAGAACCCTCTCTTAGTGCATAGTGCCGGGACTAAGGTAACAGGTCCAGAAATTGCCCACCTAAGAGCTGAAACTGAATTTTGGGAAGGCAAAACTTCTTGAAATAATTTCCAATAAATTTTCCTTGAAAGAGAAGTGGATTTGGCATCTAACCTAAGTCGTTTCATAGTTTTTTGGAGCTTTTTGCAATTAGTTATGAATTTTTGAAGTTGAACTGGCATAGGGCTCCAAAATCGTCCACCCCTGAAATGTACATTGTTTGTACACCAGTGAAGGCTATGAAAAAACAGCATGTATAAATCGTGTACATTATATAGGTGGGCGGTTCTTAATGCCCGAACTATTCTCGAGCCTGTTACCTTAGTATGCACTAAGAGAGGTTTTATGCATTTCAAGAGGCCATGAACATTATAAACATTTAATTCAACTTTCCATCTTGAATCATGCGTGCAGGCCCACCTATTGTCTGCAAACTCTCTTATTGCATATTATGCAATACAAGAGTGCACTAACAGAGGTTCTACTTGTATACTCAAGAAGACCAATTCCAGAAATTATGTGCATCTCACATTAGTTTTACTTTGATTTAGTAACAGTTACAATGACAAAGGGTATCTCCATTGATTTGATTTGATTTATTTTTGTCTGAACATCATTCTTTGATAAAAACTGTCTTGTAATCAACTTACTATATGTTGTACATTTTTTATTTATTAAATTTTTATAAATTTGCAACAAATGTTTAGGGTGACTGCATGCTTACTTTGAATCAGTTTGATGTGGATTTAATGTGCAGGACGAGTTCCTCTGGGAATGGAACAAACGGATCAAACGGGGCTGTGGGGAACCTCTCGCCACATTCTTCATATCTTTCTGCTGTCGTGTCCATCATTGCCTACTTCACAGCTCAAGCTCTTTAATTGAAATGAACCTGCTGAACACAACAGAATTAAAATTAAGGTGGGTACCCCCCAAACCGACACTCTTTGCTACTGTGCCTAATTATTATTATTAGAACACTCAAATTTTTCCTATTTTTTTGGTGGCAAGTGAAAGGAGGGTTTTAATGCACCAAAGAACGGGACATTTGGATACCGTACGCAAAAGTTAGGAAGATTCAAAGTTTTTCTTGGTTGAGGTTCTGAAATTGTTTCTTCCACATAGATACATATTGATTTTGGAGATGTAACCAGAGTGATGATGGTTGTTTTATGCAGGGTGCGATATGGGGGGTACCCAACTTATTATCCTAGATTCTAGGAACCTTCCAATTGTGCCCAGGTAGCAATTTTGATTCTGTTAGCTACGACATGCTAAAATCTTAAACCTTATCCTTGTAAATATTTGTGAAGACAAGTTTCCCCAAGGATCTCTTCATTCTAGAGGGAGGGGATGTACAAGTAAACCTCTATAATATGACTCTCTTGGTGTTCCAGAATATTCACACTTGTCACACTATGATGGATTGAAACAAGAATGGTGTGACCATGAGGCTCTGTTGGAGGTAAATTGACTAGCAGGATCCCACATCCCCACTCCAACCAAACCCTAATTGCATTGTATAATAATGTGAATGCAATTGTAGATAGGATTTGGAAACTCAAATTATGAAACTAGTGTGAATGCCACGGTCTCTATCCTTTGGATAGAACCAACAAACTATGCTGAAATCATTTCTTGGGACCTCATATTAATCGTAGGATTAATCTTTAAAGGACCAAGAGACCTAATTTGAGCTTTGTGTTTTCTTTAGTTGTTTTGAGTGGGTCACATGGGGATATACTTTAGGCCAATTTTGTTTTATTCATTTGATTTGCTAATGCAATTTTCTTTATTGATTACGGTGATATAAAGTTTGACTTCATTTATGTAAACTATGCTTCTTACAATATGATCAATCAACTATTGATCAATTTCAAAACACAAATCTTAGATACTTAAGGAATTAATCTATGGACATGCAAGCAATAGTCTAAATTTCAAGAAATATATAGATGTATTATATAACTTATAAAGTGCAACTAACTAAAATAACAATTTATTAATGAATTATATATATATATATAAACAATGGCCTATCTAGATTAGATTCATATTGTTGAATATACCATTGTATGAAGGTATGTATATCCATAATCAACACATCTCAAACGTGGCACCTACATTTGAATTAAAAAGCATCACAAAAACCTAGATATTGGTTATATAAGATGTATACAATCAAAATATGAAAGTCTGTGAGAACCAAGTGATGGATTAGGATATACTTAGAGTTTGTACTTTGAAAATTTGTAATGGCCAACAATAGGAATTTCGACAACATGGCTTGCTTGGAAGTCTTGGATTGGCTCCAAACAATCATATAACAATCATTGTAATCATTATAATTGTAGTAATTGTACTTCATGAGATGTATAGACTTAATGGGATTGGTAAACCTCAAGAATATGTGATAACTACAAAAATCCTTTGGATTGGCATGATTAATAGCCACATGTCTCAAAATTAGTTCATAGTCTGTAAATTGAGCTCTACAACAAGGAAACAACTCAATTACATAACGGATTGTCTCACAACATTGTCATCGCCTAGCTTATAACTTATTCATACAATATCCAAATGATGCATGCTAAAGTGCATTGAAATCCTCATTTGTATGCCAATAAAATCCAATAAAAAAATGATATTTAATAATAGTAACCATACTAAGTTATCATTAAAGACAATTATGGATACTCATAATATTTATATAGTTGAAGCTGCGAGTAATAAAAGAATCTTGGGAAACTTGGGAAACTTGTTAATCATTGTATAACACCATGAGGAATTGAGGACCCAATGGAGATTGAATGGTGGCTTGTAAGAACGACCCATTCGGGGTTGATTGGGCAATCCATAATCATGGAAACTTATATAATAGAAGTTGGACTTTGAATTGTTTTTTTCAAGTCTATACAATTTTTTTGAACATAAAAAGTATTGTAATAATTTCCTAATAGAATATAGACTTATCAAAATTCATAAAAACGCAAACTCAATTGCGATCAACCTAGTATCCAAACTAAATCAATTATTAGTCCGAAATGACCTTAATCTTTAAACGACAGGCTCATAAACGCCGTCGAGGATATTTTCTAGCCGATAAATGACAAAGAATCTCTCCATGTAGGACAAAAGTGCAACTATTCATCTTCCCAATTTTGTGCAAAAAAGAAAGATCATCTACAGTAGTTTGTCTTCCAATGAGTGCTTTTGCATTATTTTAATCCAACAATTCACACAATGACAAAATAGATGATTTCCATGGTTATGAGTCCCTTGTTTAAGGGTTAAGAGTTGATTGTAAGGGAAGGTGCATACAAATGATTTCCACGGCTATGAGCCTGTCGTTTAAGGATTAAACTACCCTAAGTGATGTCCAGGTGGTGGGGATTTTTTGATGGAATTTTTGAGGTTCCCAGTTCAACTCCCACATGCTGACGTGTGGGGGCTCTTTGTGATGGCGGCCAAGGAAAGGGGGTTGTCCCTTCATCTGTTCCTCATGGGGATTAGGTTCATGGATTGTCATGGCTGTGTCAAGTCTGTCCTATCTTTAGGTCACCTTCGTAAACATAAAATAATGACATCGCCATGTCCCCCTCTCACTCTAAAATCCAAACAGGACGGGCCTTCTGTCAGTTTCTGTGACTCAAATTTGGAACAAGTTTTGTCAGTGGCAGACATGCCTATCATATTGCAATGTCCTTGCACTTCTTCCTGTAGTTGAAGGAGATGGACATGGAAATTTAGTGGCAGAATTTTTTATTTTATTTTAAGCACATGGATGATTTCCATTGAATGGGGAAACAGTAAGGTAAGGTAGTATGCTCTTAAAGTGCCACTGACCTTAAACCGCCATCTATACCCTGTGTACATCTCCAGAATCAATTCTGTACCTATGTGGAAGAAACGCTTTCAGAACCAAACTTTGTTCCTTAATAACTTTTGCATATAGTATTCAAATGTCCCATTTTTTGGTGCATTGGAACCTCCTTTCACTTGCCAACAAGAGCATATGAAAATTTGACCAATTTAATAATTGTAACTAGGCTTAGTAGCAAAAAGTGGCGGTTTTGGGGGTACCCACCTTAGTAGCTCCATGAATCGACCACTTAACCAAGAAAGGACGCCGTGGACTTTTAGTGTCTGATGAATGACAAGGCATTCTCATGTGTAGGACAGAAATACAACTATTCATCCTTGGAATTGGTTTTGGAAAGTAGAGATCTTCTGTAGTATTTTGACTTCAAATGAGTTTTTCTTGTTTTTTTTCATACCAATTATTCCCACGGTTTCAGAAATGATGATTTCCACAGGGACCCCTGCGTCTTTCCAGGGTTAACTCCTAAATGCCTAAGTCTTTTGAAGTGTATTTTTCCTATAAAAAATGAACATGGACTTATAATTATCCCCAATGAAGTAAATTTTGTTTCTTTTCAAAACTTAACCGTGTAGATGTTTGAAGAGCTTGCTTATTAGTAAGTATACCAATTTTGAGTGCAAAATTGCATAGGAGATGTGAGATTATAACAATAAAAATCTATTTTTTCTATTTTTAGTGTATTGCCCCTCCCCACAATGTTTCGGAAATTTGCACATAAAAGTTTTTTTGGGATTGGAGGTGACATGAACAACTGCAAATAGTGCCATCACACTAAAATGCACATTCAAAAAAAATAATTTCACATGAAAAGCTATCAAATTCATTAGACAATCCGCCTTGCAATTGTTGTAATGCAATTTTTTTTTTTAATAATTAGAGATCACAAGTAACTCCAAATTAACATTTGTATGTTTAAATTTTCAACAGTGAAAATCATGAAAACACTTTACTCTTTCCACTGGGACCATTTTAAAGCAAATGGATATGTACAATTTTTTACATCTCAAATTAAGTGAAATTGGCAAACTTTACTCAAAGTCAGAAAATGAAGTAAAATTTGCAAACTTTACTCTTCACTAATGGTACATATATGCCTTTAAGGACCTCTCAATAATTAAATATTTAACTTTTTCAGTGAAAAATGAAAGATTCAAATAGTTAACCCTGAAAACTGTTCATAATTTTTTTTAAACGGTCAAACGAATTTAACTACCCACACCAAAGTGAGCCTAAAATTTCAGATCAACCATATATGTCCGGTTGGACATTTAGGGGTAAAGGGCTTGAATTAAATTTTGGGGAGGTGAAACTTCTTGAAATATTTTTTAGTAAATTTTCCTCAAAAGAAAAGTGGAATTGGTATCTTAGGTAGGAGCACCTATAAACATCAACTTAAGTAATTTGTTATAGCTGGAGGCTAATTTTTCTAGAAAAAATATTTTTTCATTATTAGGAGGCCTATTAAATAAAAATTATTTTTTATTATACACTACAAGAAAACAAATATTTTATGAATGCAAAAAATGAGGATGATTGGTGCATGCTCGTAGTCATATTCTTGAAGGCCAACACCTTGGGGGAGAAATATGACTACAAAATATAAATGCCAGTCATTTTTTGGCCTTGTACTTCACGAGCGTATACCATACATCCATTGGGAATGCCAATATACTTCATAGGGAACGACATAGAACATATTTGGGAAACATGGAATCATATTACCAGTCATATATATTTTTTTAATCATATTTTGCAATCATATCTCCATGGTAGTGACATTTTTTTTCTTTAGGGGCAGCCCAAGGAAAATTTGAACAAGGAACATATTTGGAGAGCACCTAGTCATATTTTTATTCCAGTCATACTTTGTAGTCTTATTTTTGCATCAATTATATTTTGTAGTTACATTTCTTTGGTAGTTTTTTAGGGGGGAGGGGGAGCCCAAGGAAAAGGTGGGCAATTTAAGATGGGTCTCTTGTATTTTGGCCCTAGAGGCCATTTCTTGAGGTTAAGGCATGATTTTATTTAATGCCTTTTAAAATAAATAAATTTGTTGAATGTACAATATGTCTATCACAAAATTGACATTCAATAATTTAGGATGGCACATGTTTATATTTTAAAAAATTCATAGAATTTAAAAAAGATGAAGAGTGAAATATAGCAATTAACAATAAGAGACAATTAAATTTTTTTGGAGAACTTAGAAGAAATTAGAGAGGAATAAAAGCCTATAGATGAATCAGAGCACCAAGGTGGGACAACTAAAGATGTATATTAAAGGTTGTGGAGTTTAGGAAAAACACTTGAAGCTCATAAAGAATCTAATCTAAAGATGAGGAATGTGAGAAAAATCTATACTCGAGAGGCCAACTGACCATGGAGCAAGAATAAGTGAAAAGTGCAATTTGTGTTGAAAGTCTAAGTATTTGAAATAGAAGTATAGGTTCTATCTTGCAACTCAAAGCTTTGGCATAGTTAGAAGATTAATTTGACCCCCTTATAGAAGTTTGACTATGTATTAAACAAAAACTGTTGATTATAATACGCATAGTTGATCAACCAAATGAAGTTTTAAGGTCTTAAATATATACTTATTTAGCACTTATGATGCTTATATCATTACAATTGTTTGATTTTTAGAATAATTAGAAACTATTTAGTAAAAATAGAAGTCAAAGAGTGCAGTTCTAAAATAAAATAAAAATATATGTAGAAAATAATTTGAAAAAAATCAAGAGTGGGAAATAGAAAGAAATAGGTTGAAAAATCTAATAGATTATAAATATAATTATACACCTTGTTGTAAAAGTTGTTGTTTAAGTTGTATACAAAAAATTGAAAACACAACAAAAATGGATCAAGACCAGCCTCATGATACAATTACAATATGTGTATTGGAGAATAAGAACATAGTGGAAATGGGTTTCAAGGCATATCCTTAAATTTGGCACTTTGCTATTTTTCTTCTTGTAGAAATCATAGTTACGTTAAAAAATAAATTTAAGTTAGACTTCTTAAAATTTAATAAAATCCAACTTTGAATTCAAGATCATTTAGGTAATTTTTGAGGTTTTCAATAACAATTCACACTTTTAAAATAGATGAAAATTAAAAAAGATAGCATACAATGAAATTGAATAGTGAAGTGCCTTTATTTTGGATTAAAAAATATCAAAGTTCATCCAATTCAAGTCATAAAAGAACCTTAAAATCTAAGTAACATTTAGAATTCAATCTTGAAAGTAATTTAATTTAGACTTATAGGCTAGAAGAAAATGCTGGATGAAGTCTTGAAGAATGAATTAGAGACAAAATTTTATCCACCCATAATTTTTGCAAAATGTATTCTATAATTATTAAAAAAATTATAATAGGCATGCAATTTTCTACAACCAACAAAATGTTTGAATTTCTCAACTTGGATTTGGAGATCTAGAGTTTTGGCTTAGATAGGCTCAAACCATCTAAAACCACCCAAACCTCTAACTTTTATAGTTTGTCTTAGTTTAGTTAAGATGTGAACCACTTACAATTTATTACTAGAAAAAATTTATTCATTTTTTAAAATGCCAATTGAACAACACTTACATATCCAACTTAGGGCCTCTTCACACAATGGCAGAGGGTCAAGAGACTGTTGATTTCTACCAATCAAATTGCAGAAATCCAAGAATTCTTGAAATTTCAGCCTCTCGAGCCTTCACACTAGACGGCACAGTTAAGAGTCCGGTGCCCTCCAAATTAACAATTTTGGTAGAAAATTAACTACATGGTGACAGACTCTCAACCATATCTTGGATCCATCAAAAATAGAAACCCAAACTATGATCAAGAGTCTATCAAATTTTTTTCTTAAAAAATTAGATTTGTTCTTTCTTTGTTATTTGTGGAGAAAAAATTTATGGAGAGAAAAGGATAGTAGTCAAATAATATGGGTTTGGACTTTGGACTTGGTCTTTGGAGACTTCACACTATAGCCGTTCAAGTTGAGTAGCCTTGCCCAAACTTTGGGTGAGAGTCTAAAGAAATGCCTATTCAAGAGTCCATTTTTGTTGGACTCTCAACCATAGTTTGGGCATGGCCTCTCAATTTGGTCAGCCATAGTGTGAAGTGTCCCTTAGGATTTGAAGCCCAAAAATGAAAAGTATGGTTATGCATGCTTTGTCTCAAAGATATAAATAAGACACTCATACATGTCATATATTGAAGTTTGTTTCTTCATTAGGAAGGTTTTCAACAATGTCATACAAGCTACATTTATAAAAGATATCTATAGGCTAAAAAAGTCATAAATTATTCATATGAAGATTGAGTCTCCCTAATGACGTGCGAATGCTTGTGTTGCAATTAACCCCTAAAGTCCCAAGGCCATTTTCTAGCCAGAAACCACTGAAAATTGCTATTTTTGCTGCGTTCATCCAAGAAAACAAAAATAAATATTTAATTCAAAATCTAACCGTAGGATTTGGTACTTCACTTGTCTAAGATCATGTTTTAAAATTTTCATCAAGTTTGACCGTACGGATTGGAAGATATCAGCATTCAAAGTTGGAAAAGTAGTCTTTTTGAATTCTGTTTTTTCAATTTCAGCTGACTTTGGCCGCCATTTGGAAAAAAAATTTACACTACAGACTTTGAATTTAAAAAAAATTGTATTGAAGAATTGAGTTGAGAATTAGGAAAAAAAATTCAAAAAATAAACACTCGGCTTTCATTCTTTAAGAAATTGTTAAGTAGATGTAGGTCCAAGATTGAATAAAAAACTAAATTTTTAATAGCTCCAAGGTGGTATTGAAATACAATAATCCCAACGGTGAGATTGTTCTAGCAAGAAAAAACAACCATGTCTAGCATTTGTTTTTGAAAAATTGTGAAAATTGCATTTCAAAAAATGAATCCTATAAGTTATTTTTCCAAGAAGATGCTTAGATTGCCCAATCTTGTATTTTTGGCTCAATTTTGGGCAACATAATTTTTTGCGTAGGTACATGTGAGTGGAGATTTTTTTTTTTTCTTTGAATTTTTCACATAATATGTGGATGAAGAGTATCTTTAAGGCTTAACAATTTTTATAACTTCTGAGTACATAGTTAAAAAGTTATAATGTGATATGTAGTTCGTTTCTCAACTTGGGCAGCTCGGGCAGATTAGAATTTTTTTTTTTTTTCAAAAATAAAAATTTGAAATTGGTTGTTTAGATTTATATATCCATGTAAAGCTTTTAATCATTCCATTTTGATTAATGAAGTAAAAGTTATGAGGACTTCTAGTTTGCGGGCAGTTAGGGATTTTCTACTCTAAAATAAACTTTGAAGTCCTTTATTTAACTCAATTTTTATAATTTTTTGAATGAAATAAAATCATAGGGTGTAGATTGTTTATTAAAACACTAAAACCATTGGGATTGGAATTTTTCAATTCCATAAATAAATTCTCAACAAATTAGTATTTTGAATCACTATCTACTTCTTTCTACATACTATATTTTTTCTTTATGTTGTACAATTCTAATTGATCTGAAAATTTTCAAGCATGTAGACAACTTGCCTTGAAGAATGAATGCAAAAAAGAAAAAACATTTTGGACATTTTTTCATAATGATCTGACCTTGTGAAGTGCAGCTGCCCAGTTTTTCACAAGGCCCTCAAAAGGAATTTTTCCAATTCAAACACTATTACCGTGCTATCCACACCGTGGAATTTTTTGAAATTTTTTTCACATTTTTTCGAACCAGAGTACTACAAGGACCTATAGTTACATGTGTCAAAAAATGTTTTTTTAAATAAACTTGGTACTTGTACTAGAAATGGCAGTTTTGAAGCAATTTTTGTGAGAACATAGTCAAGGAACTTTGGGGGTTAAAATAGACTAGTTGCTTAGTATATTCATATTTGGTAAGTAACATGACTATGTCAAGTCCCATGAACCAAAAAAAAGTCATATACATGACTAGGGCAAGTCATGTGTATGACTAGGGTTTTAAAACCCTAGCCACCACTTCAATGTAGCTGCCACGGATTTAGGGTTTAAAATCCTAGCTGCTATTTTTTGCAACTGTCCTTTCAAAGTGCAACGTTGGGCTACTTTTTCTTTTTTTCTTTTCTTTTTCTTTTTCTAAGTTTTGCTTCTTATTTTTTGTTGCCTCTTAGTTATTTTTTCTTCTTTAGTTCTTGCTTCTAGTTTCTTCTTGTACCTCTCAGTTCTTGCTTCTTCTTGTTATTTATTGCATCTTAACTTGTACTTCTTTTTGTTTCTTGTTGCGTCTTAATTTTTTCTTCTTCTTGCTTTTTGTTGCATCTTATTACATCTTACTTCTTTCTTGTTACCTCCTAGCACTTGTCACCTTTTGCTTCTTGTTCCCTCTATCACCATTATTATTTATTCTTCTTGTGTATTTGCAATTTCTATTAAAGATATAGTTGTTATGATTTTTTCTTAGCTTAAGCTTGTGCTACATATTTTGTGTTGCCTTAAGTCTTTGAAGGTTCTATATTGTTCATTTTCTAAAAATCAACCTTCTTGATTGTACATGTAGGCACCTAAAGTTTGAAGGAAGTTATTGGAGGCTACTTGCAACACCAAAGAAGCAAACGTCTTCACATTTTTGTAAGGAATATAGGTCCTATAAGTGTGTGGCAATACACATTTATAGTATGTCATTGTTATATGTTTTACACCTTAGTGACCTATAAATGTCATTGAGAATAGTCACATTTTTTTGCATTTTCTCTTTCCTATATGATTGTTCCTTGTGCATCTCAAAAATCATATGTACTCATTCTTAATTGAATGGAGTCTTTTATTTGCTTGCAAACCAATGTCAATGCATGACTGCAATGTGTCATATACATTTAGAATGTATAGAAAATGTTATTGTAGTTTATGACAAAAGCTATTGTAAATCTCAATCACTTCAATTACAAACCATACACACAAATCTAAAAAATATGACTCTTACTTATCCAATATATCACTCACTTGAATTATAATCAGAATATATCTTGGCCAAAATATGATTGGTTGTAGTCATGTAAATGCTCATAGTTATGCTAAAAATGTGACTCTGTACTTTTAAAAATATGACTACATTCAATCATAAAATTACTAGTAACAATCTATGTGAATTTCCATATTAGTCAAAAATATAACTCAGAAGAGTCATATTTCACATCAACAAAAAATATGATTTGGGAGAGTCAATATCCACATTAGTAGATAATATAAATCACAAGGGTTAAGTTCCACATCAATAAAAAAATATAACTTATGAAAGTCATATTCTTTATAGTCATTTTCACATCAACAAAAAAATAGGACTCACTATAGACAGTAGTCATATTCTACATTAGCAAAAAATGTAACTCACTATAGTCATATGCTACGTCAACCAAAATATGACTCATTGTAGTCATATTTTATGTCAGCCAAAAATATGACTCCACGAAGTTATATGCCATGTAGGATTTTTTTCCTTTGCCCAGGTAGCTCAAGAAAAAATCAAGCCCCCAGGGATAGTCAACGTATATGCCATGTTGGCAAAATATGGCTAATTATGGCTAATTATACCTCTCATTCATATGACTGCCAATATGACTCATGTCTAAAGCGGCTCGTCAACGATGACTGGACCTAGTCATGTCACGAATCATTTACAGTGATTTTTGCATGAGTTATATTTTTTGATTTACGACTCACTGCAATCATATTTTGCAGTCATAAAACACCGAGTTTTTAGTAGTGAAACTATTCTTTAAATAGATGTCGAGCTTGCCCTCCCTATAATTTAGCTAATTTTTAGCACAATTAGAAATCAATCATTGATTGCTTTTACAATAAGTATTATGGCACTATACTTATATTGAATGATTTGGGAATTGGATTTGAATTTCAATGTCCAAACATTCATCATTAATCATACACATTCAATTTGTCATACAATTTTAATAATAAGCTTTCAATACAATTTGGAAAATGTACCGATAGTTGTAGATGTATTGTTCCACACTTTCAAAATTGTTGACATGCATATAACGGCCAACATAGAGTGATGTTGTGACCCTTACATCATATCCAAATATCAAAAATTAATATAAAATATTTTATACATACCCACTACATTTGTGTTGAAAAGTTTTTGATGGTACAAATAACCTTTCATCAAGAAACAAAAACAATTTTCTACACAACCTAAAGCAAAAAATTATTGTCTTTTGGATTTTCTATCTTAGAACTTGTCCACTAAAACCAACTTTGATACAATGGACTTGGTGGCTCAATGGTTGAATGATAAAATGATATGCTCTAGCTCCACTACAAATTGAAAATTCCATTAGCAGGATCTTCAAGCATACCCAATTGCCCACCAATATCTTGTGCCCAAGCTTATGATTTATCACAAAATTTTAGCCTATTTTTCATTCCAAAACTTCGTCCAAATGAAAGAGAAATTCTCAATCCTTACGTCACCTCAATCAATCTTTTCAAATTTTTGACAAAAAGTGTGGAGATGTATCCAAATTGTGACAATCAATTTTTCCCTCATCTAGTGCAAAGATAAAAAATTAATCTTCTTGAAGATTTTAGAGCAAGGCCAATAACATTAGATGTTTTTGAGGGCATTGGAGGGCTGTTTCAGGTCCGTTCTCAATGTTGTGAACCAACCAATGCTAGTTAGAATAATTAATGATATTTAAAAATATTTAAAAAAATATTTAAAATACTTAAAATTGTAAAAAATTGTAAAAAAAATTATTATTATTATCCAATGTGGCAATCTCTTGGCCACATCACTCGTTGTTGTGGTTGAGTTCATATAGTCTAGGAACTCCAAGGAACTCCAACCTTCTACATGGACTAAATTTCATCTAAAGTTTTAAGGAGCTTCTCCAAAATCCCTTTTTAGGTTTTTAATACCAAAGGTAAAAATGTCTCTAATAGAGACATTTGGACAAAGAAATGATTTCACCTCCTTGAAGATGTTATTTCATCCATTCAAATTTTATATTGAGATTATGCTAATTATCCAATATTTTTACTGTACAAATTTTGAAAATTCATCTATATAAATATTTTGCATATTTTTGAATTGAAATATAATTCAATAACTTCCTCACCTTTAAAGTATTATTATATAGAATTTTTATTGTGCAATTGAAAATTGAATTTAATATCTTTATTATAGTTAGAATTTTTTATCTTAAGATTGCAACAAAAAATTTATTAAAACAATATAAAACCTTTGTATGTGATAAAAATTTAAAATATTCATTATTTTTAGTTTACTTGTATCATATAAATTTATTGACAATAATATGGGCATATCTATCTATTTAGATGCAATCTATGGTTATTAATACATATTTTATTCAAACTCTATTATCATATTAACTATTATTAGCTTATTCATATTAAATCTTTGCAAAATCATAAAATCTTGAAAAAATCCTAAACCTTTAAGGTTAAAATTGGCAATTATGCAACTCATGTAATTTAACCCCTAAAGCCCCGAGGGTGTTTTCTGCCTAAAAACACTTATAACTACCACTTCTGTTGTATTCACTTAAAGAAACCAATTTTTTTAAATGTAACTGTAGGATCTTGTACTTAAATTGTCTGAGATCATGTAGTAAAAATTTCATCAAATTTGACCATACGAATTGGAAGATATTAGCATTCAAAGTTGAACAAAAAGTTTTTTTTCAAGAAGATGCTTAAATTGCCCGAAAAAATAAGATTGTCTATAACTTTCTCATCCCTAGTCCAAATAGAATGAACCAAAGCTTCACGTATAAGTAAAAACACAATATTGTAGTAAAAAAATTCAAAAAATAATATTTTGATTTTTTGTAATTTTTTTGGGCTACATGCCAATCTGCATTTCTTGCTCATTATGCCATAACTCTTTCATCCGGCATCCGATTAAAACAAAAATTATATATCCACAAAGCTCTTGCAAAGCTACACAACCTCAAAAAATCTCAAAAAATTTCATTTCAAATTGAGACAATAGGAACCTACCTGGACCCAAATTGTCCCCCGAGGAGACAAGTGGGGCTTTAGAGGTTAATAAAAGTGCATTTGGTAATTTTTAGGGCACCATTTGATCGCCCTTGATGGATAAGCATGTTTAACTAATTTAAGGTAATCCAATCTATAATATATTGAATGATTGATTTGCCTTGTTGACATTCTTGAATTTTTTAATAAAAATTCCACATTAAATATGAGAAATCAAAAGCAATTGAATTTATCTTTTACTAGGTATAAATTTGTTATTAATTTGTGAAGTGTGCTAACCAAATGACCTCAAAGAGTCTCTAGACTCCCCAAATCAACAAAAAGTGTATCTATAATGGTCATCTTACTCACCTAAAGCAGTCACAATATTTTCTAACATGGCTACAAAATGAAGGCATAAAAAAGCTACTTTGTGTGATGAATTACACTAGAAAGGTGGAAGTTCCTATTGCAATCACTAATCATTCCAACACCATCATCCAAGACATTCATTGTGACCACTAGTTCAACCTAATGTACCTTAGTCTCTTTAATTGAATTTTTTTTGCCATGGATTGATGCCATATTTTAACCCCCAAAGGAAAAAAAACTTATTTGTTGAATGGACACTTGGAAATGTAGGTCGGTTCTTAATTCCTATGAAGTCAATTTTAGACTCAATTTTGCAAAAATGAAAATGAAAATGATTTTATTTTATTTTATTTTTTAAATCACTTCAAACATCTTAATCTTTCAATCCATGCAATCAAATGGGCTGAATTTTTTTCTTCTTTAACACATCGCTTTACTTCTTTAATCCATGAATGGCACGGAGGACGTTTTCTAGCCAATAAATGACAAAGAATATCTTCATGTAGGACAAAAATGCAACTATTCATCTTCCAAATTTTGCGTGGAAAGGAAATATCTTCTATAGCCATTTGTCTTCCAATGAATTTTTCTTCATTTTTTTTAAGCCAACAATTCACACGGTATCAAAACAAACGATTTCTTCGATGATTGGCTTGTTGTTTAAGGGTTACCAAAGGAATCACCTTGGAAATCATCCCTTTTCATTACCGTGTTAATCATCGATTTAAAAAATAGCAAAAGCAGTCATTGAAGACCTCCCCTTTTCACAACAAAATTCTGAGGATGAATAGTTGCATTTCTGTCCTACTAGGTTGATTCTATGTCATCCATCAGACACCAAACGTTCTCCTCGACGTTTAACCCATAAACGCCACGGAAGACGTTTTTCGACCAATGAATAATAAAAAAAATTCTCCTTATAGGACATAGCGCAATTATTCATCCTCCAAATTTTGTATGGAAAGGGAAGATCTTCTACAATAGTTTGACTTCCAATGAGTGTTTTTTTCATTTTTTTTAAGCCAACAATTCACACAGTACCCAAACATATAATTTCTACGATGACCAACCCGTCCTTTAAGGGTTTAAGGATTAACACTATTACACTATCCACATGGATATAGCAACTCTGATAGGGTAACCCTAAGCGTTATCCTAAATCCTAAATTAGGTTATATATACTATACAAGGGACCTACCTCATTATCTAACCCCTAAAGCTCCGAGGGTGTTTTCTGCCTAAAAACACTAAAAACTATCACTTTTGTTGTATTCACTTAAGGAAATCAATTTTTTTTTTTTTTTGGAATTTAACCGTAGGATCTTGTACTTAACTTGTCTAAGATCATGTAGTAAAAATTTCATCAAATATCACCGTAAGGATTGGAAGATATTCACATTCAAAGTTGAACAAAAAGTTTTTTTTCAAGAAGATGCTTAAATTGCCCAAAAAACTAAGATTGTCCATAACTTTCTCATGCCTAGTCCAAATAGAATGAATCAAAGCTTCATGTATAGGTAAAAATATAATATTTTAGTAAAAAAATTAAAAAACTTCTTTTGACTTTTAATAGGTTTTTTTGGGCTGCCCGCCAATCTCCATTTCTTGCTCATTGTGCCATAACGTTTTCATCGGGCATCCGATTGAAACAAAAATTATATATCCACAAAGCTCTTGCAAAGCTACACAACCTCAAAAAATCTCAAAAAAATTCATTTCAAATTGAGACAATAGGAACCTACCCAGACCCAAATTGTCCCCTAAGGGGACAAGCGGGGCTTAGGGGCTAATACAGACTGAGCATACGCCAATTCTAAACGATTACAAACACATTCTTGTACGATTGGGAATTCAAAAGATAATTAACTAATTAATTAATTTTTCTGATTTCGGACAATGCATCGCAAATTGGCACCTTGGGACTGACTTTTTTTCCCCTCTTCCAAAACACCCTCCGTCCTTTAGGGGTTATCATTCCTTTGTTGAGGCCCCCTTTCGCCCCCTTGTCCCTAGTGGCTGGTCTTTTTTTATTTACCTGAACTTGAAACTTGGAAGGGGGTGGGGGACTGGGGGTTGGTATCTGGGGAAAGGCTGGCGAGCAGAGCCCGAAGTGGATTCGGAGGGCTAACAATAGTGTGATCTCGTTATACCAGATCTCAATGCCAGAATGGGTAACTCCGCACTGGATTGGTGGAGCCCCAAGCGAAGCGACCAGAAGGAAGCGCCCGCACGTGGGGGAATGGGGAAAGCCACTCCCCCCTTGTCCCCTGTCCCTTGTCCCTACGGGGGCTGCGGGAGCTGCGGGCTACGGCCCCCCTATCAGGCCCTCCCCTGCCCGGGTCAATCGCCCGCCCCCTCCCTATTGTCACACTATTGTATTGGTAGCCACCCAGAAAGAAAATAAAGTGTCGCCCTCAAAACATTTGTTTGGGCAAAAATGGGGACAAACACAACAACAATATTGCAACCTGCTTTAACCCTTAAACGAGGGGCAAATAACCGTGGAAATCACCTCTTTTGACATTGTATGAATTGTTGAATTAACCCCTAAAGGCCTAAGGCCTTTTTTCTGCCCCAAAACACCCAAAACTGCCACTTTTTTTAGCAAAGAGTGAAAAAAAATGAAAAATGTTTTTTTTTGCACAACTAACCGTAGGATCTTACACCTAACTAGTATGAGAATAGGTGGAAAAAATTTCAGAATTCTTGACCCCACAGATTGCAAGATATCTATGTTTAAAGTGAAAAAAACAAAATTTTCAGCACATTGTGGGACTGGATTTTTTGACTTTGAACATTTTTAACTTAAAATTTTTGCACTACAGAGTTTTGAGCTTTAAATCTTTACAGTGGAGAATTGAGTTGAAAGTCTAATTTAAAAAAATTCAAATAAAAAAAACATAGTTTTTATTATTATAAAAATTGTTAAGGAGAAGTAGGTACGAGATAGAAGGAAAATCTAAAGTATTCATATATTTTAGATGGAATTAAAATGCACTAATCCCTTTGGTGAGATTGTTCTAGCAAGTAAACTAAACCATGAAAAAAATAAAAATTTGAAAAATTTGAAAAATTGCATTTAGAAATGAATCCTACAAGTTATTTTTTCAAAAAGATGCTCTAACTGCCCGAAAAACAAGAATGTCCATAACTTTCTCATAACAAATCCAAATGAAATGAATCAAAGCTTTCCAGATAGACAAAAATATAATCTATAAGAAAAAAATACTAAAAAAAAATAAAAAATAAAAAAGTGCAGATTTTTTTTGCTGCCCGTGCTGCCCCCTGTCCCCTGTTTTGAGCTTATTTGGTCATAACTTTTGTTACCGGGCAGCGATTGTGAAAAAAATTATATTCACATGTAGCTAATCAGCTTTTCTACCTCCAAAAAAAGTTTCAAAAAATCAGGAGAAAATTGCAGCCCGTAGGTACTTGCCCAAAAACTCATTTGTCCCTCGAAGGGACAATGGGCTTTTAGGGGTTAAAAATAATGCAAAAGGACTAATTGGAAGTCCAACTACTATAAATTATCTTTCTTTTTCCCACAGAATTTGGAGGATGAATAGTTGCACTTGTGTCCTACATAGGAGATTCTCTTGTCATTCATCAGCCGCAAAATGTCCGCCTCGACGTTTAAGGGTTAATTTAATGTATAATCCATATATTAACCCCCGAGAGGATGTTTAGAGACCTAAAATTGTTTCAAAATACTTGTCCCAAAAACAAGGCCAAAATCTTCATTAATATTTTTTTTTAACAAATCCAATCGTATGATCTTTAGATTCACTTGTTTTTAAGTACATCGTTCTAAAAGTTTTAACCCCTAAAGTTCCAAGGCCATTTTTTTTGCTCAAAAATCGCTCAAAACTACCACTTTCTTTTGCTATGATCACCTAGGAAATTTAAAGGAATATGTTATCTAAAATCTAACCGTAGGATCTTATTCTATGCTTGGTTTTAAGATCGCATAGCAAAAAATTTGTGGTTTTTGATCCTATAGATTGAAATATACTAGCATTCAAAATTCTTTAATTGCCTACAAAACAAGAAGCTCCATACGTTTCACCTTACTAATCCGAATGAAATGAATCAAAGCTTTCTATTTAAACAAAAAATAATTTCAATTTTTTGTAGATTTTTTTTTATGCACGATCTCCCAGGCACCAATTGAATTTATTAATATAATTTTAGAAAATAATTAGATTATAGTAATTTTTCTAAAAAATTCATGTAAAATTTTCAAATTATGAAGTCAACAAAGCCTACCTAAGTTCTCAAAAAGCCCAAAGTGGGCTCCGTGGTCATTTAGGGATAAAATTAGTTTGTTGGTTGATTGATTCTATCCAAAAACAAACACTATAGCATCAACTTTAGTTTCAAAATTTGAATTTCAAAATCCTATCTACAACTACATTTACACTGCACAACAAGGTTAAGATTTGGTTGGATTGGAAAGGTCAGGTTTGACTAGGTTAGGTTAGGTTCTTATTTTGTTTGTTTGTTATGGTGAAACCTCCGGAACCATGGTCCTTTGGATGTATTTATAGTATCGTTACAAAGTTCTTTGCGAGGAGGGGTGCACGAACTTTGTTTTGTGGCGTTTGGACTACATTAATGTGATAATTTAGCAACTATGGGATTTTTTTAGACACCCCTGCAAATTATGTTTCCTATTGAAATGTGACAATAATTTGATCATCTTGATTTCATTGTGTCTAATTACATAATTTTGATTGTAAGATTCCTTTGTAGCTAGGCCTAGGTGTTCCTTTTACTCCTATCATTGCATGGCTATTTTTCATAATCAAGCAATCAAAGGCTTGTGGAGGTCACTATTGTCCCTTCTTTTGGGCATAACCATCACATGATGTTATTCACTTCTCCTTGTGTTCAAGATAACATTACCGCTAATTTTACAAGGAGATTTTCAACATTTTCTTGATCATGGCTTGCCAAGAATTGAGGTCATAGAGGATTTGTGGTCATTCCCTTGTAATCATATAAAGGATTTTTATATAATTATTTTTAGGTAGCACACAAAGCAATGTATACTCTAGAATGGTGAAGCTATTTATATCCACTAATATGATTGAAAAATATACAACGTGGATGAAAATATATGTATTTATCCTAAAAGTGTATAATAAAATTGAACAATATATTAGTATCTAGATTACGTTGCAAATGAGTGATTTCATCCATTGCCCGGGGAGATCACTTAGTGGATCTATAACAAACCATGTGTGTTAAAGTGATTTTTTGGACCCCTATTTGTTTTTTAATAAACTATATTTTCAACCTATAATTTTGGGCTTTGTTTAATAATGACTACAGGCTTTTACTACCAAAAATTCCCAATTCAAACAACATATGAAATGATTTCTAGAATAGGTTGAAAAATGAACTAAAATGGCATTTTTTCAATTCAAATATTTATAGAGAATGCATTTAGATGACCATTGCATCATTATTCAAGAAAAATGAACTTTCAACAGAGAGATATTTTTAGCAATTTTTTGTTCATTTTTTAGACAAATTTTTCTTTTATAATATAGGGGTGTGAAAGTTATTTTCAGCTTTACAATGTATTTTTTTACTTCAAAAATTTGTAACTAATTATAGTTAACAAAAAAAAATATCAATAATTCAAGACATAAACTTTCAAAGTAGAAAAATCTATTCATATATATATTTTTTATTTATTTATTTTTATTATTTAAATTTTAGGACATAATATAGGGGATCTAAATCTTAACACACGTAATTTCTAATGGACACTCTAGGTGACCTCCCCGGGATCCATTGAAAATAGGAAAATCAATTGCTCAATACTCCCTCCAAAAAAACATGGTCATATATATATTTCCTTATCGTTGTAAATGAGATTTAGACAACTTTTCTAATGCATCTCACTATTCCATATGTACATCAACACATGCCTTGGATGTATCCTCTCCATCCAGATTTTAAGTGTCTACAATTTTGTTGAAATTTTTTTATACCAATTTCAATGATTATATTGTGAAAAATATAATTTTAAAAGGTTCCGAAATTTAAATCACTAGAATCAATGAACAACATTGCATGTTTGCATGCATTATGTATAATGTGTTCATTGCAATCTAAATAAACTTAGATACAAGAAAGCCTCCATATGACTTACTCAAAACAACATGAAAAAACATTAAATCCAACCACTTGTGATAAGGTAGGAAGTCCATAAACTAACTAGGTTTGAATTGCATCCCTTATCGAGGGACAAGAGACATGTTCCTTGAAGTATCTATTACTATTAGTAATGAGTTAGGTAGGCTTAACCCCTAAAGTCCCAAAGTTCATGTGTAGGACTCTTGGGATTTTGGGTAGGCTTCTTTGATTTCAATTTTTAACATGATTTTTTGAATTTTTTTAAAAGATAGGAAATCAGATTAGATTTTTGGAAATATATATTGTTTTCAATTAGTGCTTGGGAGGAAAAGTTATGCCACCCTAAGTTCAAAAAGCAACTCGAGGGTAGCCCACCAAAAAATCACCAAAAATTGAATTTTTATTTTTTTATTTTTTTTATTTCAAAGATTATATTTTTGTCTTCATCTAAAACTTTGATTAATTCCATTTGGACTAGTGCTAAGAAAGTTATGGACAATCTTTCCTTTGGGGCAACATAAGCATCTTCTTGAAAAAATAACTTAAAGAATTCATTTTTTAATGCAATTTTTATAATTTTACAATTATTTTTTGTTAAACATGGTTAAGTTTGTTTTCTAGAACAATCTCATTGTTGGGATTATTGTGTTTCAATTCCATCTAAGAGCTATTAACGGTTTAGTTTTCCCTTCAATTTTTAATGTACTTCTATTTAACAATTTTATAAAGAATGAAAGTTAAATTTTTTGTGGGTGAATATTTTTTCTTAGATTTTCATTTCAATTCTTTACCACAAAAAAATTAGAACATCAAAAGTAGTAGTGCAAAAATTTCATGTTAAGAAGGTTTAAAGTCAAAGAATCTAGTCAAGCTAGGTGTAAAAAAATTTGTTTTCTTCACTTTAAATGCAAACATCTTGCAATCTATGCATTCAAAGTTTTTGAAATTTTTTCCATGCATTCTTATACTAGTAAATAGTCTAGTGCAGGATCCAATGATTGCATTTGCAAAAAAAAATTATTTTATAATTATTTTACTCTTTGCAATTAAAAATGGCAGTTTTGAGAGGTTTTTGATGAAAAGATGGCCTTTGGACTTTATGGGTTAACCCCTAAAAAACCATTTGTCCCCTCAAGGGACAATTTGGGTCCGGGTAGGTTCCTATTGTCTCAATTTGAAGTGAATTTTTTTGAGATTTTTTTGAGGTTGTGTAGTTTTGCGAGAGGTTTGTGGATATATAATTTTTGTTTCAATCGGATGCCGGATGAAACAATTATGGCACAATAAGCAAGAAACAGAGATTGTCGTGTAGCCCCCCAAAAATGACAAGAAGTCAAAATATTTTTAAAATTTTTTTTTCCTAGAATATTATGTTTTTATCTATACGTGAAGCTTTGATTCATTCTATTTGGACTAGGGATGAGAAAGTTATGAACGCTCTTAGTTTTTTGGGCAATTTAAGCATCTTCTTAAGAAAAAACTTTTTGTTCAACTTTGAATGCTAATATCTTCCAATCCATACTGTAAAATTTTATGAAATTTTTGCTACATGATCTCAGACAAGTTAAGTACAAGATCCTATGGTTAAATTCCAAAAAAAATTACTTTTTTGATTTCCTTAAGTGAATGCAGCAGAAGTGGTAGTTTTGAGTGTTTTTTTTGACAGAAAACACCCGTGGGGCTGTACGGGTTAAATGGACGATTTATGGACCTCCTACCACCTTACATCAATACAATGAAATTGAGGCATTCTTCAGTGCAAGCTGCCCAGCTGTCATTGGATACTTAAAAAACCTACTATAGCTTTGTGACATTTGTAGCGACCGTAGTCTGTCTGTAGCACTAGTTTATCTGCAAATGTACGCAACATGAAACTTCTTACTTAAGGTCAAGATATCCAATAACTTAAAACATTCCTCCCCAATTACTGTATGACATGCGCACACATTGTCCAATGCAGCAGATTGGGCTCCAATTGCAAATAGTGAACGCATCATTATTTGAAAAATATTAAATGCTTGGTCAAATGCCGATGAAATCATGACATGATAACATAAAACAACATATATACTCAGTTGCTCTGGTCCCTCCGTCCCCAAAATAAGACCGGCAAATAAGACTTGAGGTAGCAGTTTTGTCCACAGATCCAACACATTCAATAGACATCCAATAATCATTTGTTTCAAAAATAATTAAAAAAAACATTCCAATAGTCTTTATGTAGGTGTCATGCCACTATGTCGGTTACACTGATTAATTTCTAATAGAGATGACATCCACTAGCTGAATGAATTATGGATGCTTTGAAGAGCTTATTTATTATTGGGGCTACATGAAATGGAATACAGACATGGAGCACATTCAAGTTTGCCAAAAAAAAATCAAATATTATCTATTCTTCAGTGATGAGTTTAACCCCTTAAACATCCAAAGTCTTCTCCAGAATTGACGATTTGGAAAGAAAGCATAATAAAGTACTCTTTGGAAGTATATTTTGGAATCGATGAAAAAAAAAAGATGTAGATTTTGAGTTCTAGATTCCATCCATATAGTTAGATTCACCAATGTTGTCAACAATATTTTTCTATAAATTTTGAAAGGAAAATTTCAAAATTCCCTTGCAATTCAATTACAAGCAGAATATTATCATTTTTTGAGTAGAATTTGTTGGAATGGGTTTGAAATGAGGTTCTCTTGGCATGGTGATTTTTAAAATTTTTTACGCTCTTTAAATCTCTGACCTCGTTTTTGCAAATCCAGTTTTGAACTAGATTTAGTGCAATTTTGGCTTGGTCAACCACTTGATACACTTTCACATTTGTAATTTAAAAAAAATATGTATTGTAGTAACACCAAATTCAACCATCAAATAGGACAACAATTTGATAAGTATCTCCACAACTTATGATGACTTTCATCCAAATAGTATTCAGAAAGAAAAATGATTTTCGATTTGTTTGTTGTTCAGAAATTGGACGTTGGAGTGCTTTACCCCCCCTAAAGTCCCATTGTCTCCTCAAGGGACAAAAATGGATTTTGGGTAGGCTCTTATAGTCTCAATATTTGTTGCGATTTTCTAGATTTTTTTGTGAGGATAGAAAAATACATCAACTTTTCAAAAATATAATTTTATTTAAATTGGAGTGCGGGAACAAAAGTTATGGCACAAAAAGTCCTTTTTAAAGTTTGGCGGGTAGAAAAAAACCTTCAAAAAAATCTAAAGTAAAAATAAACAATAATAATAATAATTTTGTATATATTAGATTTTTATGTACATGGGAAGCTTTGATTTATTCCATTTAGATTTGTTATGTGAAAGTTATAAACAATCTTGTTTACGCAAAAAATAAGATTGTCCATAACGCAAAATCTGAAAAGAAACACTTGTAGGATTCATTCCGAACTTCAATTTTTACAATTTTTCAAAAGAAAATTTACACAAGGCTAAGATCTCTTTCTAGAACAATCTCACCATTTAGATTAGTGTATTTCAATTCTATCTTAGAGCTATTAATAATTTAGATTTTCCTTCAATCTTGACCTACTTCTACTTGACAATTTTTTAATGAGTAAAAAATAAGTGTGATTTTTTTGAATTTTTTTTTTCGTACACTCTCAACTCAATCTTTTATCATATAAAATTTGAAATTCAAAATTATTAGAGCAAAAATTATAGGTAATGAAGGTTCAAAGTCAAAAAATGTAATTTAGCAAGGTGCAGAAGAAATGGTTTCTTTCAATTTAAACACAAATATCTTGCGATTTACATGGTCAAAGTTTGTGAAATTTCTTCCACATTTTTATCCAGGTCTAGTATATATATCTTCACAGAAGTCTAATTTCAGACCACATACTAGGACAAGTATAGGTTTTAGGTTTAGCTTAACTTTGCCAAAGTAATGGATTTAACATACTGCCAAGTCTCATTTCCGAGGTAGATTTGTCACCATTTCACTGAATAGTTAGAAAAGTGGTATATCTTGTAATTATGTCCCTCTTTCTACACCTTCGGAGTTACAAAATTAAGTACAAATATGATTGGATGTTTGTGATGAACTATTAGGACTTGCCCACAATGCTCTTGACGAGGCTCTTGAGCCTCTAGGCTTTCAAGCATTATCAAATCCATTTAAAAAAAATTTGGACATCTAGAAGGCCGCTTCATAGTGATATGTTTGGCTATTTCCATGTCAGTGTTGTAAGAATAGTGACATATTTTTAACAACCACATCATCTTACTTTCATGACCCAAGGTAGCTAATGAAATGTCGTTCTTGTATGGATTTTGTTAGTATTCCACGCATTTCTAACAACCACATCATTTAACTTTCGTGACTCAAGGTAGTCAATTAGACATTCAAACTTTGTTTTCACAACTGAAAATTTAAAATGATGAACAATCCCCTTCAAGCTTGTTCTTGCGGCCTGCGAAAGCCCAATTTTTTTTTGTAATGCCTAATTTGAAGTTATGATGAGTAGAAGAAGGATTGAGTAGGGGATGTCATCCCTTCTCCAAGAATGAAACTTTTGTGAAGAATGAGAAGGTATTGAATGAAAAGAGGAGCCAATAGGAGCCTTTTCCATGAAGAAGGTGTGACACTCCTTTTGTAAAAGTGAGACACTAGTGTGTTGAAAACTTCATGCAAAAATACTTCTTCAAGTCCATTCTTCACTTTCAAAGGAAAAAAAAAATGCTTCTCAAGCTTAAAGAGAATTTGGTCCCAAACTACCGCAAGTGATGGCCAAGTGATAGGAACTTCTAATGGAATCCATGTGGTTCCTAGTTCAACTCCCTATGCTGACATTGTTTGTATGGGGGCTCTTCATGTTGGGGCACAAGGACTGGGGGTTGTTCCTCCATTTGTTCCTTGGGAGATATCCAAGGATATCCAAGGTGTGTAATTCCTATGTCCATTATACTAGGTTGCCTTGGTCCTTGAAGACAGTATGTTTAAAAAGCAAAAAAGCAAAAATCTTTCATAGAATGGGCCCTCCACACAATTCAAGGAGAGAGTGCCACGTCCTCATTCTCTGAAGATTGAGAAGGGATCGTAGGGACCGCAACAGACCCGGCAGTGCCAGCTCCGGCCAGGCAGGCAGTGAAATGAAGTTACTGCGTAAGGGGGAGGTGAAAACAAAAGGCAGTATGGGCACTCCGGGTTAAGAGGCGCGTCCAGCGAGTGAACTTAGCACTACGCCTTGAGTGCTCCGGACTAGAAAAGACCCTTCCATCGGAAACTACTTAAGTGCGAGGCGTTTCGCATTCCAAGCAGTTCTCCAACGTCTGGTGCCCAGCATCATTCTCGTCACTGCGAAATTGCTGCATGTTGCTGCCGCCTGCTGCGCGAAGGTACGATTCTGTGGAGGAATGGCGCTGCAAGCTAAGGAGAGTCAGCACCAACAGTGACAGGTGAGTGGCGGGGTTTCTTGCTGTAGTGGGACGACGGGCTGACAGTGACGGCAGGGTTGGCGGGGCGGGTTTGGAGGCATGATTGTTTGTTGCCGTGTCAGTCGGAGGGAGTGGAAGTGACAGAAGAGAGTGAGCACAGTTGAGTATGTACCTGAGGAAATGGTACCTGCTCATGTGTGTTCACCCTCTTCCTGTCGCACCCCCCCCTTCCAAGGATTCCATCGTCGTCAGTGTTGCACTGTGCAGGCGTTGCGTGAGGCTAAAGACGACAGAGGCGTGGCGAGCGTGTGAGGTGATCCATCACGGTATGGAGATTGGCCACTTCGAATTCTTATGACCGGAAACATTGGTTCCGAGCCCGCCTTCTGGCAAGTACCTGACGATATACGTCGTCAATACTGCGCCGGCATGTGATCATGTGTGCTCTTGCAGCGAGAACTTGCCTGGCAGGCAACTGCTGCTATGCAGCTTCAAAGCCCCTGGTGTGCAACTGTCTGTTTGTCTGGCTGGTTTGCTGCATGCTCGGCTGACGTCACTGCGGAAGAATTTTTTCTGACGGCGTCAAGATATCTCGGAAATGTCCACTATCTAGCGTTTTGCGGTTCTCGGTTCATCCATTGCTTTAGGAGGCGCCTACGGTGAACAAGAGACTATTGCGAAAGTACTTTCGGCGGTCTTCTTCAGTTTAGAACAAGATTCATGCATGTGCATCAGCATTTCTTGAATCGTGATTAGGCTCACCTCGGCTGCGGCTTGACACAAAGAATGTAATGTAAGCCAAAACTTTATAACAAGCCTCGCTACTGTGGAAGCGGATCATCTGTCATTATCACCTGAGCAGTCTCAGACTCTCAGGCATAATGAGTCAGCTGTTGATGAAATCCGTTGTATTAACCAAGAGCCCTCCGTTCCCATATGAGGAGTTGGTTTTCCGTAATTCAGTTTAATTGTAAGTAGCGCAACGCTTGAAGGCTACGCTCTGCGAAATTACATGATATGACCAAGTAGACTCCGTCTGAAATCGAAGGCAGAAAATCCTGCTATTCATTCCCTGACATGAAAGCAGTGTTTGCCCACCGATCGTTTCCGGCATGCAGTTAGCTAGTCTTGCTGTTACTCATCTTGCAGGATATGTAACCTCATAAGAGAGTAAGCGATCTGATCTTACATGGTGTATGCTTACGTTTAATGCTGGTTTGTTTCATGCATCACGTTGCAGAAAATTGCTCTGTGATACTGCTTATCTTTTGGACGTTAACAGATCTGAGGATGTCGAATGAGACGTAAGTTGCGCAACATTTCCCTGGAACACAGAAATCAAGTCAGAATCCTCTAGCCTAGCTTTGCTGTAGATGAAGATGTTGATTTAGTCTGTCTAGCCTTTAGAAGATCGGAGGCGCTCTCACTCTTTGCGATTGGCTTATCTCTTCGTATTATGTCCTGACTCCTGACAGAAAGCCATGATGGAGACTGATACGAAGAACAAGAGATGGAGGACTGGCCAGTCCTTAGATTTCAGTTACTGTGCTAGCTGGCTCGCGGACTCGAGATTTAACCTATGTCTCTCTTCTCATTGCAGCATCGGACGGTACTTTGACGTTAGACTGAGGTTGTCGAAGTGAATACAGAGAATAGTATGAACTACTCGAGTGGAGGCGGAGCAACATCCACGCTAGCTCTCTCAGCACGTATGAGGAATGTTCACCAGCAAGACGACAAGAAATAGAGTTCCCATGTACGACGCAATAGGAACGCTCAGGTTATTCCTCTTTAGCATCTTTCTGAACCTATATAAGAAACTGGCAAACAGGAGTGAATGTTTCGTATAACTGTTATGTTTGGAATAATTTAAGATAATTTAACATTGATGAAATCTAGCTGAGACAGCGTCCGTGAATGTCCCTGTAAAGTGTTCGTATAGTGTTCGAGTTGCTCGAGCATACATTTTTTGCTTCCTTTGTACTCGACCACATCTCGGCATCTCGCGGAAGTGAATGCCGAATGCAAAGGAAACAGAAATTCCAGTCAATGCCGATCGACCAGAAGGTTTCAAGTGTAGAGCTGGGAACTTGGGGAAGTAATATAGTTTGTTTGTCATTTGTCTTGCGACCCAGATGCTCAGTCAGAAGATGTGTGCCATCTTTGCCATATCATCGCAAGAATGATTGAATATGGTGAGTCACTGATCACATCGCTAGTCCTCACTATCGAGCCTTTCACGTTACAAGAAGGATTCATAAACGAGAGCTTTGCTGGAAAACAATAAGATGAGCATGCGTGGTAGATTAATGTTGAAATTTCTCACAGAGCCTTGTGTTTGCAGATTATTTCTGTTGATATATGGTAGCCATAGTCAAGTCGCAGTGTTGATGCGTATTTCAAAACAGACTGATATCATTTTCAAAGTATTGACTCGTTGACTATCCAACTTGCATTCTTGACTGCAGTGCTCTTCGTGTGATGCTTTTGCGCTCGATTCCAAGTTCTCGAGATCCCTTTCCTGAACTTGATGGAATGACGCTACTGGATGTAGAAGTTTTGTCTTGTACAGATGCTTTTCAGAATTGATTTTCTAATATATCTGATTGTCCCAAAAGAATCGCAGAAACGGTAGCTTGAAGGCCGTTTGATGTTAAATTGTAGGCAACGGAAATCCGTTATGTAGTATACATAGCACTTTGGTTACAGTCCTATTTTAGTCTCTATGCTCGTGTTGAGCGTTGACGGATGAGACTTACAAGGGGCATTCTCAGGGCTAGATTATGTAGGCAAATTGTTGTCATGCACATTGGAGGATGGCATGCGCTGTGATTGATCTCTGGGCAAAGCGTGGTGCATTTAGTGCTGAGGACACTAAAGATGTTGCTCTTCTCCAATATGGAGGCTGTAAACCTGGTTTTCAACCAGTTCACTTAAGAGGATAATTTTTTTCCCCATTTAAGCATTGTCGTGTCATTAAGTCACTCATGCATGAAGAATTACACTGATCATTTTTCTGATGCCTCATCGTTTTCGTGTTGCAAATTGTTGTTTTGCTTTCCTTGCTTGATTAAGGGTCAGATCCCTGTCGCATGGCTGTGTGTTGTAGTGTATACTTTTCGTCGAGAGAAATTACTCTTATCACTTGCAGTGTCCAAGATTACTATAATTGCTCCAATCCATTAAGCATAGTAAAATTGGAGCTCCGAATAAAATCTGCTACCTGAGTTACTCTAATGTTACTTAGAAATGTTACTTAGTTTTTAAGAAAAAAATTTGGCTGTTGCTACGTTAGATACTTTGATTTGATCGTAATCATTTCTTTGGAGTTCATCTATGTAGTTAACTTAATGCAAGAACTGAGTCTGCTATAGAACTTTGCAATCTCAAGAAATCGACGTGATCATGTTCTTTCTCAACAGTTCTGAGTTTTTGCTCGTCTTATTTTGATCGGAACTTCAGGAGAAAGGCTAGCGGTCTCCTTTAAGAAGGCTGACCTCTTGTCGGTGGAGCTAGCTCGAGAGAGATGCTGGTGTGATATTATTTAGAGTTCTTGATCCGATCTTACTTGTCCAAGAAAGACCAGGACTCCAGGAGTATGGATTGACATAAGGTATTCTTGCGCTCCACATGTTTTGTCAGTTGCATCTCATTAATTGCTTAAGTCAGTTTGATGACTGTTAATTAATGTAGTTCGATTCTTACCTTCAATTCTAAACATTGAGTTCTACGAAATGATTCCTTCAAAAACATTAAAGAATAAGGAATAGATTAGTCTTTGGTTTGATTCATAACATCCATTGCAAGGGATACTATAATGTTTTTGAAGATCGAGGGTTATGTATCGAATTTAGATTAAAACGTCAGGCTAGATTGCCAGAAGAACAATCAAGTATTCAGTCGTGGTGCATGTACCGGTCAGATGAACTGAGAAAGCACAGTATGATGCCATGATTTAATAACACTGCCGGTTTAGATACCGGATGCCACAGGATCTGGATCAGGACTTAGGCATGTATTGCATGTTATGACCAATTCTGTTCTTGCAGCGTAAATTAGTTTAATGGTAGTTTTTGGCTGAGCGACCACGTGCTCTCACGCTATCGGAAGCTTTCGTGAGAGTACTGGTTTCGATTATTCTTGTCGGTTGACAATATCAGAGTTGATTTATATATTCAAATAACATGAACCAGCAAGTCCATGTAAGAAGGATTCGCAGGGGTCGGGGCTCACATATGTGTGCTGGGTTCATTCTGTTCATGCCAAACATTTGACAATATTTGAATTCTTTGACACTTCGGTGAACTTTCAATCTGCAGTGTGATTGATCGAGGCGCACTATTTCCCCAGTATGACTCGTTGTTGGTCTTTAAAGGACGCCAAATCAGCGGCAGCATATAGTATAACGTCAATAACGTCAATGTCGTTAAATTGGCGAGATTCCATTTTGGCGCGCGCGACCTGAACCGCATCATGGTAATGAAATACCGCCAACTTAACAAAGTTGACGGTATTTCTTCTTGAAAAGATCATTTATCTGCACACCCGTGACAGGATACTAATTTGGATCGTCAACATGTTCGATCGGAACGGAGCTGTATCGATCTTTATCTTCACTTTTTTAATTAGCCTCCGAGGTATGTAATCAATTCATTACTATTCAATAAGAGCACAGTTTTATTATTTGAAATCTTGCAGGAGGTTGCATGCATTATTTCGTCTATCGTGCATTTTACTGCGTCTATTAAAGTCTGACCATTCAACATGATGCAGCATGCTGCCAAGTGTAAGCCTTCAGCCTTCAGAAAATCGTCTCAAAGCTTTGACAAGAATAACATCCCCTTCAAGCTGATCAGTGGTGAACGGTAACTTGGTAGAAGAATTGCTGAGCACCTGTTTTACATCTAATTGAGCTCACTTGTAAATTAAGTCCTCATGTGTGGATAATTGGATGCAGCGGGTGTCATTGTAGACTGAAATGATGTAACTAACCAAGGCGATCTTCACTTTTCAAATCTTTAAGAATTCTTGACTTGGTCTAGTGGAGCCAAATGATAAATGGTATTTTAAGTGGTGTTGGTGTCTGGAAGGTCCATTTGATCAAGCAAATAGTTAGGTAACTTAGGTGCCTTGTGCTTAATGAAAACCAGCTTTTAAAATATGGGCGGCATGTCTGCGTACGTTGACTTGTATTGACAGGTCGCAATTTGAAGTCGAACAGCTTCGTCTGAAGTCCATCTAGACTTCGTTTGCTTAGCTTTCTTTTCTTTTTTTTAAAAACGGGAAGGCCTTTTGCTTAAAGGACAAATATAGTTCACCGTCTGTGAACGTTGTTCATTGAATTTTTCAATCCAATACCCAATTGAATTTGAATCAGTTCTGTTAATAATATCTCGATTTCCTGCAAGCAGAAAATGTCATCAACAGTATGCGCGTCGTTCACATGTTTTACGTGTTCTGTGCTTCACTGAATTAGTACGCGATTTCCGACCCCTTAGCAACATAGCTACTCTGAAACAATCACAGGAGCTTGTAATGGTCCTTAACTTGCCATGGAAACTGATCCGACTGAAGCTAGCTGCTTACTTGACAAACATGAGGTGTCTGATCAGTTAACTCTTGCAGTGAGATAAGCAGATGTTTCGATGATAACAAAACAAGCTGAAGTTTCAGCAACCTGCGAGTTGTTCAGGTGGCTTATATCCACCAAACATCTTAATTTCGGATGTACCAAAGAGGCATAATCTCATTTCACAGTTGCTATGCTGTTTGCACCAGTGAGTGTTGAAACCTGTGCTTGTGAAGCGTCATTTAGAATCACACTATTCTATATCATTTGGTAGTTGGTACATTACTGCGCCTCCCTGCAGTGAAATTGCGCTCATTATTATCAAAATTTAAATTAATTTATATATTGTTGATTTTGAATGACTCACTGAAGGCCTAGACATCTGGAAGAAGCCCGCATGGCTGGGCACAAGGATCAAGCAATGTGTCTTTTACAGGTGAGTTATTAAGCTAAAGTGCTTTCTTTGAACTTGCCAGGTCAAATTCTCTTATTTTAGGCTCCTTACTTACGGAGTCAGTTGCACAATGCTTTTCTCCAAGTTGCCAGGTCAAATTCACAGCAACATAGGCGGATGAGTCATCATTCCGCTTTTGACATAGAATGTTTCGTTAGTGGACCTCAGCAAACGACAATAATGCCTTTAATAGCTGTATGTGTAATCTCTTCCTTTCAGTTCGATCTGATTCTATTTCGTAAGCGCTTTGTTATAATAAAGTTGTTTTATTTAACGAAAATCAAGACTAGTTTTCGGTTCTTAAGTAACCTCACACACCAACTTATCAGACCAGAACAGGTCGAACTGAGGCCAACTTAATAATTGAAGTTGAAGATGAAAATGGGAGCACTGAAAGCTGAGTACCGATATGTGGTTTAAAATGGAGGATAAAACCTCAATTTCGTTAAATAGGTGTTATTCCACTACTCTGCACTTTTAATTTCAGGACGTGCGGCCTGAAATGTGAATCTATAACAGTCTTAGTTTTCAGAGCATTGACTAGATGCATCATGTGTGTCACAGTGTTTGGCGCCGTAGTTATTTCCAATTTAACGAAATTGAAGACATAATGTACTACAAATAACGTGACAGCTTGAATCTGCTGCTACATGTGATAATTTAGAGACTGAAAATTGATCGTATTGCTACAGTCTAGTATGCATATTATTGGAAAAAGAATGAAATACTGATACAAGGCACTTGGATTGCATTTCTGTTGTGACGTTACCCCGAACGTACGTTGGGATTTTGAAGAGATTATAAGCGGTCTTTTTCACTGGACTGGCTTCTAATCGTCTGAGACTTCAGGATACAAGACGACGTCACTGGATGCAGCTGTTTTGTGGAAACCGGAAATAAGCTTTGGAAAATGAAATCTGGGGACCTCTAAGACCGTTGGATGACTCTCTTTCCAGTCCATTATCGTTTTTTCAGAAGTCAATTTTCAAACCTGAATGCAACCTGTATTTGAGCGCCTGGAATTATATTACGTGACTGTACAAGTTGTAACCCAGTTGCAACAATTATTACATTGGAAAGAAGCGTCCACCCAACTTTACAAATAGTCAGCTATGCACTAGCAAGTTAAATTTCTAATGTTTAACAAATTTCAGCTCTTTGAATCTGTACCGTTACGTTTTAATTTCTCTTCAATTAAATGATAATTTGCATGGATTTTGAACACAACTTCGAACGTTGTCGCAGGCAGTTTGGACTCCGAAATCAAGGAAATTATCGATCGAGACAAGAAAGAATCAGCGGCTGAACATTCACATACATCCTAAGCTCTAGACTCTTCTCAGATTTGGAGTGCACCAGCTTTAGCTGTATGTTAGGGTCAGAAAGAATATCACTGACAAAAGCTTCCTAGCCTGGCTGCATTGGATCGAGGTTGCGGGTAAGGACAACCGGCGTTCTTTGATCGCAGATTCTGGGAGGGGACCAAACTCTGATCGAGTTTGTAGTCTTCCGAAATGGGGACAGGTGTATCTTGCCGATCAGATACTGTACTTTTAGTGTTACGTGCTTCTCCTTTGTCTTGTATGCTTGAAGGTTGCAGGAAAGATCAAGCGAAAGATGTAGGGATGAGTAGGGTAAAAACTTAACGGCAATACTTTCATTACATTGACGGTATTCACACTTCTTTGGCCCCTTCAGGATGGGCGACCTAACAAGTAAATCTATGGTAGAAGTACCTATTTTGGACAGTCCACTATCATGGGTTTTTTACCCGGGGTGGCAACTCTTGTATAATATGCAAGGAGGGCTGTTTTTAGAAGAGCAAAAATAGCTTAGTACTTCAATTTTGTTAACTTATTATAATGTTAAATGAGCTTTTACAATGAGGAGCCAGGGCTGAGATTTTTAATAAATTTCAATACCTTGTCTAGGAAAGTTCAATTTTAATAGTACATGTTTCACTTCACGTTTCATAAGAAACATAAAAATTTAGAAAGTGAGATCTTTTCTATTAAATTTTAATTCTACAAATTGCTTATTAATGATAGAGTTTCAAACACTTTTGATACATAGCTAGTTTCGCAAGAATGCCAAATGATCAAAGTTTGCAATGTCCATGCCCATGTCCATGATACTATTATTCTCTAATTCTAACTTTGTAAAGGTAATCAGTGAGTTAAATTCTTACAACACATAGGCAACGTGAATGCCAATTGATTGAATGCTTTGTTAAAGTAGTTAGGTCACTTAGGTGGGAGATGGTGATGAATACTAATACTTAAATCCTAAAGCACGAATAGTTGAATGTGGTGAATGCAATAATGAAGCCATTGAATTTATTAGAAGGATATTTTTAGAAAATAATTAAAAAATAAAAATTTAATAATTCCAAAAAAATCTATAAAATTTGATTGGTCCCCCTATTTGAGAAAAATCTCTTATTATAGGTTCTTAAAATGACTTTTGAGTGTCCAAAACTATTATGATTGATATAAAAATGATATCATTTTATTCTTATTAATGTCTTCTTTTCTACTATGATCTCATAATCTACAAAATAAAAAAGTAGCTTTCCTTCAAGATTATGGATTAGAAAAGTAAGCCTATGAGTCTAGATCGAGTGAGTCCAAATGAAAAATCCACATTTATATTGAATAAAATATTCATTCTTGAAAAAAAATTCTTTTAGTTTTATATTCTTCTTCATCCTTATGTTTGCACACATTGAGCTCAATTTTTTTAGTGAATTAACCACATATTCCATATTCTATAGGCTGAAATGCTTAAATTATCGTAAATAGGTACTTCTACCTTGTAAGCAATTGAAAAAAATAACTTGTATTGCTTTATGTGTCACCTTGCATGCTCATTTGTTTTTGGGCCACAACTTTTGTATTATGGCTCTGAAAGATTCAAGATTCATAGGTAAGGTACTCATGACTATTGTACACCTAGACTAATTTTTTTTTCATTTTTCAAAAATATTTTACTGTATTAAAACAACCCCCAATTTTATGTCACAATTGCTAGTCTCAAGTATGCAACTCTTGTATTTTGTGTAGGGGTCATTGTCATTAAAACGACATAACAAACAACTTTTATAAAAATTATATCAAATTAAAAGGACCAAAAAATTAGATGAAGGCCAAATTAAATAAAATGAGATGTAAGAAAATTTGGGTGCATATTTAATTTTAAAAAATTCACAATATATATGAAGAATTAAATTATTAATTTTGTTAATCTTGCAGACAATTGAATGGGGGTGTTAGAAGTCGATGTTGAAATAGTATTTACAAATACTAAAAGGCCTTTTTGAGGTCGATCTCCCTCTTTTGAAAAGAGCTATGGCAATTATAGATGTAACATATCCCTTCTTCCTACTTCTAATTGCACTACATGAACTTCTATGCTTCATTTCATAATCCACATGTTTGTTCAAGGCATCACAATCTTCTAGAAGACTACAACCAATGTATAGACATCCTTGTTTGCATCAATCATTATAGTAACAATGCATACAACAATCTCCAAGTCAATGAAGTCACATTTGTCTCCTTCACAACTTCCATATGTACACTACAATTTTACAATGAGCTTATGGTATTTCAGCAATATATTCATTTTCTCATTAGAAAGTAAAACACTTCATATATAATCCATTGAGCTCTTTTTTTTCCAACAATCTAGACTATTTTTAATGTGCCATACCAACTTTCTCTTACTTTCATCAAGCAAAAGCCCTACATCATCAAAAAATCTAACATGTACTTGATCATCATAGTCATAAGCATCTAAATTTGTATTTTTATATGTTATAATTAAAGGGTAGCTTCTCCTATGAATGTGTATTGAACTTGGAAATTAACCTTAAATTGTATTCTTGAACTTGACTTCATTCACTAGAAGAAAAACGTGTCCGGCACAACTGACTACTATGCAACTAGTGTCCTATACAACTATCCTGCAACTGTAATCCTCTCTATATGCACCAAATTTGACAACTAGGTTGTTTAGTCACAAAATAGTCGTAGAATGAAGTGTAGGGTTACAAGATTGTAACAGAGTTGGCAATTAGAATTACTGTGAGGTATTCTACATCCAGTTTTCATCACAGTTGTCGATGTGGACAACTCTACGCATCATGGAGTCCACTGTGGCAAATTACAATTGCATATTATCTAAATTTGACCACAATTCGACTAGAAAACGACTAGAAAACAACTAGTTTGCGACTAGAAACAACTATAGTTTGACTAGAAAACGACTAGACTGCAATTAGAAAACAACTATAGTTCGACTAAAAAACAACTAGATTGCAACTAGAAACAACTAGAATTTGTAAATGCCAACTCCGTTACACTCTTGTAAACCTACACTATTACAGAGCTTCTCTGTGACTAGATTACAATTAGAGAATGACTAGAAAACAACTAGAATTTTCTAGAATTCTTTTGGTTGTTTTGTAGTCATTTTCTAGTTGTTTTCTAATTCGTTTCCCGATTATTTGTCTTATAGCAATTGTCCCATATCAATTGTCAAGAGTACCATTAGGTTAGACATATAAGACTTGTAAGTTGTTGTATTCTTATGTAATGAATTCCCTTAGTAGAATTTTAAGATTTCTATTAGGTGTAGATTTCTACAGTTTGTAGATTTCTACAAATTGTTGATTTTAACAATTTGTAGATTTCTACAAGTTGTAAAAATCCAAGAACTTTTAAATTATATAATTTCCTAAACCAATGAAATCTTTTAAATCTAAATATCTGAAATCTAAAATAGAATTTAGATTTGTAATATCCAAATCTACAAATCATTAAGATTAGAATTTTAAAATCTACAAGTCGCAAACAAGTTACAAACAAGTCGCAAATGAATCGCCAACAAGTCGCATTGGAGTCACAAATAAGTTGCAAACAAGTCGCACAACTCATTGATTGAATGACCGACGTCACGTGGCAGCAAGTACACATAAGCGACCACGTCAAAAAAGGCCGTCGACGAAGTTCAAACTATGCTGCCGGATGAAAAACAGATTCACTTCATTTTGCGACTCTAATTTTCTATGCGACTTGTCCATTGCAACTCCAGACCTCTAGATTATCACATGTCGCAAATTAGTTATACAACTCAAAAAGCAGTTGCTCTTTGCAAACGCAGAACCCCTCATTTTTTTCTAGTGATTGGTATTTTGATTGTAGAAGAATTTTTCAAGATATCACTACAAAAAAAATAAAAATTAATGAATTTTATAGACATCCACTTGTTTTATCTTAATAATGACACCAAATGTAAAATTTTGATGTTGCATTTAACATTATTGTTAATATAAAAATAGATGGATGTCCATAAAAATGCATCAAAAAACATACAAGTTTCTTATAGGAGATTCTTTGAACCTACACTCAAAATTTTACTATCTACATCATTACTTTGCTTAGCATATAATAATGTTGATTGTAAAACAACTATGACTTCTCTAAGAGGTCTATTAACAATAACATGATTACAAGTTAGTTCTCTCCATACAATTTTTATATGTATTATGAGTTAATGATTTATGACTAAAAAAAGAGGGACAAAGGTCAATCCATTTTTCTAATGTTTGGAGTACTTCCTTTATGGCAATCCTTTTAGCCCTATTAAGTGCCATGATAACGCCCTTGCACCAAGCTCTCTTAAGACTCTCATCAGACACACAAGCATAATCACACAAATTAAAGCCTATCACTTGAGCATTTGGGTGGTTGCAATAAAAATCGAACGATTTTGGTAGCGTTTTGCCAAAATTGTAGTTTATGTGCTTAATGCAATGAGTACTATGAGTACTATGAAACAAAATAGTCTTAGCTAGCTACTAGTATTGTTGGCTACTTGCGGGTACTCAAAAAATACTTTTTGAAAAAAAAGAGTTTGTCATAGAAAATAGATATAATTAGGTATAAATTATCAATAACTATAAAATCATGAATCCAAAAAAATCCGAAATTGACCATTTGTAAAAAATTTATAGTGATCACATTTCACCAAAAAATAGAAGTCAAAACCATCTTCAATGTTTAGAAGTGCTCATGCAAGGGAGCCCTCTTTGTATGAATATGGAGGCCATAAAATAATATATTTTTAAATTTCCTTTGATAGGCACATTTTTTCCTATTGTGGAAATAGACCATAAATTTTTTAGCTCTAGATCATTCATTTTGGGTACTTCCCAGTACTAAAAATCCCTAAACTTAAAGTGTAACAAATTAGCTAAATTAAAATTTAATTATAGAATATTTTTTAATTTTTTTGAAAAATAATGAATCTCATGAACTCCAAATTAGCCATCTCCACTAAAAACTTAAAGTACATTGGCTTCATTTTCCAAAAGTTATGGCTAATAACAACTCCACCTTTCCAATTGTGACGGAAAATAGTACCGTTTTTTTTTGCAATCACCCATTTGATAACCACCATACATTTTTCTTTTGTTAAGATTGAAAAAATGATATTCAATCATCAAAATATTTATGTTTGGAGAATAACTACCTCCATTTAATCCTAAAGTTTCCTTTTACAATTATTCCGACATGTAATTTTTCCAAACATGCTTTAACTCAAGAAAATGAAATACACTGTACAAGAAGGTAATTTCGTTTGTCCTTTAAATTTATATCTTCATCCAACAAACCATGCTAATATTTAATAAACAACTCAATGACCAATTGCCAATGATTTTTGTAAGCTAAAAAATGTCTCTAACATATTGTCCTTTGAGGACTCAACAAAGGGTTTTGAAGTTTTGTACCCATGTGCATTTGGTTTTGTACCATAATTAATGGATGTCCATCAATAACTTCTAACTTCAGTAAGAAGTCATATTCATTAAGTTCAAACATGCCCTTATAAATGCTCAATTTTCTCCTCCTTGCATCCCATGTTTCTTGTGCAAAGCTACAACACGAGTTCATTGCAACTTAATCTAGGTGGCATTAAACTTATTGTACATAGTTAACATACCATAGATCAATCTATACATTCCTTTCACCAAAGGATTTGCCACTAATATGCAACATACCTTGCCAAATTCCATACTTGAAAAAACATTTGCAATTGACTCAAAGCTAGCACCTAATAATTTGGGATCAAATGAACATTTATGAGGAATTTTAAAGAAGCTTTGGTTCCATAAAATCCATCAATGAAGTCATTGCATCTATTGGGAGTTGTTAATTAATACAACTCGCATGACACATGGTCTCATCTTTAAAGCATTCAAAAGGAATAGGACCTAAAATTCCAAGTTTGGTTTTGCATTTTGTTAGTATTGATAACAAGTGAATAAATGTTTCCTCATTAGACCAAATATATATAAAAATCCCTTACTTTTATATATCTTTTGGAATTTTGGATAATATAACTATATATAGATAGTATATTCATAACTAATCCTAAGAAATTGGAGGTTCAAAGGTTATTATATATAGAAGCCAAAATTGTAGACTACCTCAAATAATTTGACAATACTTGGATAGTGGGTGGTACTTATTTTATGACCATCCGCACCATGTTTATGAATGGTTAGTAAATTAGACACCGTATCAAACAAAAGATTGCATAAAGTGGACCTTTTTCTAGAAAGCCCCAGAATCTATGTCCTTCCTAAAAAACTCTATTGTTTCAAGAAGCAAGCCTTCAATCAAAGAAGTCTTCAATTTATTGATTAGTGGTTGTCACTCTCGTCAAAGCTGAATTCAACATAAAAATTTGGCCACTACTAACATGCATAAGCTGTTTTCTCCCACTCTCTAGTTGAGCTCCTGAGGTGATCAATCCCTCCCATTGCAGATAATCAAAATGTGTACCCCATTGTATAGATCATTCTCCTCTAGGAACTATTGCATGACTTGAATACTAAGTTATTTTTAAGTCAACTAATATTGCAATGAAGGGACACATGTTACAAAACAAAATAGAACAATTAGCATATGCCTAAATGTCCCTTTAATGTAGAGAATTTAATCATTTTTTTGTATACACTAAGAATAGTACGAGTTGGGATACCATAAAGTTTCAACATGAAGATCATTTAGTAGCAAGCTACAATCTACTGCCTATGCCACATTTAACTATTTCTGGACTTTTGAAAGTCCAATATTAATAATGGTCATCGGGAGAAAAAAAATGGACATCAAAAGATAATGCAAAACATCAAGAGATCAATACAAAACATCCAAAGATCTATACAAGCAGCCAAAGATCTCCTGAGGTTATTATCCAGAGATCTCTAGATGTTTTGTCTAGAATTCATTGAACAATCCAAAAATAGTTAAGGTAGCAGCACCCATACAAAATGGTGTCTCCATTAGCGCCACCTATTTTGGCACCCATATCCGTGCTTTGTTCTCCCATGACTGACAAGGCCAAATAAGTGACGGTGATGGGTGAAAATGTAACGGTTTAGGATGCCAATGGATTTGAAATGGGGTGCATTGCATGACGGATCACAGTCTGTGGAACTAGCATTCAAGAAACTAAGGAGGTGCATGCGGCGGCGGTTGGGAATAATGGACTTGGTGGCTTTGGGTGATAACTGTGGCATTTATACAATCAATGTGCGGTGATTTCTTGAGTAATGCAAGCAGATATGGGGATGGACGTGGCAGTATTACATGTAGTTTCTGTCATAATTTGCAACTCGAAGTGACGGCTGAGCATTTCCAAACAGAGTTCTTAAATTCACACAATGAGTTCAGCTTCACACAATTGATTGAGTGTTTCATTGCTTCAGCTTGTGAGATTGTTTCACTTGCTTCAGCTTGCAAGAGTGTTTGCCATGCTACAGTTCAGTTACAACTTTAGAAAGATTGCTTTGCGTGCTTGAGTTAGAACAATCAGAAGAGTTATTTTTGTGAATTTTTTGCTGCATTAGGGAGTGGACAGCTCACATGGACAGTGTGATTGAGGAAACAGAACAGTTTAGAAGGAGCAGTGACGAAGTGCCACAACCATGGGCACCGGAACTGCAGCAACCATTCGTAGTTGTTGGAGGACAGGCGTGGCCACCATATCAACAACAGGGCAGGCGTGGATCCAGTGACGAAGGAGGCGACATCCAGCGACTTGTGGCAACGGTGGCAGCTGGGTTCCGGCAGTGTGATTGGCAAAGACCTACGACATTGGAGTGGCAACGATCTGCGGCATTGGATTGGTGGGGGTACGGTGATCCAAACTGGCGGGGAGCTGCACAGTCGGAGTACAACACCGGCGACGGAATCAGAGCACATCCACCAGAGGAGCACATCTCCGACGTTGCATGTGGCAACGGCATGCGCTTACACGACTCCGGGTCCAGGACTGTGCCGATAGCTTCTCCAATCACGCAACCAACAGTACCAGCGCCTGTACAAGGTCAGATCCGAAAAAAAAGGAGAAGTCGCACAGGGACGTGGTCCGATGGTCAACTTGCTGCTGCGGTCGCTGCAGTGGATGCAGGTTGTCCAATCGCAACTGCAGCCAGAGACATTGGGATTCCTGCGTCATCCCTTAGAGACCATATTCATGGAAGAACAATCAAACGGAAAAAAGGACGCCAAGGAGTCCTCACTGTGGAGGAGGAGTCTGCACTTGTCCAGTGGATGTTGCAAATGCAAGAACATGCACACCCTATTAGCATCTTGGAGCTGAGGAAGAAGGTTGCAGAAATGACCCAAGAACGGTGGACACCCTTCAAGGACGGGATCCCTGGACGCGGGTGGCTGAAGTGGTTTCGAAATCAGCATCCAGACCTGACTCTAAGATCTGCACAAGGTTTGGAGGAGGCCCGTGCTAGGGGATTAAATCCCACTAGTGTGGCATCACTGTATAACAATTTGCAGGTAGCCTATGAGAAGCATGGATACTTGCCATCCCACATTTGGAATGCTGACAAATCTGGAGCACAAGCAGGAAGGAGTGGAGGAGGGAACCTAGTGTTTGCACGACGTGGTACCAGATCCGTGCACACAACAGTACCAAACAGTAAAGAGCACCTCACCATCCTCTCATGTGTCAATGCAGCAAGCCACTATGTTCCAAATTTATATATTTTCAAAGGTAAACGGAAAGACAGGAATTACATTGTAGACTGTGAACCAAATGCAGTCATGGCAATGCAAAGAAATGGTTGGATCACTGCATATATCTTCTCTACCTGGATCACTCGTTTCATTTCTATCATCACAAATAGGTATGGAATCTCAGAGGAGAATAGACACCTATTGCTTCTAGACGGACACGGATCTCATGTGACGCTTGAAGTGGTCCAAAAGGCTAAGTCTGTAGGGCTGGACATTATCACTTTGCCTAGCCATACAAGCCACAGACTGCAACTACTAGATGTTAGTATTTTCAAGCCCTTCAAGGTGGCATTCCGAACTTGCAGAGATAGATGGACCATCGACAACAAAGGTAGAGCTGCAAGGAAGGAAGAACTTGCAGTGTGGGTGGCCACAGCACTCAAAAAGGCACTCACCTCGTCTAAAATAATGAAGGGCTTTGCAGCCACCGGCATCTGGCCTCTGCGCCCAACTGCTATGGATCTATACATCGCGCCTAGTGCTTGTTACATTGACCCCTGCAAAGAAGACGACGGAGAGGAGGAGCTTGCTGTCTCCAACGATACAGGCGCCGAAGAGGAGCGCGTCTCCGAAACCCAGCAGTCACCGTGCCAGTTCTTTGTCCAGTCGGAGTTGGACTGCCACTCCACTGCCAATAGCACTGAGAGCGATCAGGGAGAAGGTAGCATGGCGCGGCGGAATTTGTTCCCGCTTCCGCAAGTGGAGCGGCGCGTGCGCAGAGGAACTCAAACTCAAGAGCCGTTAATTGACTACTCTAAGTCAATCCTCATGACTTCGGACGAATACATCTCTGCCATGACGAACAAGGTCACAAGGAAGGAAGCTGTCGCAAAGGAGCATGAGGAGAAGAAGCTGCAAGCGGAGCAGCAGAAAGTACAGAGACTAGAAGAACAGGCGAGGAAAAAAGTTGACAAAGTCCTCCGACGATTGCAAGCGGAGAGGAAGAAAGCGGATCGTAAGCGCGAGCAGGCAAGGAAAGCTGCAAAATGAGCGCGGAAGAATTTGGAGGGAGAAACAAGACGACGTGGTCGCTGTGCGCCACATGCCAGTGTACGCGGTCAAGAATCGGCAATCCCCACCCCCTCCATCTTTTCCGCTCCAACGTCTGCCACAACGGCTCCCACTTGAGCGGCGCGCAGCAGCTGCGAAGTCTACGAGGGTGCTTGCGACGGAGGAGGGACCCATGATTGGTGACGTTGGCTCTGCATGCCTTGCGCGTGGGTGCACCTTCACTGCCGATGGGTCTTGCCAGGGTGCCTTTCCAGCGTGACAGATGCGGTTTCAACATCCTTGTCAATTTTGTCAACGTACCCCAAGCATGGTGACAGTACCGTCTTTGTTGGCGGTTTCAGATACCTCACTTCACTATTTTAGTTACCTTTACAACCTAGCATGCCATACCCTTAGCCGCATCAAACACTCCAGTAAGAGACTTTTAGAGCATCGCCTACGCACAAGTAAACATTTTCTGTGATTCTTGACTTTGAAAATTTACAGCAATCACATCTTTGCCAATGAAAGCCTGCAATTGGTGCCCAAATTTCTGATTCCTTCTTGCTTGCACCACAAAATTATTTTCAAGGTTCATCTGTCAAGTTACATACTCCAAACTGCTTCAACTCACGCTTATAGGTGTTCCTACCTTAAATGTAGCATGCTTCATTCACTATGTTGTTAAAGAATCTATAACAAAAAAAAATTCAAAGTAATTTAATAGCACATGATGTGGAATATCAACATGATTGGGGTTAAAAGCCATGGTAGATACTTAGTTGCTCCTCATTTGACCCCTTCTACTGATGAAACAACAATGGTAAATTGGTTACCTCTTGTAGCAACATCTTTGTTCTTCGTTTATAGTAGATATGGTGTTCTTTTCATGTGGACACCAATTGTGTCATCCTGCCCAAAACTTCCTTTGCAGTCACATATTGTGCATCCCTAATTATTCTCATTGATCATTACAATCCCTAAAACATAACCCACACCTTCATTAAAATTATACAACAGAATTTTATGTAAAATTATGTGAATATGATGGTATGGTTGACAATAGAGGCTTATGTAATGATCTATGGCACCCACATAAAATACATTACAAGCATTGGCCACATTAGGATAAAACAATTGGCAATCATTAACCTTGGGGAGATCACTATCGATTTTTGGAAAACTACCAAAGTTAAAAAATAGAGGCCATTTAATTTGAAGTGATAATTTTTTATATAATACATAGGATTATTATAGGGTCCATGAAATGCTACATACTCTAATATATATATTAGGTTGTGGAAGAACATCATATAGTAGAACTTTTTATTAATAAGATAGCCTTGACAAATAGGGGCCATGCAAATTTTTCATAGTACGGTGAGTATAGATGTATACAAATAATTTAATGTAGATGATAAAATGGACAAAGTGAAAAAAATCTATAATGAAGAGTGGTTGATTGAAATTATTCCATGGTACTAGTTGTGTATATGTCAAAAAAATTAAATGTATATGTAAGACATTGACCACAAGTTGCAATATTTGTTACATTGCTCAAATAGGAAGGTTTACTATAATATGTTCAACAAATTGAAAATTGTACAACATGAAGATAGAATTTAGAGTCCATTTAACTCCAATCCATTAGATGATTTTCAGCCCCTAGGGAAGGCTGCAAGTTCCTTAGGGTTCTCAGTCCCTGGAATTGCGTTGTAGGAGCTACCTGATGTAGCACAGAGACTACCACATCATATAAGAATATTTATTTTTTCAAAAAAATTATTTTTTTCATTTCAAGATTTATTTATTTATTTTTAAAAAATAAATTCTAACAACAATGTTCTTTAACTACTGGGGGAACAACGCCAAGAATGGGCCTGAAACGGCCCTCCCAACCTCCCAACCTCATCTAATGTTTGAAGCTATAAAACGTTGATTTATAGACTCTTAAAAGATAAAGCTATGGATTGTCACAACAATTCATTTTATACATAATATGGATTTCTTTTAAAACATATGCTCATAGAAATGGTCTATGGTGACTAATGTAAGACTTAAAGAAAACAAAATTTATCTAAAAATGAATTTTTTTTTTGTGCCAACATTATTGTATTTCATATGGTTTTAGACTTTTATAGAGTAAAAATTAGGTTTAGTCTTCGGAAGTCATTTTTTTATGGGTTTATTTATTTTAAAAAAAATTCTTTGCATAAAAACCTTGAAGTTCTAAGTGGGCATGTTTTGATTGTTTTCAAAAAAAAAGAAAACTTTTATAAAGGCTCAAACTAGTGGCAATATTGAAATGCCAAACCGTGCACCCACTCCAAAATAGTTTTAGTGTGGATTCTAAAATGTTCAATGTTATTAACCTCTATAGGTTGGGGGGTATTTTGGAACACGAAAAATCCAAAACTATCAATTTTTGATGCATTGTCCAAAATTAAAAAATTAATTAAAAAAATTTAAACAACATAAAAGTATTAAATAATTAAATCAATGTTTGGAAAAAACTTCAGCCGATTTGACCATATGGATTGAAAGTTTTTAACGTTTGAAGTGAGGAAAAAAATCTTTTTTTCAATCATGCGAACTAGGGTTGGTAGACTTTAAGCCCTCTTGGAGTAAAACTTTTGCTCTACACAAATATGAAGATTTTTACTATTCATAAATACATGGTATTAGGTTCACTCATGAAATTTTTTTAAAACAAATATGGAATCTACCTTACTCCAAATCAACTTGCAATGCAAGGAGATTAAGTACATTGGGAATACACTAATCATTTTGTGGTGATTTCTTGTGCAATGAGGAAATTTTTTATTTTAAATCCAAATGGTAAAAATATAGAGACAAATATTTAGAATATGTGGGAAAAGTTTCAAAAACTTTGACTTCACATATTGCAAGATGATAGGGCTTGAGATTGGAAGAAAATGTTTATTCTTGAAGCCACCCCAAATATAGCCAATAAAGTTTGATTCTTCTTAGAATGTGATTTGAGAATTAAATTATTTTTATAATTTTATGCCATATTTTATTCTTTACATAAATGCTAAACTTCAATTATTGATGACAATTTTTTGCAAAAGATGTCCAAATTTGCCTAGGCTGCCAAAAAAGTTTGAAGCATCATAATTTTTTATTTTGGCACCCAATCAACAAAAAAAATTACATTTATACTAAAGGAGTATATTTTTCACATCTTGTTTTAAATTTTTGTGAACAATTGACCCAATTTGACTATATAGGAACCTATTTGGATTTTCAATTGTTTTGATTCAATGGACAATTTGCCTGTAGGGGTTAAAAACTGCCACTTGGTCAATGAAACATGAATTCAATTGATTTTTGTTGGTTTCATGGTGTATATCCTATACACATATGTAGTAGAGGGAAGGAAAAATTTGTGAAGAAGGGTAGGGGTGAGAAAAAATTGGACACTTAAATTTTATATGTAAGATAGCTCCACTTAAAAAATATGCATGAATGAATTAACAAAATCTAGAGCGGATTGGAAATATGCCTCTTATAGCTTTTTATATAAAAATACAATCATCTCACCATAAATGAAATAATTAAGGTAAATAGCCCCACATCAAATGCCCTCTTAATTCAAGTGTATACCTTAAATTACAAGGAGTGATCTCGGAGACAAAGGAAAATAGTTCATTTTGTAGATGCACGTGAAATTTTTTTATCTCAGTTTTACATGCAATGGAAGAAACCGCAAGAAGAAATAACCCTCTGATCCTCTTGTTTTAAATTTGTAAAAAATTCAAGACTAAATTTTCAATAAATAATTTTCACTAAAAATGTATGAACAAAGAATGCACAAATGTACCTATTCATATATGATTTTGATCATTTTTTGATGACTACCTTGGTAATTGGGTCCGATTCTACTAAGAATTAACATTGCATTCTCTCATTGACCTCACACATACTTTTCCAATGATTTGCAACATTTTCTTGGGACTGGTGATGCTGGCTGGTGCAGCCACTTTTGAGTGCATAGTGAGTGCATAGTGACACTTTGTGCGCACTATCTGAATGACAAAAAAAATTTAATAAATTTTTTAATCCCATCCACCCCCTCTTATAATTTTGGGAGGGTGAGATTGCAAACAATCAGTATGGGATAATCTCATACTATCGTATCTATATCCCGTCGTCCATATCCATATATGGCTATATCATATGCATATGCATATTTGTACTGTATTTTGTATGTACATCTGATGGCTATTGATTTTTCTTGAGGAGGAGTGGAATTTTTTTTGAAATGAATCGGACAGCTCCTAATTTTTGTCGTTTATGTGGGGGGGGGGCACACACACCTGTGTTGTCTCTTTTCACTGGATTGTGAGATCACCATTGATTTATAACATCACACAATAGCTTCATATGTATTCTCATAGTAACCTATTATAATGTAGAAATTTATATGGATTTCTTTGTATCACTTGCCTATGTGGGCAAGATTATCTTGTGCGCCTTTTACAAGATCTTTGCTAAATAAGGTGTCCCAAGTATGAAGGTGGAGCTTAAAAATCATGCAAGATGCTTTAATTTTGCAAATGCCTTATAGAAGTTACTAACATAAATTATGTAGATGGAGGGCCTTTCAGTGTAAGGGGCCTTCCTCTATAGATTTGCAAATAAAGTATTATTTTGTGATTAAGACTCTATAGACATTGAGACCAAAGAAATTTTCAATTGATCAAACTTTCGTATATGCCTTTTCAAACTTAGGCTAAATTGCTAGAGTATTTTCAAGTTAATTTTTTTTTCCTTTTAAAATCTCAATTTGAACTTGGTTTTGTTAGACATTCTTTAGTTTGTGAAATAATTTCTTTATGCAATCATATAATTTCTTTGACAATATTACTTGCATTTTTTCTTACAAATTTTATCATGAGTAGACTTTGACAATAAATTTATACTTGCATTAGTTGATTACTTTTGCATAAGAGGCTAATTAAATAACTTGGCCACAATAGGGCAATATGTCTTAACTATTGGTTCTCTCTTTGAACCTCTTTCCTTTGAAAATGAATAAGGATAAATTGACATCACGGTGGAAAATATAAAACATGGTTGGTTGGCATTTCAAACCAAATAAAATGTTTGTACCATTGATAGTGAAATTCTTCACCCTAATCCAAATGTTTTGCATAGCATGGAAGGTGAGTTATATCTTAACCCTTTAACGACTAGAGCAAACTTGGGACCTTTTTCAACTGAGAAAATGAATTGATTGAGAGTTTTGAGTGGAATGAATTATTAGAATCTACCGTTGATATTACAATATCAAGATATGAAGAAGAGGCCCCAAAAATCTTAGCAACATTGGATGAAGATTATCATAGATCATATTGTTTTGGAGTGCACAACAATCACAAGTGCTGCCTAAAGTTAAAGAAAAAATATTAAAGACTACAGAGTACGAGGTGCAAAAGTGGCCACATGTAGTGGCAAAAAAAAGTTAGAAAAAAAAAATTGACCTGAACAATATCTTCAATTCAAATATGCTATTCATGAAAATATAAACATTACATTGATTTTGTAGTCAAGCTGTCAGAGTCCATTTGTAATTGAGCTTCAATTGCATTGGGGATTGAGGCGAGGATTGAGATGAGGATTGAGGACCAAAAGCCTTGTATTGGTCATTAATTCCTATAGGACCACAAGACCACAAGGTTGGCTTCTACAACATTGTTTTTTTAACCTTTAGACCTTTAGGGGTTAAAAAATTAAATTTTTGAAGGTTATAGTTTCCACCCATGGAATTAGTAGGTTGTTGCAAAAAGCACTTGTCATCTTTTTGTCCCTTTGACCTCGAACATGAGGGATTTTGCTCAAAAGTTTTGCATCATATGTCAATTTTCTACAAAATTTGAAGTAAAAGTACATGTTATTATGTTATAAATGCAGACATTGAATTATTTTTTTTCAATTTAAGAAGATTAGCTCCTTGTTTTTAAACTATCTCCAATTGGAGGTCTATTGTAGCTATTTTTTTAATATTGTTTCCAATCCAAAAATGAAAATTTGAAAATCAAAGATATACAAAAGTTATAGAATCCTAATAAAGCTACACAAGCCTAAAAAGAGATATTCTAAAAATAATAAAGTGTCCACCTTCCACATGTATTCATAGTGCACTACCTTTATGCACGTGTAGAAAACACATTTTTTTCCTTCATAGATGCAAATGGTTGAGAGGAGAATCTTCAAGTTAGAAAAAATGGATTTTTTTAGTATATTTTTTGAATTTTTTTATTATTTTCTAAAAATCAAACGCCAAAGTAATTATTTCCTTGCATTTTCCATCACTTGTTCTTTATGCATAACTTTCAGAGATAAATTTGTCTAGACCTATATTTTTACAAACATACTATTTTGAATGCTTTACAAATTATCTATGTTTTATTTTATTTTATTTAAAAAAATATTTATTCCAAAAGTCACAATACTCTAATACTAATGTCGTTTTGAGCCAAAAATAGTAGGTGTTTCTTGCAACTATCCTAGTAGTACCTTTAAAATAATTAAATATTGAATGAGAATAGTGAGTGTGTATAATACCTAAAGGACTATTGTTTCTTTGGGAGACAAATGAAAGTTTGGCAATTTGTCTAAGTCCCTTCAATCTCAATTTTAGGCATAACTAATTAATTTTTTTAAATATTAAAATAGAATGGAGAACTAATTAGCTTTATGAAAACATTATTTTTGTTTCCATTGTTGTCCTAGAGAAAAATTTAAGCCACCTCCTTAAGGAAAAATAGTTGAGCTTGAGTAGCACAAAAAAATCACTAAACTTGAAGGTTTAGAAAAAAAATAGTTTCTCATAGATATTTTTTTCTACATTAAAAGGTTTAATTCATACCATTTGAAATAATGATCTGAAAGTTGTGGAGCATCTTGTTTAAAAATTCATAGCATTTTTCTGAAAATCCCACAATGGATTTGTTTTTTAACACAATTTTAATACTTTTTAATTAAATAAAACTTTGTTTTGTTTACATGTTAAGATTGAACAATCTAAACATTGAGACTAGTGTGCTTTGGTTCCATTTTAGAACTATTAACAATTTAGTTTTTCCTTCTATCTTGTATGTGCTTCTATTTAATATTTTTTCAAAGAATGAAGGTCATATTTCATTATTTGAATTTCTTTCCCTAGATCCTTAATTCAAATTTCCACCATGTAAAGATTTTTCACTTGAAGATTTTGTATGATAAAATTTCAAGTGAAGATGGTTCAAGTCTAATAATCAAATAAGATGCAAAAAAAGAAGTTTTTTTTCATTATAAATGCAAATATCTTGCAAATGAATCTACATTGTCAAAGTTTTAAAATTTTCTTCCACCGCTAGTCTGATACAAATTCCTACAAGAAATCCAAATGTTTCATTTTTTTCACTTTAAATTTGTTTTGTTTGGGAGTGATTTTTGGTAAAATATTGCCATGAAATTTTAGAGATTAAACCCTCATTTAAATCCTAGTAGACAAATGGAGTCTTTTTGTTTTTTGTCCAATCCTTGGAAAATAGATTCTCTTCCTTTGTGTGAACTAATTTTGAATCTTGGGAGGGATATTTATCCTCATATTAGTTATATTTTTATGTGTTATTGAATCCTTAAGGCCATTATTTAGCCTTTCACCTATTCAATAAATCAATAGGTCAGAATTTAACTTTTTAGATTTTAAATAGTATCACCAAATGAATTTTATATTACACGCACTATACTTATTTAAGAAAAATATTCAAAATTACATCAATACTATATAACAAGCTTGATGTACAATGTATAATGTCAATAAAAGTTCAAACTTGTGAAAAAATATAGAAATTACTAGACTTTTTGATGTTAACCTCACAAGGACATGAAATTCTAAAGTGGACAATTGATAACTCTCAAGATTAATGCAGATATGAAGAATGCACCTCTAGATTCAAGTCTTGTCCTTTCAAGGTTCTCCCTACAAGATTAACCTTCTAACGCTATTCTAGACACTAAATGTCTATTGGGATGACTTCACCTAAGACTATATGATGGAAAAAATATTTTTTCATCTAATTGATGTTGCTTGTGAAATATTTTGAATCAATAGTATTGTAAAGTCCCTCATTTTGGTATTATTGATTTTTTAAAGAAGAAGATGCTTAATCCACATATCACTTGTAGAATATTCTTACTATGTATTCTTGCTATTATTCTTGATGTGAATTTTAGCCAATCATAAAAATGATATTTAAAAAAATTTAAATCCAACTAATGCAATGAAGCCCATCAAATGTAGTTTCTCTTGCAATTATTTTTTCTGAAAAACTCATAAACTTCAATATTTTATAGCAATATAAATTTTGGGCCTATAGCCATAGTTATTTTGGTTTAAATTTTTTTAGAATGATACAATAACTTTGGTTTATACTATGATGTTATACACTATATCTTTTTGTTATTATTTGAATATATTTTGTATTTCATATGAATTTTCTTCATTTTTTTCTTTAAAAATTTTACAATAATTTTAAAAATTTTCCCAAAAATTTGAATTTTTTAATGAATTGAAATAGACATATGACTTCATTTTCGAAAAATAAATATAAAATTTTCATTCATATGCAGTTATAAAATGGGAGCAAATAGAGGATGAATAATAAGGCTTAAAATCAATGGTTATGAGTCTCTTTTTCTAGGGTTAACTCTAAAAAGGCCAAACCTTTACCCTTTTAAAGTACTTTGCTAAAAACGATTTAATTTATGGACTAGTCAATGAATTCTTCATATCCATCCATCAATTGCTTTTGGGTTGTAATACCTTTTCTACCTTTTTCTTTTCCTTTGATGTGAATGTATCTTAAGATAAAGTGAGTCCCTTGAGAACATGACCACCTTAACGAGTTAGGGGTATGATACTCTTCAAATGTGGACAAAAAACGCTACATGCCCTTACCAATATTCTCTTGAAAGCATGGTCCCCCTTGCATACAAAGGATCCGACACTCTTCAAATGTGGATGAAAAGCGCTACGAGCCCTTTCCAATATTATTTTGACACTTAAGTCTAGCACAATGTCTTCTTTATGCACAATATTTTGCCAATTGGCTACAACCAAATGATGTTGGCTATTTTTTGTAAAATAAATTTTTATTTGGGGGATCAAAATAGTCAGATTAGTGCTGTATTTCAGGATTGGTAGTCAAATTTTACCTAGGTATCACCTAATTTTCATATAGATATCACCAAGTATCACATGAATATTGAAGAAACATTTGTCTCCTTCTCCAAAATGTCCCCCCTGTTGGTCTAGTGTGTCAAAGAACGACACTTAAAATCACTATTCCTCCTAGTTTAGTTACTTTATCCTTTATTCTATTTGATGAGTGGTCCCTCGACTATTTATGGGTCGTATTAGGAGAGCAAGGGTGAGGGACAAGGAAATTGAGGGCCCTTCAAAATTAGATGGAAAATTTGAGTGTGCCAAACATGGCGAGCAAGGTGTGTTTTGAGAGTTCGAGGAGAACGAGAGAGCCTCCACCCACCGTGAAGAGCAAGAGAGGGCGAGGGTTTGCATCGGTTCAGGACTTTTCCCATGCCCCTTGACCTTCAACAGAGGCGCTTGCTGTTGTTTCTTCGCCCCGACCAAGCCCTAAATTTCACCTCACAGTCCTTGACAATGCTCAGAACTCAGTCACACTGGTTTTTGTTTTACTCATGCCTGATGCATTACGACTCTCCGAGTCGGCATTCTGTTTCTGTGTTCGTTCACGCAATTCCGCAATCGTTGATGGCGACGGGACGTCGATCTTGCTAACAGAATGTGGCAGCGTTGCCTCGAGTTTTCAAGGGCGGCAATATGTGGAGGTGGTGGTGTCTTGCTGGTAGCGAGAAGCTTTGTGGAAGAAGAAAACGGTTTCGTAAATTTCAAATTTCAAAAGAGAGCAAGTATGCTCGATTACTTTATTGTGTAGATTCAGAATTGGCTGGCCTTGCAGTCGGGGGCTTCGAGCTGGTAAGAGGAAGAGTCCTCCTGAAACAGATTAAGCGGGAGATTAAGCGGGAGATCAGTAGTTTCAAATTTCATAAGAGAGGAAGTACAGTATGCTCAATTACTTCGTAGAGTAGGTTCAGAAATTTTTGATCGTTCAGTCGGGTACGTGCTTGGAGCTGGTAAGAGGAAGAGGCTCCTGGAACAGATTACGCGGGAGATTAAGCTCAAGTTCTTTAGGTGATCGGTCGATCGATCGATCGAGAGTTATTCTTGGAAGCGCAGTCGAATTGTAACAAGGTGAAGTAACAATGGGGGCCGCGATAAGCTACTGCTCCCCTCAACAGGCCCTTTCAGCGGCGCTCTGTGTTGATGAAAAAAGTCCTGATTATAATCACTTACCGTGTCCGGTTAAGTACGAAGACATCACTCGCGAAGCATACAGTAAGTCCGCTTGCCAGCTATGTCAAAATTGGATATCTTTTACAAATTCCAAACGTCTTGTAAATGTGCATCATTGTCTGATGAATTGCGAATGTGTACATTCATGAAGATGTGCTCATCTTTAGCTTCCAAAGTGAGGGTAACCTTGTGGAGTGTCTGAATTAATATGTCGTTTCTTAAAATGATTACAAGAAATACTCGAACGTGATGTGTCAAGAGCATCGTCACTTCTCTCATTGACATTGGATCAGGGTTTTAGCAGAACTTTATTTGATAATGAGTGTTTGCAATTTCAGTGTCCTTGAAGCCAGAGTTGTTCGAAGGCTTACGCTTCGACGTGACAAGATCGCTGAATAAGAAATTTGCTCTGAGCAATAGGTAAGGATCTCAAGATCTATGGATCTTGTTTTATAACATATAAAATGCTTATCTTCTTTATATTTCATCACAATGTCTGTTAGATAACTTCATATCATTAGCTTCACCTGGCATTGAGAGTAACAATAATAATTATTGTGACATTCTGCTAGCACATTTCATTATTTCTTTTGATGACCAACGCATTTCATAACATTTCATATTCATCAGGCATAAATTCAATTATAACACCATGATCTGAGAACTACGTTGTTACACAGCGAGGTTATATATTTGTTACATCCCTCGGTATTCACAAGAATAATATCCTTTGTGTTGATGTTTTCATGCTTATACTGTTCTGGGTCATTCAACAATATTTGTGTTTTGGTATTTTAAAAAAGCAGCATCAAATTTGGTATGCAGTTTGCTTATGGGTTCGGTAGACGTGCCTGGTAGTATCACCGGCCCTGTGGTTAAACAGTCAGCTGCTCACTTTGAGCTTGGCGCTAATCTTATTGACCAAAAGGTCCAGATCATAAACAACTTTGTTTCATACATTGGTGAAGTTAATTGATAACAGATATTTTGTTTCTGGCTTAGCTTCAATAAATACAAGAAAAACAATTTTTGCACCAAATTTGATTTCAAAGTATTCACAAGGTATGTCGCATTTGGAGCTGTAATTTTTCATCCCAACTTGCAGGGTAAAGTGGACATAGTCCTGATGATGGGACGTATTCTATCAGATGGGCGATTGTCAGCTCGAGTGAAGTATGATGTCAACGGTCGATTTTCAATAAAAGCAAATGCCCAGGTTTGTTTCTACCAGTAAGTTTTTTTATTGCCAGGATTAAGTTTAGTGCTCTATGAAAGCTGTGGTACCATACATTCTAAGTGTTGTGTACATCATGTTCAATAGCAAGGATTGATAATGGCAATGAGTTCTTACTGATTTCAAGCACACACTACTATGGAGCTGTTTATCTGGAAATTTGACGATCTGCATATATACCTAAGCACTTATCTGACATTCAAGATATTTGATATCTATTTTGTTGCTTGTAAGATGTTACTCTCATTCTGATTTTAAATGCAACATGTTTTTCTTTATATCATCTGAGCTCCCAAAGTAATGATTGTCAATCTTCGAAAGAAACTAGGGCTAACAAGATAGATGCTCCCATCCTTTTTGAGAATAAGCATTCAAATCGTATGATAAAGCTTTGTTGAAACTTTTGTGTCCTCTCTCTGAACTCAGTCTTGAACACTGCAGCTTACAAATGAGCCACATTTTACTCTTGGCATGTTCAACTTTGACTACAAGGTAACTAACTAGCTTCATCCATTATTACAAACTTAGACATGGTACATTTTAATCCAGTGAGTGGATAAAAAGTCAGGAGGAAATTTACCAAGTCATATAGGATTTATTTTTCTGCAGGATATTTCTAGGTTATGCAAATTGCTAAACTGTTGAACTACTGTTGTGAGAAAAGCCAATTCTGATGTCATGAGAAGACTGTTGTAGGATATAAGTGGCTGGACTCATCAACTTAGTGTGATCAATCATTGTGATTAGGAGATATTTAAAGTAGAATTTGATAGTCCTTGAACTTTAAGCTTAGATCTTTGAAAAAATTAACATACTTCTTCAGCTTTTCTTTATGAGTGCTGATAAAAAGTGCTGCAGGGAAATGACTATCAAGCTCAATTGACAATGGGGAATAATGCTTTCTATGGAGTAAACTACATGCAGGTGAGAATCATATAAAAACAGCTAAATGTCGCATTTAACTACTTCTGGACTTTCAAAGGGTCCAGAATTAATAATAGAAAAAAAAAATGGTCATTTGGAGATAATACAAAACATCAAGAGATCTATGTAAAACATTGGGTGATCAATACAAAACATTTGAAGATCTATACAAACATCTTGAAATCTCCAGATGTTATTATTTGGAAATTTTTGAATGTTTTGTCCAGAATTCACGTAAAAGTCCAAAAGTAGTTAAATGTGGCATCTAAACAAATCTCATTCTTTTTATCATTTGAACCCATGCACGAGTGCATCAATTTCTGTAGGACATTTCATGCTGGCAATCTGTTTGAGCTCATAACAGTCAATATGAAAGCTTGTTCTTGTGGACAAGTCAGAAATAAGTATCCATGCAGCCATGCTTGCAATACTTTGAGAAGTTCTGGTCGTTCGTAGCCTTACTGTTCATCATAAAGTGTACCTCCAAAATGATGCAGCAAGGGTAGCCCTCACCCACCCATGACCCATGATCATGGATAGTCAATTTACCCCGTCATTCACAATGGTTGTAGGATCAATGTTATTATTATGAGTGAGAATACTTATATATATGATTAAAATGTGAATCTCTTAGAGCTTGACTACTATCAATTAGTGGTGGAGCAGAGTGTGACGCCTAATTTTTCATTTGGAGGAGAAGGGATATGGCTTGGTCATCAACGGAAATCAGGCATGAGTCTTGCAGGTCGCTACAAAACTGATAGCTTGGTAAGGTAGTATTACCAGAAACTACACAAATTTCTGCATTTTTCTTCTCTTGCTTGCGACTACAGATATGAGTGATTCTTGCTTACTCAACTCCATCTATTTCATTCAGATGCTTGCAAGTTCTTAATATACTGTGACATTTTTATTCTTGAATGTTTATTTAAGACATCCTACAGCATCATTGGGATAAGAATGCTAGATTTTTAGGACGTATATGCAATTGAATACTGTGATCACAATACCACCACTATAGAAGGAATTGTTGATTACAATTTGACACTAAGTTAATAGTGATCAATCTCTATGTTGCAAATTATCCTTTCTAAGTGTCACAAACTATGACTATGTCATGCAGATCACCACTGGTCTCATGAACTCTGATGGTCTCATAAAATGCACCTACATTCAGAAATTATCTGCCAAGGTAATCTCGATTTAAACTCTATGATCATGATTTATTCTAGATTGTGCATTTTTAAACAACAATCTATTAGTTAATTCTAGAAATCAAGCTTTTTGACATCCACCTTGCTTATCAGCCTAAGTATAGTTAAGCAAATTATAAAAAAATTGATGAAGCATGATCTTAATCCCCCAAGGACTTGGTGTAGTCTAAATTGTCAAGATGTATTCTAGATTTTCAAATTGTCAAGATGTATTATAGAATGCAACTTAGAAGGATGATTTAATGATGACTCTCAAACAATTATTGTAAAATACTATCCATAAGGTAAGATCATTTTTTACACAAACCAATATTTTTCAATAAAATTAAGCCAAAAATTGAAAAACCCTTTTAAAATCAATTGTAGATTAAATATTTGTGATTGTTACTACAATTTTCTTTCTTTAAGTTCAAAATATCAAGTTCTAATCATAGTGATTTTTAAAGATTTTTATTTTATGTTTTTATTCAAGTCGTTTTTGAAGGGTCATTTTTTTGAATTGAAAATGTTATTTTTTGGCCAAACCTACCAATATCCTTTGAATAACATAATATTAACAAAACAAAGTCTTTATAGAGAATTATCACAAGAATCTTCAAAAAAATTAATGGATGAAAAATGCATTTTTGTGTGCTTGGGATGTATTTGTGTTCATCTGTTGTTTGAAATTTGAATGTCAAATCCTTAACCCTTGGAGGATGCTGAGGCCAAAATGTGGTCAATAGATGACTTCATTGTTCATTGTAGAAACAAATAATGCATCTATTGGTCCAACAATTGGAGTAGTTTTAGTAACTATCTTGGTCATAGGGGGCCACATTCTTTAATCCCGTAATGCCTCAATCCTTTCTTGAATTTTTGCATGTTTTTGCTTAATAAATCTTTATAAATATATATTATAAACTTCAATTTCATCAAATTCATCATACAAAAAGTATTTAAAAAAAAAATCAAGTATAGATTTGGATGAATAAAAAGTTTTGTGGTAAAAAAAGCCTATAGAACCTCTTTGCTCATTGTCTAGATTTTGAATGTTAGAGTACTAAAGGTTAAAGGATTAAGGTCCCTCATCTTGTACAACAAGGAATAGACAAAACGTTACAAAGAATTCAATATTGGATTTAGTTGCAAACAATATTAAACACTTGATTGGAAACTTGGTTGGAAATTTCTTTTGACAATATAGAGGTGAGATTTAGAATCAACATAATGTAAATGCCATGCCAACATATGTAGTATGTTTTGCTCTTGTTGGATTGCCAAAAAATTGTAAATGTGTATACATAAGAATACATGTTCTGTAATAAGATCTTTTTTACTTACAAGTAATAATATTTGTAAGTATTTTATATTCATGGATATCATCATTTTGATCATCCTAGATTCAATGTAAATGTAAAGTCTAAATATTGATAATAAAACCTTTGTTATAAGGGATGTTGAAGGATACTTAACTTAAAACCATATTAATGTGGCATGTGTTAATGTCATTTATTTAGGCATGATACTTGTTGTAAAGCAATGTCTTTTACAATGTACTGGATATTAGGGACAAATTTCTTCTTTGGTTTCAATAAATTTTATTGCAAGAAAAAACAAAAATGTTGATACCCAAACCATGAGTATAATATAAATTGATCATTTTGGATGTCATGGTTTCAAATTGTTGACTTTGGTAAGATGATATAATGTCACAAACTTGATACACTCTTTTATTACAATATGAATTGATTGATTATTTCAGGTATCGATGGCTTCAGACTTTGTTTACAATTGGAATACTAGGGAGGCAATTACAAGTCTTGCTTATGACTATCTATTGGGTGAACATGTAATTCTATTTTTTTTGTTTATTCTTGTTGTAGATAGAATTGCTTGTTTCTTACTATAGGATAATCAGTTTTCTTAATGATGAAGGTCATGAATCTATTTCAAGTACTTTATTTGAGCAATGTCATTCATATTGTAGCCATGTCTATTCAATTTTTTATGTATTGCCATGCAAATGATCATAAGCATATTTACAAATGCTTTGAGATGCTTTCATACTTTGAGGTTCAAGAAATATTGCTAAATTTTGTGAAATCTATGGCCTATAATGTTTCTAGGAAATAATAGTTAAAATGTAGACACTTATTCATTACTTTTGTGATATTTTTTGTAGTGCCGAATGAGAGGTAGGGTTGACACCAATCTATATACAATGGCTTACTTGGAAGAGAGGTTTTCATCCGGCCTCACAATTTTGCTTTCTTTGGAGGTTAGTTAGATTAATAGTTATGATTTTTATGGCCTATTCTAAGAAAAATACGATTGATTTTTAAGACCAAAGGTTAAAAAAATTGAGCATTGTTATGAAATGTGGTTCAAATACATCATAGGATTTGAATATTTTTTTATAGCATCATATATTTTGGTGACATATTTGTTGGACATTTCTAAACATTATTCGTGTCAAAATAAGAAATTGAAGAATTTAGCTTCAATAGTGGACAATGTGTTGAAATACACTTCATATTATAGAATATAAATGCAAATTTGTGAGAATAAATCTCACAATGCTCTTTGTTTTGACCTGTAATCACATGCAATAGTCAATAATGTTTGTTTATTCTAATCTTTCAATCATATAGGAAGTATAATTTTATCCTATAATGCTTTCATCATTAGTATCATTGAATATGTGCCAAGTAGCAAATTTTAGATATTTAGTCTAGTTTAACAAACTTAACAAAAATGATTGTCTTGTTCAACATATTTCCCCTTGAAACATAAGTAAAGGAATGAAATAATTAATTTGTTGAAATGTATGAGTGAATATCAACTTTATAGTATTATTAAGTGTGCTATAAGGTCTTAAATATTGAATAGAATATTAATGTGAACAATCCTATATAGGATGTTCACATACCCTTGTTTGGTTAAAGTATTGAAAAAAATCTAAAGATTCTTGAAGAAATACAATTTTACTAAAAATTTCTTGATAACCAACCAAAAGAATGAACAAAATGACCACATTAGATTTTGAAATGCACATCTTAAATTGCTCTTATTAAAACAATATATTTTCACAAAATATATATAATTTATATGTCAAGTAACACATTTGAATGTAATGTTTTGCAGTTTGATCATAGAAGGAAAGACTACAAATTTGGATTTGGTTTAACAATGGGAGATTAATAATTCTTTGCAATTGCATGACAAATTTAATCTTCTTTGATCATGGTTTTACTTCTATTTGATCATGAACTACATTGAAAGGGAATAGGTTATGTTTTCTTGTGATTATTCCACCTTTTTATTCCAAGTTGAACAATGACAATCCAAATAATTTAACAAAGCAAAAAGTTAGCTTGTCACATATTTTATGCTTGAATCACATTACAAAAAGCTGGAAAAAAAATTGTCAACTGAAGATTTCTACTTTGAGGTGGTTGCAAGTTGCAACTTAGGGACTCATGTTAAAATAATGTTCTACCAAATTCTTTGGAATCGCATACCTTCTAAGGAAATTTGATGAGATCTCTTTAATTTAAGTTGTCTTCTTTCAAGTCCCAACTTAGTGCATTAGAGTTTTCCTATACAACATTCTATGATGCAGCATGAGTAAATTTGATACAATCAAGAATAAAGACACCATATATCTTTGAACAAAGTTGCCTACATGGTCATCCAAAGATAAAAGAAGAGTTTATAAAAACCTATTTTAAAATGAAAAGGATGAATGTAGAGTCCATTTGTAGTTGTAATTTGTTCAAACTTTTTTATTTTGAATACAATGAACAAAACAACACATCCTTAAATAATTCAAGACTCACTCTTAAATGATTTTCAATTAGTATTAGTGACTTAAATGTTTAGTGTGACTTATTCTTTTTGAAAGGCTTTTATATTTTGATTTGTAAGCCCAACTGTGGTCAAGTACATTAAAGCTATAATGTTCCAAAAGTGGTGTGTTAGGGTGCTAGAAATATTTTTGAAGACTCAAATAAATAATGGAAAAATTACATATTGATAGGAGTTGACAGTGTTATTAGTACTAGACTAATTTTGTTGCGACTAAATCACATAATTGTTACCATCAAGATATTGCTTTGAATTGAATTTATAAACCTTCATAGCTCATAAAAGGATAATAATAAGTAATGTTTTTTTCATTGACATTTGACAAATGGTTACAAAGTATTACATACTATAATATGTTGAGATTTGTTTTTGAAGATCTAATAATTTTCTAGATAATTTTCTTTTTTGTTTGTCTTTTGTCATTTATTTCATTGTATTTTGAATTTTAGGAAATTAATTATTGGCATAATTGAGCTCTATTAGTTTGAACTCACATTTGAATTTAAGATTTTGGATATGAACATAATTGTGTAATACAAGGTTTGATCAAGGTAACTAAAGAATTTAGATCCATAGTAATTTGGTAAACCTACTCATTTGCTAATAGTAAAAATGTCCATATCTATTGCACCAATTACCAAAAGCAATATGGGTTCTATGCAAAATACAAGTTTAGTTGATTTTTTTGGATAAAAGATTCAATAGTAATTATTCAATGTTTATGAATAATGACTATGAAATGAATATATTTATTAATATATAAATAATTTATTAATAATACCAATGTTTTATTTTCATTTTATAAAAGAAACAATAGTATTATTCAAAAATAGAGGGGGTACTATACAACATACCAACATAATGCATGAAAAGGAAAGATGTCTAAGGATTCTTTGCTTTAAGAAAAGTTAGATTCAAATGGCAGTATTATATTATAACAAAGTCAATAATATTTTTCATGAAATGAAAGTCACTTGTTCTTGTAGTCAATTTTTTTTAGCAATTGCAAGAATTCACCCTTTTCTTCTTTTGATAAAGACCTAAAAACCACTAAGAAAAAATCCATTCAATGTATATAGATAGTAAATATTTCAGTGAATACCTAGCGCTAGTTTTATTAATGTAGCTTTCAATGCCTTCTAGCTGACATGACTTCAAGATTGAATACAAAGATGTTCTTATCCAAGAGTGTTGAGTTAGCTCCCAAAGGATGATTGTTTTAGCCCAATCATATTAGTGGTCTTCCTCATAACATTCATGAGTTGAAGTATTCATACATCCGGTCCAAATAATCAAATGTCAATTTGTGCATTTGGTTTTCAAGCTACAAATAGTAGTGACTTAGAAAAGGGTATTCAATAAATAAGATAACACAATTCACAAAGGGTGAGCTCTACCAATGCCACTTAATGTTATGCTTGCTAAAAAATATATCCATAATAGCTAAGTAGATGATAAAGACTACTATTATACTATTTGTAGGGATCCATTAGACTCAATAGACTAAAGATTTCCATTACACTATCTATAGAGATTAACCTTGGAAGGACGCCAAGGACAATGAGCATTTGATGGATGACTTTCTTTGTTACTGTAGAAACACAGAATACACCCATTGGTTCAAAAATTGAATCATTTTCGATTGAATACCTATCACCAAGGCGGTTACCTTTCACGATGAAGTTGAAATTTTAGGAGAATGGAGTGTGTGTACCAAGCCAGAGATAAGCAAACATGGAGAGTTGAGAGAGTTGGTCCAAAGACCAAGGAAGCTATACTGGACACCAGGTTTTTTTTTTTGGACTTGTATCCCCCTTGCTAGCTTCACTAGAGAGGCCAGTTTTTGGAGGGATGAAGCCAGATAGATCAGATTTCTGACAGTCTGGCGAAATTTCACCCCCCAAAAAAGCCCTATTGGACACCTACTCCTGCCAACCAAGAGTACTCCTTGGAGTTTTTTCAAGTAGTCAATTCTCTGCGTAGTGAGTATGTTACTTCATCACAAAGCTATGGAGGACCACAGAATATCCTGAATTCAGCCACAAAATCTTTCATCATCTGAATGAACTCTGCACAACATGCTCACCATAATCTATTTTCTTAAAACTTGTGCACATCATTTGATCATAGAAGAAAATTGAGAATTTAGCAAATCTGAAGTACAATTTAAGAATGTTGATGAGATCTTTAAAATTTGAGAGAATCAATTTCAATGCACTTATCCAATAATCTAACGTCCTCAGATACACCATAAAATTCAAGAGCCCTCAGAGAGGCTGCCTTTGCCTCTCTGAAGTCTTCATCTACGAAATGCATCCAGGTACCTGCCAATGGATTCAGTTGTTGTAACTTATTTCAAGGAGTCAGTGGATTTTCATTAGCCTTGCTAATTTCCTATCCACTAACTCAACTCCTTACACAGACATATTCCAACGCGTGGCTTATTAGCTAATGTGGGGTGTGGAATGTTCCACACCATTCCATCCTTTGGATGGAATGATGTGGAATATACCACATCATTCCGTCAAAGGCAAGGCAGCTGCTCTCACAACTCATGAATGTTATGACTTATGACTACTGATGACACCAAGTGTGTTTACCAACACCCTTGCCAAATCCCTTCAACATTAGTTGCAGTAAATGCTATGCAAAGACATTGTCAACCAAAGTGTGAAGACAATGATGGCATTGCATTTGGTATTGATTTTCTTTCTTCTTTAAACAGACACTTGAAAGAAACATCAAATTAACCCAATAATAATGTTGAGGATTAAAATGTCAAGTGAATGGAATTGTAGAAACAAAAAATGCACCTATTCATCCATGTTTATTGACGAATTTGATAATTTTGGTTGACTACCTTGGTTAATCGATAAAATATAGCATATGTTGAGTTTCTGATGGGAGTAAAGGATCCAATAAGTTTAAGGATAGATTTCAATTACCTTGAAATTTATGTACTCGAGATGCTAAGAGCCACAAACAAAATGCAATCCTTTGATCCACATGGAATAGAAAACATTGTGTATTCCACTCCTTGGGATGTCCGATACGTTACTCTTTATCTTTTTTCCTGACAACATTTAATTTACATTTGGAATTTCATTTCTAGAAGATACAAAAATGAATAATTTCAAGAAGCAAGCAATACAACTTTTATAAAGTGCACTTCTCATTGCAAAACAATGCTTGAAATTCTTTGGTTTGGCAACAAAAATGAAAAGAATAAAATTTTAGAATTAGGAAGATACTATGCTTCTTTAACCTCCAAAGCCCTAAATTATGGGGTTTGGACAATATAGCGATTTTGGATAGCTCAGTACAAATGAATTTTTTATTTTTTTTATTTTAAATTTTCATACAACATGTGCCAAAGGAATAGCTTTAAGGCCTAACAATTTTCATGCCTTTTGACTACATGGTTAAAAGGTTATTGTATGATTTGTAGCATTACATTAGATTTCACTATTATGGAGGGTTGTGAGTTCCTTGGAGTTCCCAGACTGTGGGAACTCCGCTGCAGCAGGAGGCTGATGTGGCGAAGCGACTACCATGCCGGATATTAATAAAACACTTAATATTTTATTTTAAAAATTTAAAAATTTAAAAATTTAATTTTAGTTTTAATTTTTTTTTTTAATATTCTGACCAACACTGGCTGGTTCACAGGAGCGGGAACAGGCTAGAAACAGCCCTCTAGACCCCCCAAATCACATCTAATGTTTTCAATGAAGTATGAGTAGCTAGGGCAGCTAAAAAAACTTCTTTAAAAATCACTTCTTAAAAAAATAAAAAATTGAATTTTTTTTCTAGATTTACATATTCATGGAAAGCTTTGATTTACATCATTTTATTTTGATTAATGAGATGAAAGTTATGAGGAGTTTTAGTTTGCGGATAATTTGCAGGTAGTTATCAAATCTACTCTAGGATAAACTTTGAAGTCCTTTGTTTAACTCAATTTTCAATATTTTTGAATAAACAAACAAATATTACGTGTAAAGTGTTTATTACAACATTCCAACCATTGGAATTGGCATTCTTCAATTCCATAATTAAATTCTCAACAATTTAGTATTTTGGATCATTCTCTACTTCTTTCTACTTACTATTTTTTTCCTATATGTTGTACAATTCCAAATGATCTGAAATTTTTCAATCATGTAGCTAAATTGCCTTGAAGAATGAATCCAAAAAAACACCACCATTTTGGACATTTTTTCATACAAATGTGACCTTGTGAAGTGAAGCTACCCAGGATTTTGTTGGGCCAAAAAAAAAATTTGTCACTTCAAATGCTCATATCTTGCAATTCTTCATTTTTATAATTTCTTTAAACATCAATTATCATATACTATTAGTCTTCAATTATGTCTTTTATTAGTGGATTAAGGTTATGATTTAAAATGTAAAGCATTCACTAAATTTGACAATATTGTTGGGTTTCATGGCCAAAAAACTCATCTTTAATGCCAAAATTAGGTTTTACTAAAGAACATTTTTTATGTTTAAAAACATGTCTTTTGTAATTCAAATATGTCAAAAAAACAACAATTGCATGATTATTTAAGCATTGATATGGACACCTGTTACTCCAGTGATGAAAAAAGTATTAACCTATTCAAGATTTAAATGAATCAATTCAAATACATCAATTATATCATTGCTATAATTACCTCATTGCAGTTTCAGAATTGGGACCGTAGACAACTTCACACCGATTAGCAAAAGAATCAACAAGGCGGGCTTGAACCTCGTTAAAGAATAAGTGCACCACCTACATGGTCATATCCAACATAACATTTCAACAAAAATTGCATTGACAATTGCATCGATACATTGACAATTGCATCGATACATAGACCTCCTCTTCATTTCAAAATCTAAATCTAAGCTTATCTTTTTCATCTGAATGTTGTACAAATCTCCTAATTCAGTTACCCGAATACAAGTTCCCTACCTATAATGGTTTTGAAATGGAGAAACTATACATTGTAGTACAATTAGATATAACGATCCTTTTGAATGCACCTTCCCTTACAAACAACTCTTAACCCTTAAACGATGGGCTCATAACCATGGAAATCATCTATTTTGTCACTGTGTGAATTGCTGGATTAAATATTGCAAAAGCACTCATTGGAAGACAAACTACTATAGATGATCTTCCCTTTTCACACAAAATTAAGAGGATGAATAGTTGCACTTCTGTCCTACAGGGAGAGATTCTTTGTCATTCATCAGCCACCAGAAAACGTCCTTGGCGGCGTTTATGGGGGTTAAAAACACGACTGGAAGAAAGAACATACTTTTCGATAAAGTGGTGATTTAAACTGGAAATGAACTGCAAAATGGAGATGACAGGACTCTGGAGTAGGGCCAGGCTTGAAATGCCACTCATTGTTTAAAAAGTCGAAAAGAGCACTTTCTGAAACTGTGGACTGCTTTGCAAGATGCCCACACACAAGCTCAAAGTCAATCACCCGTTCTTCAAAAACAAACATCGAATCAATTCTAAAATAAGTTAGAATCTAGAAAGGCTTTGCAAACATGTCACAAAGTCACAGTTCCAACAGTCACAAGGACCAAGAAAGAATTCAAGGGTGTAAAAATAAATAAAAAATAAATTTGATGCACTGCATTGCCAAAAAAAAATTAATTTTTATGGGGCTCTCTATGTGTTGGTTGGTCAAAAGATATATAAAGCCGGTCAAAAGAAAGGCTCCATATGACTTACTTAATACTGCTTTAAAAACATTTAAACGTAAGGCGTGACTTGGGTCTCTTGGTCTAATTGGGGCGGCAATGGATTTGCCATTACTACAACATACAAAATCAACACACAAAGAGGTGATGAGCGAACACCCTGATAAGGCTCGGTGGCTTAAGCTCAACATGCGAGATATATCTTTCAACAAACATCTTAAATCCAATTTCTAATTCAGCTTCCATTCCATTGTCTTTGCGCAACAACACTTTCGATTTGACACACCATGGCACAAACTCCTCGTACAAATCAACACCTGCCACCACATCATATACCTGCTCTGGTGTGTACCTGCAGGCCTACCCGTTTTCAGAATATAAGTGACAGCAGAGCAGTGACACAGGCTTGACATTCATGAGGAGCTGCCTCAAAACCCTTGAAAAAAAAGTACCTTTCAACGCTATTATGCAAATTGCAGAAGAGATACCACTGCGTATTGAAACCAGTAATAGCCACATACATACCCAATTCCATTTCAGTCCATATAAATCTTCAGGGCTAGAGTCACTCAGACCACATTCTTTGAATCAGGGAATCAGTGAAGAACACTGCATGTGATGATGCAAAAAGTAAATGAAATTGGGCCTCATGTTGTTGTTCTTATAGCAGTTTTAAAATCGAACCCTAATCTCCTTTCTCAACATAAGGTGCATGATACACATTGTGGTCATAAGGATTGTCTGCTGCTGCAAACCCTAACCTCCTTTCTCAACATCGAGGTGGACAAATCAATCAAAGAGGGAGACTCGAGACATGTACCCAAAGACACGATCCTCTTCAAAATGCTTTGACAATCCACCGTCTTCGTCTCCATCTCCAATACTCAAAAATCCATGCTCTTGTTGCAATTGACGACCCCAAGACGTCGTAGTCGGCAACATCCTCTGCATCAGCAACCCTTGACCCCATTTCCCATTCGAAAACTCCATAACCCTGCAACTGGAGTGTGTCATCAACCTTCGATGATGACCCTGTGGTTGACAGAGGAATGGGCATGGCCGGTACTGGTCCATCAACAACTTTCCCATGGACCTCAATGCCACTCTGCTTCCCCAGGACGGCGCTTTCATCGTCAGTTCCTTACCCTACAATCACACCTTTCCAATCCCAAATATACTCGAACCTCTTGATTATGACCTCTTAAATGACCTTCGAAATTATCCTGCACACTTGCCACAATATCATTCACTGCAGCACATTTGTAACACACTCAAATTCTGTCCTAGTGAAAAAGGTGAGACCCTAAGTGTTGCGAATGAAAAGGTTTAATAACAAATACTACTGATACTCACTTGTATCCACAGCCACGATTGTTTCAACAGCACAAATTCAAATGCACCGAATGCACAAAGAAACTGAAGGAGTCGTCAATGTAGATCCCTTGGCATCCTAAGCAACGTTCATCCCTTGGACGCTACTCATTCCAGTTGCGACTCACGCATAAGGTATATGTCCCAACTCCATCTGGCTTTGTAAATCACAAAAAATCTATAACCTCAAGCACAAATCTATAAATCGGAAGTAAATCGGAATGCCATTCAATTAGCAGGAAACCTTAAACCAACGAAAATTGCAACACGCGAAGATTCCATTCGTGGAAGAGTCTTGGAGTTAGGAAGGTCAGAATAAGCATCGTCTAGTTTGGGAAAGACACACGTGACCTTGAAGTTTCACGACTCCGAGAAATACGAAACAAATGGCATTGGGTTCCACTTGCAGTTGGTAACAACCAAAACATTTCGAGATTAATTCTCATCATATGCACATACGCCACAACCTTCTTTGCACGGTTAAAGGGAACTTTACCTTAATGAGACATCAAGACAAGAGAGCCACAGTCGTTTGTTGCTAGAATCACACCTTTGAAGTCACAGTCCATTAGCAAAGTGATAAACGTTGTGAGAATACTACAAATTGATGAATACTACAATCTCCGTCTCTGTTCGTTTGGACCTCTTGACACGTATCAGCCGGATTATCATCATAAACCAGAATGCACGGGACCAAATTTCAGGGAAAAGGGACAAGGGAATAATGGACTAAAACGTAGGTAACTCGCATTCTCTTGGGCCAGCAAGTTGCTGTAAGGTACCGCACAGGTAATTCCACAGAACGGGGAGACAAGCAACTAACTTATGGCTTAATCCTCAACCCATCAAATTCTAGAAGCGAGTTTCCGTGGGCGCATGTGAAGGGTTCTTGTCCTTCAAAGCCTCAAAGTGCCGCACACAGATCCTAAATAATCCATCTACGCTGAAATCCAAAAAAAAGTCGAAACAAAATAAATCAACAAAATTGTTTATGCGGCCCATAACCTCTGCAACTTGTGTATCCCAAAGCCGCAACCGCATCATGCCTACTCTGTTTTTTGTAGTTTGTTGGGACCTTCGGCGTCGTCAAAACGCTGGTGTTTTCCTCCAAATTTGGAGTCTCTTCCAGCACCAAAATCTCTGTCACCCTTTCCTCTCCCTCCTCTGCCTCCTCTCCCTCCTCCTCCTCGTCCGCCACCCCCCCTGCAAAGACGTCATATCAGCACAAAATACACCTCCAAAAAAACTCGCCTAGAAATATTCACGAGATATGGAACGCAGATGCTAACACTAACTCGGATTCTCATTAGCAGCCACAAGTCGGTAGGACTGAACAAGATGAATCCTAACAAAGGCAAAAGGCAACGAGGAATCACGAAGATGAAACTTCCAAGGGCTGAGTGACCTCGAAAAAAATGTTTCAAATGAATCGCATGTAAGACGTGAAATAACTTGAAAGTAAGGACAGCACATACAGCGCAAACATGAAAGAGCTCTTGAGACATACACACATCTCAATGAATTTTCAGAAATTAGGGGAAAAAAGGTAACCTTCCTCTCCCGCGGTTGTCAAAACCACGGTTGTTGTTGAAGCCTCTGCCCCCACCACCAAAGTCTCGCTTCTGACCCTGTCCTTCTCTTAACTTCTTCCAGTACTCTTTCTCTTCCTCACCTACATGTGCACAAGAATTTGATGAATATAGACCCATGTATAGCAAGGGAGCCAGCAAGAGTCGTCCAAACAGATTAGAATATTTGGATTGGGACAAAAAATTATACCTTCAAGAGCCTCAAAAGTGACTAAATACTTAGAAAGAGTCAAAGCCCCTTCAGGTTCAATAGCAGCTGCTGCTCTCAGCTTTTGTGCATCCTCGGGGGCGTCAAATCGCAAGAAACCAGTTGGTTCTCCTTTCACATAATCCACGTACTGCACGCAGACCACTCTATCAGCAAATAAGAGCGTGACATGCACGAATCGTACAATCCACGTACAGAAATACATATTATGTACAAGGACTGAATGCAGCAGTTAAGTGGGAATGTGAATGGAAGCTAACCCGAATGATTCCAAACTTGGTCAGACCACCTTTGATATCCTCTCTCGAGAGTTTTTCTTCTTCATCTCCACCTTCAGTATCGGCAGCACCGGCAGCATCGGCAGCCTTTGCAGTCTCATCCGAGGCTCCAATCCTTTTGGCAGTAAAAGAAACGATCAGCCCCTTGGTGTAGTCATCCTCTGTGCTTTCCTGTCCACCTGACCTGAGAAACCACAATCGAGAGAAATTCACGTTATAGACCACCAAACCTGCCACACAAGGAAATAGATGGACACAACATTGAAAGCATAATTATCACCTCTTCTATTTATATACAAAGCGAAAGTATCACCACCACTCAGCGTTAAACCATCAAGAGACGATTTCTAAGGCATGGATGCATCTGCACGATGCTTCTGCAAGAAGCATACAACCGCGCAAATATTGCCAAGCAGGCAGAACTATTTCCCATAGGTCTAGACAAAAAAAAAAAAAAATTTGATTATGGCAAGTACATTCCATCTTAATAAGCACTATGGACGTTTGATTTAGATAAAAATAATCATGCACAAAGTTCCGTAGAAATTTCTTTCAGAAACCAATGAAGGGAGCACATATTTCGAACCAAGAGAGCCATCGTTGATGAGTAAAAGCGCGTAATCCAAACTTAATTCTGAGTGAAGTTAAATTGTAACATCTTGAACGAGGGAACCTCATGTGTTTAGTGTTTGCGATCCTGACCTCCCATTCCGCGGTTTCTCACGCTTCTGAAACTGTTCACCTCCGGAATTTCTGCTCACGTTACCATGCTCCAGAAGTGTCTCTTTCCGGGCATCAAAGGTGGTCCTGCAACCCCACAATCAGTTAGTACTTCTCAACGATTGTTTCTTAAAAAAATACACAAGACCAGGTCCCTTGCAAATACACAACTAGGTATCTTTTGGAATGATCTTGTACAAAAAGATACAATACAAAGATGTAAAAATCAGATAAAACAGAAAACATACTTCGGCTCAAGCTCCAAAGTTACACCCTGGCAGTCCAATTCCATTTTCAAGATCTTCTGTGCCTCCTCTTCTGATGAGAACTCTATAACTGCAAAACCTGACTGGGCATTCTTACTAGTTGCATGCTTCGGAAGTCGCACACTCTTGACCTGCCAGGAAAAGAGCACGAAGTCATAAGTAAAACTTCTTTGGAACGACAGAAAAAGGAAAGGACAGACTTCCCACAATAGGTCCAACCAAAGTTGTCCAGATAAAGACCCAAATAATGCTATGCCGAAGTGGCTAGAAGTACCTGTCCATGCTGTTTGAAAAATGCCTCAACTTCATCCATAGTGATGTTGTAAGGAAGTGGATTCGCTGCAATACTCCGAGCATCAACTTCACCTTGCACAACCTCCGGTTTCAGCAACTTTGAGACACGTCCTACTCTTTTTCCTGTCAGACAGACACACATACACACAACCCGTCAAACAACCAGCCTTCTCACAAAATATTAACCCCCCAAAACATGGCCTCATATTTCATTGGCAGTATTGAGTAGGTCACATGGAGACTTTCTTTGTTCAATTTGATTTATATTTTGACCAGTGCATGCATACAAAAAAATGCAATATTCTTCTTTGATTCTGGTCGTATAAAATTTGGCCCCATCGGAATTCTTGTTTTTTCACCATATGATCAGTCACATTCGTCATTTCAAACCTTTAGTCCTTCAGGAATTCGGCAATAACCATCAAAACAAGGCATTGAAGGAAGTGTTGACAACGCACCATCTTCAGACACGCGGAGAAAGGTGGACTTCCGAAGCTCCTCTGCCACGGCGGCCAATTTGTCAACTGGAAACTTGGCAGGATCTGACTCCTTCACTCCCAAATGACTTCTCATTCTTTGAAATGAACATAGGAGAGACAGGTCGATCACTAACTTTCAAGTCAAGGATGACATTGAACCCAAGCCCGTACAAGGGAGGAGCCAGTATGAAACCCACATAACAGTCACTCAGCAAGATCTCAAAGCTAGACACATTGCAAAGAAGGCGCTAATCACCGCATACCACAATCTCTCTTAAAAACGGCACTTCACAAATACTATCCACTAGTGCACCCAAATGTGCAATTCCTATCGCCCAAACTAATTCTAATAAAAATGATAAAGTTTGCATTAAAACTGTCAATTCTAACTCATAATTTTGCCCATGATGCAATTGAAAATTAGTTCCGAGTGAAAAGCTACAACGCGATGTAAAAAATGATGTAAATTCCCGTATAGCCCACACTACTTGCAAATTTAGGGGTAGTCCCCAATTGATCTAACTACAGTAGTACCTTCATTACTGCAGCTCAGAAATCATAATGCAATCCAGAGCCCCCCATCCCCTTCACAATTCAAAAACTGGCACCCCAAAACCCTAAAACCCTAAAAGCTCGACACCACCCTAAACCCTAAACCTGGAGGATAGATGCTACATAAATTTTAGGGTTTCGTGCTAAGCATCCCAGGAGTCGAAATTCAGAATAAGGATACAGTCATCGGCACTCCCCTCAATGGACTTGAGCAGAAACTGGTCGCCGGGAAGATTACTGTCACTGAAATAAAATTCCACCTGCAGCCCCACCGCCAACATCAATCCACACCTTCCATTTCCCATGGGAAGCATTTCCACCCAAAAAGGGAAATTGAGAGCAATCCGTGCAGTCACTCACCTGACGCAGAACCTTGGCTGCAGTCTCCTCGTCCAAGGCAGAGGCGGCCGCCATAGCGAGGCGATCCAAAATTGCGAACAGAGTGGTGAAGCCCAAGCTCACGCAGGGTAATTGTGACAAGAGAAAAATCTACACAAGAGCAAGCACAACGAAGATGATGCGAACGACAAACGGGAAAAAGAGGAAGCTTGAGGAGGAGAGTACGGAGCACGTGAAACGGGTGGAGATGCTGCTGGGATTGTGTGGGTCTCGCTTTTCGTTTTCGTGGGGGTGGAGAGGACGGAGTAAACTGAGGTTAAACCGTTCAGGTAAATGGGAGTTATGTGAGTTAAACTGAGTTAATGTGTCCTAACTTAACCCCTTAGCGCCTGAATCATCATCTCTTGAATTTTGCATATTTCTGCTTATATATCTTTACAAATTATAAAAAAGATACTAGTGTAGCCCTGTGTCTTTGACCCAAGGTAAAAGATAATGAGATTCTAATGTTCCCAAATTAAAAGATAATTTAATTCAATTTTTCAACAAAAAACCATAACTTTCACATCATAGGTTCAAACACCACAAATCAAAGTTTGTGCACCCCTCCTTGTAAAGAGTTTGGCAACAATATTAGGAACACAACCAAGGGCGCATGGTTCAAAATATCTATAACTTAAGATAATTTAAAATCCAAAAATAACTTTAAAATCCATAACTTCTACACAATATGTCTAAACACCACAAAATAAAATTTGTGCATCCCTCCTTACAAAGAGCTTTCCAATAGTACACAAAACACAAAAGGTGGACACATGGTCCAAAAGATCTATAATTTTGGATAATATAAGATTAAAAAATAACTCAAAAATCCATAACTTTCATACACCGTATATTCAAATGCCATGAAGCAAAGCTCGTGCACCCTTTTTTGCAGAGAGATTTCTAATGGTACCATGAACACAACCGGAAGATGCATGTTTCAGGAGATCTTACAAAACAAAACAAACAACCTTAGTGAAGGTATAGATATATTATTTACCTTGACCTCATCAAATTCATTACATAGAAAGTCGGTGGTTTTTTAAAAGTCAAGAATTGGTTTGGATGAATAAGAAGTTTTGTGGTCACAAAAGCCCCTGGAACCTCTTTGTTTATTGTTTAGAATTTGGATGTTGGAGCTCTAAGGGGGTAAGTTAACTGTGAAACAATCTCTAAAGAACTTAATCCATTGCAAAATGGTCAAAATTCATGTTTGATCTAAATTTAGAATTTAAATTGTGCTTGAATATAAATCTTATATTTTTAATACATAATATAATGAATTGTCTATCACAAAAAAAATCAATTTGTTTTGTAGAAAATTGCCATTCTTATAATTTTGTATCCAAAATTTAAAATCTAGCAAAAAGAATCAAATTAATTTGAACTTTTTTCAAAAAATAAAAGTAGCAATGGAAATTAGTGTAAAGATTTATCAATTAATTATTTTATATTTTACACCCAAAACACCTTACCAATGACCTTCAAGTCAAATAGCACTATCTAAGATAAATTTATCCTTTACATAATTGATATATAAACTTTTGGTATTTTTTTACTTTATAAAAGAATGTATTTTTTAGTGATTTTTTTTTAATACTAAAAAAATAAAATTATATCAACTATACTATATATTAGAATAATTTTAAAAACTTACTACAAAGGAAGGTTAGAATGATTGTGTAATTTGTAATTTGGATTTAGAAAAACATTTCAAAAGACAAAGTTTTGTACATTCAATTAGGATGTTTGTTTTGTTTTGTTTATTGCGGTGACATCTTCGTAACCATACCTCTTTTAGTCACAATCTTGGTAATGTTAGAAAGCCCTCAACAAAAACAAATGTTGTTGAAGGCAAACTTTGTGCACGAACTTTGTTTTGTGGCATTTGGATGTACGGTGTGAAGATTATAGATTTTTGAGTTATTTATGGATATTATATTATCCAAAATTATGGATCTTTTAGAACGTGCTTCACTCGATTGTTCTAGTAAAAAGGATGCTTGGATCTTCTAGGATTAATTCCTTATCAAGCCACTACCCCCTAAATTATGCTTGAAGCACCTGATTACTGTATTACCTACACTTTTAAAATAAACAAAATCTTACCATAGTACTATTTTTTTAATTGAATATACTTTAATATTCTATCTTAAGCATCAATAATCTGATTTTGAAAAAATTATTTATGATATTTTTAATGTAGACTTTGTGCAAGTTTGTCTATTGCAAAACTTGGTCAAGTTAAAGGATCTTAGAAATGAGCTTCAAAATATGCTAGATCTTGGAAGGAAATCACTTTGGAAATTCATTCCAAAAATTTATAGAGTAGATACAAGTCGTAAACCAATTATAATTATGCAGTAAGTGGATGATAAATGCCATAAAAAGTGCGCTTCATATAATTGATATCATTGAGGAAGCTTCAAGAAAAATCATGTAATACATCAATGGAAAGAAAAAAAATGCTTTGTATAAATCATTGAATTAAATATTTTGGAGATTATAAATTTTTTAAAGGAATCTCATTATCTTTATCCACTTAGGATTTAATTGAACTTGGTTAGCAAAATTCACCTTTGAAGATTATTTTTGAAGATGCTCATCATTTATTCATGTGAGTTTGGATTGATTTTGGGTACACCTATTTTTTGAACTTTGAAAATTCATAATTTATGCATATAATATCCCAAATAAGTTTATACAAATTTGGATTTACATCAATAATTTGTACTTGTGTACAAATCTGAAAGATTTGAGTTAAATGTGTTAGTGGGGATCCAAGGAAGAAACCTCTATCGCATGGCCTAAAATTAGAATTTAATATTCTAAAAGAGCATGTAGAGCATATAGGATGACTAAAATGAAAAAGCCAAATATCAATCTTTTTTTTTTATGAAAATAAATCAATAAAAGGCCTATACTTCTTCTAAGCCTAGCTTGCAACACTACACACTTGTCTCATAATCAAATTTTAATATAGCAAAAAGTTAAATATTGTACCCAACTTTCAAGACGGGCACTTCATACCAAATATTTAATTAAAGTTGGCAAAACAAGTTTGGTAGATTCCAAAAATAGGAATATTTCCTCCAATTTTATTTTTTCTCCATACAATTTTTTTTCCTTAAAAAATAATATTTCAAGCATTCTAAATTTCTAATGTTTCCTTTTAAAATTATCTTTTGCTAAACTTGATAGCCAAATATGCTAATAAGACTAAAGAGAGTTGAAAATATTTCATGAGTGTTCAAAAAACAGAAATTTAATTATGAAAGTTAATAGTTATTTACAATGACGTCCAAGACAAAATAGTTATTGCTTGAAGATATTAGAAAATTAATTAATTAAAAATTAAAAAACATAAGTTTTTATTATAATATATTAAAAAAATTATATTGTAAGAATTTTCCCTTATTTAAAAAAAAAGCACATCCAAAATATTTATCAAGCTCAACATGTATTTTAGAGACTACTATCATGTGTGACTATTGTTATAGAAAGCACAAATCCCAAAGGTTTTCAATCTATTCATCTATGCTATATTGAATAGGGGTTATAAGGGAACCCATACTAATTAATTGACATTACATACTATATAAATATCTACCTTTGTTGTACATCAATAGTTATTGAAGTGTCCGGAGGTTATACATCATGTTTCAAACATCTACAGTTTTCTACAATAAGTCCCTTTAATATTTTGGTCCCTTTAATATCCCTATTAAGTGTAGAACAAGTTTCAAAGATGAATTAACACCATCCCTTTTGCTTATGTTGAAGGTCTCAATCATGTCTTGCTATACTTCCAAGTCATAGGTCTTCTAGCTAGATTTCTGTTTGTTATTGTTTGCAATTTTTCAAATGAGTTTTTCAAATTTTATAGTTGTCATCAAGGCACTCTTTTAGAATATGATCCTAAAATACTAAAGCTCAAGCCAAATGGTTTTGGAAATTAATAAGCCATTCTGTTGAATCCAAAGAAAATTAAACATATAGAATGTCAAAATGTTGGCAAATATATATGTACAACTTTGTCTCCAGACTGTATGTCTATTAAATAAAGCAAAATCCAAGTTCATTGAAAGCCATGACTATCACTTTCACATGCAATGAAGAAAGCTATTGAACTTCCAAGACTATTTAAAGGATTGATGAAAGTTAAGAAAAGCTATTTAGTAATTGTTAAGTAATTTATTAATATAAATTAAATTGTTAAACTAGTCCTTTCAATTTTTAATAATCATATGACAAAAATGTGCCAAAGGTGGCCTTAGGCTAGAATATTATCTAGTTGCTCTCTTGTGACAAACTTGTATATTAGCTATCGAGACAAACCAGTTTCTAGTTTTTAGTTCTCCTGACAAGCTCTCCCAATAAATGAATGAATTGCTAATTGCTTTCTCTCAATAAACTAGCTATCCAACAATAGAGGACATTCATTGTTCAAATATTAATCCATGGTATTTTTGCAATAGATAACAAAAATACAAAAATCAACAAGATACTTATACATAGATCTTCATAAAATAGGGTAGCATACCAATATTGAGTTTATAAGTAGGCAAACAAAACTATTATAATAAATACTAGTTCAAATCTACCATGGGCTAAAATTACTAAATTGTATTTATTGTACATACATTTTAATACAATTTGTGACAACATCAACACAACTTCAATAAATAAAAACTTTTGAGAGCATAATGGATTTGTAATAATAAATGGCTATTGGTAGAGACCATTGTAATAACCTTTTGTATGCAAAGGTATGGTGTGTGTATATTAGTGTTGTTACTATTCTTTATGCCACTAAATTGCATATCACCATTCGTTTGCCATGTCTTTTATGAAAATTTAAGCTTTTATTAATGAAGTAGGTGCAAAAAGCAATTATATATATATATTCATAGTTGAAGTGTATACTACTATTCCCCACTTCGCTTAATATTTTTGTATACTCTAGAGATATTTTAATCTTTATGATTCTCTCACTTGAATGTGTAATTTTATATTTCTTGAGGTTTTAGTACTATTCCAAGTTTTCAAAAGCAAATTTGGGATTGAAAACTAGGATAAAAGTTGACTACAAGAATTAAAAATTTAAAAAATATATATTTTCCAAAAATAAAATTTGATTGAATTTAATGCACATTCAAAGTATGTTTTCCTTTATATTTCTGCAAAGCCTCTAAGATAATAAGAATGGTAAAATGAATTTATAGTCAAACAAAATAAAATTTAACAAAAGAATGGGTTATTTTCATCCACTTTTTGTATTCCCTAAATGTGTATGCAACACTTTAGTATGCAGAATCCTTCAAAAATTTGAAACAAAGAATTTTCTACATATAAAGATATTTTTTTAAAGGCCAATTTTTTTGGGATGTGATGTTTAAAAATAAATAAATAATATTCTTAATACCTCCAATAGTATAGTCACAAACTCCTACAATATGCTAATTAATTTTTGATTCTGAAATCAATTTTGAACCCCTCCTACATATATTTTTTTAGAAAATGTTGTCACTGAAATCAATATAGAGTATTGAGACAATATCTCGTATCAATACCTATGTTTGTATACCATATTCATATATTGTATACCATATATTCATACACCATATATCATATATTCATATATTTTGTGCATATGTATGTATATTGTATACCATATACTGTAAAAGGTAATTCTTTTGTAACTCAAATCAACGGTACAAAAAGGTACATTGAATTTTTTTAAGCACATTGACAATCTCGGATTTATTGAGTCGGGGATGGCAAGCATGGATGGTATGTTTTGCATCTTTTGGGTACAAAGTTATATCCCTAGTACTACCTTCACTGGATATAAAATTGGTACTTATTTGTTATTTGCAATCGAGTTTACAATAACTCTAAAAATTAATTTATTATATTTTAATTTCTTTAGAAATTAAATTTGCAATAATCTACATGTTTTTTTGGTATTTTATTTCATTTGGATTATATTTTTTCATAACTTCAAAATGGATGGTGAAGTTTTTGGCATATTCAAACAACTCTTAAAAAAAGTAGATCCACTGTATTTTCATACGATTTACTGTTATATATTGTGAGGAATTGATCTCAAACATATTATTGACCTAAAATAATTTTGGAAAATAAAAAAATAGCAATACAATGGAATTTAGCCTACACCAAGTATGGCTTCAACTAGGGATATTTGGCTAATATAATTGTGGCAATAATGCAAGCTAAAATTTGCCTACTTATCAAGACAATTGATTTGTAATTGTAATATAAACCTCTCAAGTGTGGAGCCAACATTATGATTGTGACAATTCATTTGTAAGATAAATAAAAAATCATATTGAAGGATTTATACAATTTAGACATATGGACCTAGAGGTAGAAAATATTGTATTTCAATTTATTTTTTTATTTAATATTATACAATATAAAATTAGATTAGATTACTAATATGGCATATTGTAATATTTGCAATGATATATACCACACTAAACTAATCTTTCAATTAAAGTTTAGTTTTTTTTAGTTTTTTCACTATACTATGGAAATTAATGAACATATTAGTTAGTGTTTATAGTGAACCTCTAAAGTTTTTTTGACTATGTTTTCACCAAAAACGCTCTAAAACTGCCATTTCTAGTACAAGTACAAAATTCTAGTAAAAAAACATTTTTGAATACACATAATTGTAGGATGTTGTAGTTTGTTGATTTGAAAAGATGCAGAAATAATTCCAAAAAATTCCACCGTCATTGCAAATTTCCTCTATCACGAATTGTTACTAGTAACTGTACAATTATCACCAGATACTACTTTCATATTACATTCGTTGATTTGGAAATGTTGTTACAACACGATATTGTCATTCATGATTATAGTGTGGATTAGGCATGCCATTCATTTTTGAATTAAAAGTGTTGAAGTTGCACAATAAGTTATTCAATAACTATGCATGGCAAATGTGTATGATTTTAGTGGTTTAGCAATGGGTGATTGATTTTGTGCAACATTAGCACTTCTTTAAGACATATAACATTAATGCAATAATCACACAACATCATGCCCGTGCATAGTTATTGCACTAACATTGCATTTTTTTATCTTCACAATTTTAATACTAAAGTAAAACAACCTATTGTGGTCATAATTAGGAGTTTGCCCTCATGTGGTTGTTGAAATCATTCAATTTTTTTCTCACAGTAGTATAAGTGTGAAAATCAATGAGAGCAATTGAAATAATTTTTTTTGACAAAGTATGAATTTGCTATGAAATTTTGAAGTGCTCAATGCATCATCGCCCATAAAAGTCTGTAGACTACCTTAGAACCAACAAAATCTGAATCCATCATGCTCATTTTGCTCACTGAAAGCAATCATAGTATTTTCTAACAAGGAAGGCCTAAAAAGTCAATCTTTACAATGAATTCTTACAAAAAAATTGGAAGTTCCTAACAAAGTCACTAATCACTCCATTAATATTGTGGAAGACATGCATTGAAGCCAAAATCTGAAAATTTGAAAAAACCATGATGGGAGCACTCTCTAGGTGTCCACTATGGGTCATTTGACCACAATAGGTTGCTTCACCTTAAGTCAATTGAAAAGTAGAAATTGTGTTCAAAGTAGAAATTTAGACCTCATTTATCCATAGAAGAAGAATTTTTTCAAAAAAATTTGAAGTACTAAAAGTTTGAAAATTAAGTTATGTTTCATTTTCAAAAATCTGTTTGAGATTTCAATCTTCCAGTCAAAAGTTATGGACAAATTTCAGAGAGAATGTTTGAAAATGTAAAAAAAATTCTCTTCCCATTACATGTTTTTTAGCCCCTGTGGAGGGCTGCGAGTTCCCCAGGGTTCCCCAGGGTTCCCAGACTCTGAAATTGTCTGGAATTGCTCTGCCATAGCTGTGTGACGTGGCCGAGCGACTGCCACGTCATACAAAAAAAAGTTTTTCTTAAAAATAAAAAATAAAAAAAATTTGTTTATCTTGTTTTTCCATTTTAAGATTTTCTTTTAATTTTTTTTTTCAAATTTTTTTTCTGACAAAGGCCGTTCTTTTGTTGCCAGGGGACAGCGCTGGGAACAGGCCCGAAATGGCCCTCCAGACCCCCTCCAAAATCATCTAATGAACCCCTCTTTGAAATTTGTCTATAACTTTTGATTAGAGTCTTCAAATCGCAAACAAATATTTGGAGATGAAGTTTAACTTGATTTCCCAACCTTTCTTAATTCAAAGTTTTTTGCAAAATATTATTTTACTATGCCTAAATGAGGTGTGAAATTCTAGTTTTAACACAATTCCTACATTTTGACAATAATTGGTCTAGCTCTCATCTTCAAGTTATTTCATATCGTTTAGTGTTCATCAAATGGATTTCAGAATAAAAAATAACTCCTCACCCTCCATTCTCACTAAGTATCAGTAAAGAGATTCCTTCACTATGTCATCAAGTTTTCTTGGTGGATTATTGATGGATTTAGATCAAGCTAAATTTTGATTCTTTTACTATATCATTAAGTTTCTTGGTGGCCTACTGGTGGATTTAGTTAAAGCTAAAATTTGTTGGCCATTAGAATGTATACTAATCAAGTGATGACAAACAAAATACATTAAATTTAATTAAATAAAAAGTTATTGTTAATTAGAATGGTGATCAATAATATTTTTTGGAACATTGATACCATTTAATAAGTGTTATTGCAATGCAAATAGCAATGACATTATTGTCATAGATTTTTCGTGTACTCCCACGTGTACTTCAACGCACATAAAATGTACAACAAAGATTAAAAAAAATTGTGCATAATTTGTATCTATTGTGCACTTGTGATTAATGTATAGAAGTCACATAGTTAATATTGATTACAAAGTAGTGTTAGTTCTTTACAATAATTGTGTGCATTGTAACGATGCAATAAGTTATAAATTAAAGTGCATACCCATGAAATAACAATAATCAAACAATATTCATTGACAATCAATAGATTTTGAACTTTGTGATGATGTGGATTGCAAGATATTAACATTTGAAGTGACAAAATCCTTTGGAGAGCCTTGCAAAAAGTGGGGCAACAACACTTCACAAGGTCACATTTGTATGAAAAAATGTTCAAAATGGTGGTTACCCTTTGGACTCATTCTTCAAGACAAATTGGCGACAAGTTTGAAATTCTTTTGGTCATTTGAAATTGTACAACATAAATGAAAAAAATAGTAAGTAGAAAGAAATAGAGAGTGATTCAAAATACTAAATTATCAAGAATTTTGTTATGGAATTGAAAAATGCCAATCCCAAAGGTTGTAATGTTGTGATAAACAATCTACACCAAATATTTTATTTTTTTTCAAAAATATTGAAAATTGAATTAAATAAAGAACTTCAGAGTTTATTTTAGAGTAGAAAAACCATAACTGCCCACAAATAAAAACTCCTCATAACTCTCATCTCATTAATAAAAATGAAATGATTTAAAGCTTTTTTTGTATATATAAATCTAAAATATTGATTTCAAATTTATTTTTCTTAAGACAATAATTTTCAAGTTGCCTAAAGATCAATGAAAGTTACATATTATACAATAACTTTTTAACAATACATCTAGTCAAAAGTTATGAGAATTGTGGGGTCTTAAAACTACTCTTCGAGCACATTTTATGTGAAAATTTTAAGGAAAAAAAAAAAGATCCTTTTGTAGTGAGTTGCCTCAAATCACTATGTTGCCAAAAAAACGATGTTTGGTCCTCAATGTAGGGGTCAATACCATCTAGAAGCCCTTGATGACACTAGGGATGACACCAGAGATGACACCTTCTATTTACTATTTTTTTAAGCATGAATATGGAATACTTTTTGTTACAATATTTTATATGTACTCCTAACTTATTTCTTCAACATATTATAGCAAACACATTTAAACCAAAAATATGCGCATCCTACAACTTGAAGCAAGTTCGGGCCCTAAAAAACCAAATTACTTTAGGAGGTCATATTGGAATAAATTTGCTAAATTTAAATTAATTTTTTTTTCAAATAGAGAATTTTAAAGAAAAACAAAATAAACACTATGCAATTTGGATTGCAACCAAAATCTTGAAATTGCAATATTTCATTGAATTTTTGAATTTTGCCTAAAAGTGAACATCAATCAAAATTCTCCATATTGAGTGTTTAAAGAAAATGAGTTAATTCCAAATACATGAATGGACAAGTCCATTATTGACAAATATTGTCTTGGAATGTGTATTCCATATTGCACATAGACATCACAAGAATACTGGCCTTCAACTATCTTTCATTTGGAAACAAATGCTATACAAATCAACAATAGATAGAAAGTATGTGAGTAATAGACCTTGGAAGGATGTTGACCAATGGATGACTTTCAAGATTATTATTATGGTTTAGATATGAAGAATGCTCTATCGGTCCACAAATTGGATTATTTTTCTAGCAAAATAGCTCTAGGTATTGATAGGTCTTTTTTTTTTCAAGGTTAAGGACTAGCCATAAGCAACAATCTCCAAGAGGTTTTCAAACACGTGTATCTCTATTCTCTAGCAAGCAAAGCTTGCAAAGACCATTCATTGGATGGAGAGCAATAGTACGTATCTTCTCATGAATGAAAAGAAATCCTTTATGGTGTACTTTGGCACCAAACGGCCCTAGAAGTGAAGTGGCAATCCCCAAAAGTGCTTTGACTATAAGGAAAAAAGACACCAAAGATTGATTTTTTTGTCCTTTCCCCTCCTACGACCTACTTCCCCTCCACCGCCCGCCCCTTGGCATTGCTGCCGGTCCCTGCGTGTGAAACGGCCTCCAGTTTAGTACAACTGCAAATTGGATGGCTCCGAGGGGAGCGCCCTGTGTGCTTCAGTGCCTGGCTCTGTTGACGGGTGGGGATGCTCCAAAAGTTACGCACGGAGTGGGGAAACTGAAAGAGACCCGTTACCCATCCGAACTGGAAGTGAGGGACAAAGATCAATCCAAAATGACGGAAGCCCATTGATGATCCTACGAACTAACGACATAAAAACCATCCGCATCCGGATGATTATCATCCATTCCCAAAGCCCGAAGATAACGGACCACCACTGAAGACTTCAAGGCACAAAGCGCGATGACGGAAGGCAGGATCGGACGAACCGTGATGAGTTCGTCGAACTTCGTGCACCAACTGCAACCCGTCCTTCTACACTAAGGTAGACGTCTCAACGTCAGAGCGCGCCGACGAATCTAACGACCGGAATCAGCTAGTACCCCATGTCGTTCTCTCCGTCGTCGTCCTCCGGTCGTCCACAGGCATTGGCGCCGATGTCGATGAATAGCGAGCGGGGCGGGGATCGTCCCTTGGGTTGCCGCCAATAAGTCGGCGCCGCGTGGCCCGCGGGAGTACCGGGCCGCGGTGGCACGCAACCGGCACCCGGTGGGGCGCGGGGACATTCGTGCGGGTGCGCCGCGGGGCATGCAAGCGCAGACGGCGACCGGCTGCTTGAACTTCCAGGCAAAGTGGCCTTGAATTGCTGTGGAGGAACACCAAAGAGCTGGCGCTTGACTTGCTTGCTTCGGGAAGTGAGATCTGGCAGCACGATGCGGCTGCGGCGCTTGCGCGCATGCGGGTAATACGTGACGAGTGGGGAGTACGAAACCTGGTGTTTTTCCCGCTCCGCAAGGGAGCCTTTTCAGGTTTCGTCGGGTCCGCCGGAGGAATCCTCCTCGGGAAGAAGCCGAACCTTGCCTTGCTCCTGCCTGTGCCGCGCGCTTCGGCCTTGGGAGGGCCGGTCGCTGCGGGGGAAGCTGAATTGATGGATTTGGGGATGCCTTTATCAACAACCAGGAAGAGAGGTCCGTCCTTTACGGAATTTCTTTTCTCGCCGAATTCTCGTTGGTAGCTCCTGTCTGTCTCCGTGGTAGCTCCTGTCTGTAGAGTGGTGATCGAAAGTCCACGGTCGCGGCGGTTTGCGAGCTTCTCTAGACTTTGTTTCCGAATGGGTTCTAGATTGGAGCTCTGCCAATTCGGTTTGAGATCACGGATTTGTGCGTGGAGGTGCCGGAGTGGCCTGTCCTCTGAAGACCGGAGAAGTTGTAAGCGATTCACGAAAGTCATGTGTGCTGGGTAGATCCAATTGATGTGTGTACGTACTTTTCCCCTAGTCTGTGGATTGTGAAGGTTTTCGGGGGAATTCAGGGCATGCGCCGCATTGCGCAAGCGATTTCATGGAACGATGAATCGCTCCAAGGGTGGGATGGATGGGGTTTCGGTAGGTAGTGAGAGATGGGTTTCGGTGAACCCCTTGAGTTTGCAACCTGATCATAGCTAGAGTCCGATGTAGAGTTCGTGTTTTGAGATCTGGATGAATTGATCTTCATCGCGGTCCAGGATAAGAGAAATCTTGTGCCGCACTTCTCCGGGGTTTTGTTTTTGTTTTTTCAATTTTTTTTTTCTGGGGACGGGCTTCTTTTTGAGAGGCGAAACGAAGAACGGAGAGAGACTACCGCGGTGCCCCGTCGTTGTTACTAAGTTTGGAATCTGGTAACTAGTCAGGAATGGCGTCGTCGACGGCCGGCTCGAGTTCTCCGTGCGCCGCATGCAAGTTCCTTCGCCGCAAGTGCACTTCGGAATGCGTTTTCGCCCCCTACTTCCCGCCTGACAACCCCCACAAATTTGCCAACGTGCACAAGATCTTCGGCGCAAGCAACATCACCAAGCTGCTCAATGAGTTGCCCACGCACCAGCGGGAGGACGCCGTGAACTCGCTGGCGTACGAGGCAGAGGCTCGGGTTAAGGACCCTGTGTATGGCTGCGTGGGCGCCATCTCCGTCTTGCAGCGGCAAGTGGCGCAGTTGCAGAATGACCTCGCAGTGGCGCATTCAGATTTGGCTCGGTACGCGGGCGCCGGGATGGTGGTGCACAGGAATGAGCAGTCGCGAGAGCAGTTGATAGCGGATCTCAGTTCTAGGGACCCTTCGCATCTCTCCAGAGAGCATCTCATGGAGCTCGCCCGAGTGGGCGGCGGATCTTATGAGGCGGGCCTCGCCGCTCTAGGCCTCAGCGGGGGACTGGGCCCCTTCTCTTCTTCGCACCCTAGACCTGGCGTGGACAGCAGTCGAAGTGGTGCTGGTGCCGGCCCAGGCGCTGGAGGCGGTGGCGGCAGTAACACCGGAGCGGGACCAATGTCCTCACCTTAACGCCGGGGCATGAGTCGGTAAGTCGCTTAAACCCTGAGCCTAGATCATCATCACCATACTCGTCCACTAGATTAGCCTTCACATGTTTCCTGCTCAAGGCTTGTTGGAGAGACAGTGCAAACACTTCCTATCTGTCGCATAAGACACTACCCAGGCTTGAGACCTATGCAAACTCCGCTGTCAGTCTGGAGAAGGTGGAAATCTTGGCCGTTTGGAATCGTCAGGCAACTTAAAATTACACAAATTAGGGTTAAACCCTACCCGAATCTTTCAGTTTGCGACGTACTAGGGGATTCCCGGTAGCGTGTTTCTTTATACATGTCCCGTCGCTACGAATGGGGGACTTGGCTTCCTCAGAATCCTCCAGCCAATCTTCCAGTTATTGCTTTCGTGAACTGGTTGGAACCCAAACCATGAATTCGCGGAGATGAATCAGGAGAGACGAAGGTAAATTCGTACCTCGCCATCTACCCTCGACGTTGTGCGAGCCGAGAATTGAATTTCAGGTTTCGATTTGAGGGTTACGTACGGTACCTGTTCAAAGTCCGTGTGCCTCCCCCCTACTGAGACTCTCTCTCTCTCTCTCTCTCTCTGTGTAGACTGGTTGTGCAGGCAGGGTGTTGCAAGTGCTCCGATCCACACTGGAGTTGATTCGAAGATTGAGAATCTTTCCCAACTAGCGCTCCCCACGAGGACCTGTTTGCGTTTTTTCAGGCTTGGGAGGGATTTCTGAACTCCAACAAGGAATGAAGTTGCTCGAAGACAGGCCATCACTGTAGAGAATATGGGAGCAGTTCGTGTCAGCGGATGTGAGTGGAAGAGTGATGTGCGGTGCATAGGATGTGGAAAAACGCCACTCGAGTATTCTGTGATTGAGATTCATTAGCTAGCGAAGGTAGCGGGACTGTCACTTCTGTGTTAGCAGGTCAGTCTTGATGGCGGATGTTTCCCACTGAGCTTAGGAGCCGGGGAAGTCCGAAGTGACTTCAAGTGTACTTCATGCTCTTGATTTGCAGTAAAATGGCGAATACTCTTGGGGCAAATGACTGGTGGGACTCGCACAGGAATTCATGAATTGCATAAACTGAATTCCAACATTGTAACCTAAGCGCACTGCCAACAAGTCATTTTTCGATAACCAGGTTGATGGAAATGTTTAGGTACAGTAATGATGGAAAATCATTGTCCAGAGGAACCTTTTAACCCCCTTAACTCCTAAATGCCCAAGGCCTGCTTTGAGCTTCTTGGAATTTGCTCTAAACTGAATAAAAAGTCAACAATTTTTTTTTGAATTGTAACCGTGCAAATTCAAACTAGACATGTTAGTGATCACACAGGAAAAGAAAACACAACAATATCATTTAACAATTGAAAGATTATAATGTTTGATCATGAGTGTGTTGAAACTATGAAAATCTTTCAGCTCTCCCTCTGCATGTCGAATCTAAAAAATTGGTCACCAAAAAAATATGAGGTTGAAGGGCCTCACATGCATAACCCCAATCAATTCATGGCTTCTCAAAATCTACTCTACAATTTTTTCAAATGAATTTCAAGTGTGATTTTTTCTCCTAGATCTAGTGTATTTGAGGCTCATTTCCAAGAGCCCTCAACACTACGGAAAGTCAAGATTGCAATGGGTACCTTTGCACAAAATCTTGAATAGAAAAATCATAATCATTCATTTTCAAAATCGGATTTTTGACACTAAAATTAGACTTCATAAATAATTTGTCAAAAATACAAATTACTAAAAATAGCAACTTGGTTAGATTTTATTTAACTTCAAAGTATTGTCGACACCCAAATTGGGTGCCTTGGGCATTTAGGGGTTAACGCCTCAACCTTTTTTGACTTTTTGCACATTTTTGCATATATTTTTGTACAAAAATATCATTTACCGCAATTTTGTGAAATTAGTCACAAAGGAAGGTTGTCTTTTTCAAGATTCAAGTGTTAAATTGGATGAATGAGAAGTTAATTGGACAAAACATCGCTTGCAAGCCCTCTGTTCATCATCCAAAATATGGATGTCGAAGCACTCAAGGATTAGTCAAATGGTTACATTTGCAGGGAGAATTGAATTGAAGGAAAAAATTGGGAGAAAATTTGAATAATTGAATAAAATATGAAAAACTAATACTCTATTGATATTAAAAATATATATTTTTTTAAGACACAAAAAATGTATAGAAGGTAAAAAATAGTCATATTTACCTTACTTGTGCATTTTAGATCTATAACCCAGAAACAACGCAACCATTTTTTGGTTGATGAATGACAAAGAATCTTGCTATGTGGGAATCTTGTTGTATGGGACATAAGTGCAACTATTCATCTTCCAAAATTTGTGTGAAAAGGGGAAGTCTTCAACAATAGTTTAATTTCCAATGAGTATTTTTGGATTTTTTAAAACCAATAATGTACACAAATGGATGATTTTCACAGTCACAAGTGTGTCCTTCAAGGATTAAGAGCATGTACATTGCAAAATTTATGGTAAGAAAACATCTCTTATAGAGGTTTTTGATTGAAAATACTATGTTTCTTTTTTGCAATCACACTACAAAAAACAAGGGTATTGAAATGAGTTGTACACAATGACTTCAAACACAACAATGACTACAAAATGATTGTTTTATAGTCATTTGTGGACAAGAAATGACTACTATAGTCATTGTGGACAAGTGATTTATATCGTTGTTATTTTGTAGTGTTATCTAAATATGTGGAGTTTTCAATCTTTTGCTTGGTGATGAGCATAGGTGTAAGTATAGGTAGAACCTCTCTTAATGCATGGTGTTGGGATTGTGCACTAAAAGAGGTTTATACATTTAGGTGTCATTGCAAGAAATACTATTCAATTTTTGTAGTGTTTCCCATAGATCTCATGATTTTTTTTGGAGTACTTTCAGTTTAGAAAAAAAAATTTAAACAAATATAAAAAATATATTTAATGTATAGACCTTTTTGAAGAAGGTACCCTAGGAAGGAAAAGCATAAAAAAATTCTCTAAGTAGGAGAACTAGGAAAGTGCAAAATCTCATGAAAATAGGTACTTTGACATTTTAATTTGTAAAAAGTAGGAAAGAATTTTTTTTTTAAACTAAAAATTGGCCATTTGGACAGAGTTTATGGTGATAAGATTGAAGATTGATCTTAGAACCATCTTCTATGTTCAAAACTTGTGTGCAATGGGAGTTTTGTTTGCACTTACATGGAGGACATAAATTAATGTATTTTTATATTTTCTTTGGTAGGAATATGCTTTTCTACTATGCAAATAGACCATGAATATTTTAGCTCCAAATCATTAAATTTGGAGATTCCTAACGTAGTAAAAAACCCTAAATCTTATAGAATGACAAATTAACAAAAATGATTTTTAAATATACCATTTTTAAGTTTTTTGAATATAAAGGATATGATTACCATCAAGTTAGGCATCTCCAATAAAAATTTCAAATTTATGGGAATTTCAAATTTATGCTTCAAAAGTTATAGAGGATGACAAGAGAGTCACTTTCATTGTGACAAAGAATAGGACTGGTATTTCTTGCAATGATCGTTAGAGAGGCAACAAATACTATAAACGTTTAATTTAGTTTTCCATCTTGATCACCCATAAATCCACCTACTCTTTTTGCATATTCTATTATTGCATGAGAGGATGCACTAAGAGAGGTTCTACATATATAGACAACAATCAAACAAATCTACTATTGTATTTTACTAGTAGCTTTGGCAAAAAAGAACACAAATAATATTCTACTATTTTTTAAGGAAATTATCTCACATGTCTTACCTAATATTTAGAAATTGTAGTTGAAAGAAGAAGAATCACAATATCCTTCTCCGGGGTCATGTGCTAGTCATTTATAGCAATCATGTCTCAAAGTTCTATGTATTCTATGACCTCTTGTCTTCTTGGAAACCGTTAAATGAAGTATCCAAACTTTACTAGATGCCCATATCTTGTTCAACTTTGAATGGTCGCCTAAATAGGATAAATTAAATTTTAGTCTTGCCTAACTTTTCTTTTGGATTTTAATTAAAATATTGGGCACTTGAATCTCCAAGTTGCTAGTAAAATACAGTATGGTCCCGAGTATGGCGTATCCTAGAGTTTTGTATCATTTTGGAATTTGAATTGTACTTGCTTGTCATGTTGTTTGTTTGTAACCACCAAGATGCTTCTATGTGAAATTGTTTCTTACAAGGTCTCTCTTTTGTTTTTCAAAGGTTTTCTTGAAGAAACTTTTCATTGTTTCATGACAATGAAAACACTAGTACAAATGTATGCTATAAACTACATTGTTAAATGCAGTTTTTAAAGTGATTTTAATGTGAATAATGAATGAAGCCAATACATTTACGTGGGCTAAAATGATACGCAGTAAACAAAAATATAAATGTACTCTCAATGTACTCTCAATGTTATCTTAAGTATAATACAATAGTTTTGTTGGGTGAAATAAACACATTTGATTTAGTACCATGAATCAATCTTGGATTTCTAGATGTAATTGTGCACAAATTTTGTATTGTTAGTAGCATTAGAAACGTGTTGTTAGAATATTGAATTGTTGCTAGCATCAACAAAATTATTTTGTATGGACTAGATGATTCTATTCTTATTGTTATATTAAATTGTAAATCTCAATGAATTTGAGAACTAAAAGACAAGGACAAGGCTTGTGGTTTACACTATAAGTGGGTGGGTGGGTGGGTGGGGTAGGAATTGAAGCATCCACTTATAATATCAAAAAATTAGTCTTAATTCATCATTATTACAACTACAATGTAGAATTGCAAATTACAAATTTTTCTGCTCTCAATACCAATATATATATAATTTACATGTGGGCAACCAGCTTGTCCAAATCGACAGACAAGCCATCCAAGCTGTCAAATAAATAAATAAAAAGGGTTAATCTCTCAAAGACTAGGAGTAATTAAAATTAAAATTTGTGAAGATGTATTAGGAAGCGTGAATCAAAATAATAATTTCATGATGAATTTTAAATTGAAGTTGTAAAATATGATTCATAGATCAATGATATATCCATGATCTATGAATCATATTTCACAACTTTGATTTTAAATGAATCATACTTTATTTTCAAGAACATTGCTTACTATATATTCATAGATCTAATACTATACTTCTCAAGGATTTTTATTCTTGATAATAATATAAACTAAGAAAGTAGGAAATTAGATGTGTGTTTTTTGGAATCTTTTCAGTACAAAATCTTCGAATGGAGAGCAATACAAAAACATTAATTCTTTAAGGCAACATATAAACAATCCTCTGAGGAATTTCCTTATAATAAAACTTTTAAACACTTTCTGTGGAACATCACTACTAAGTGGAAAAAAGGAAGTCTTTTTAATTTCCAAGCACAATCCTAAAACATGAATACACTTTGAGCAAGTTCTAGGAAGGTGTAACTTGACATTGGTCACACTAGTTCCTTAAAATTACAAGCACCCTTTCTCTTAATCCTTGAACACCAAATGAATGTCACTCATGAGGTCACTCAAAGCATGCACAAAGTTACTCCCAATAGGAAGCAAAAGCAAAGAAAGAATCATGAGGGACAAAATTCTAAGACCTCCATTAACTTTGAGAGGAAAGAGTCATTAGTAAAAATTTAAGAGGTTTATAATCCAAAATTATTGGTCTATAGTATATACAATAAGCATCCAATGTTCTTGAAGGAGTTGTATTTGCATAAATGTGATTCAAATGTGACTTGCAATCCAAGATCTATTACTCTATATCAACTACAAATAATATAGGCTAATAGATTTTAGATTTTTGATGCAATGCTTAAGTATAACTATATCAAAATCTCTATTGTAACAATGATATTGAGTAGGACACTTCTGAAGAAGATTCTTCAAAACAAAACCTAAAATTGACAACTTAGGTAGTCTGCTCTGCAAGTAAACACGCTTTAAAAATAATTGTGATAAAGAAGTACATTTAGCTTTCTTCAATGTACCATCAATGTACTTGTAGGAGGTAGTCGCTTTTAGTGACCAATGTGTTTCAACTTCAAGAATTTGTAACCAATTCCATGAAGCTCCAAAAATTATGAAACAACTTGGATTAGATGCCAATTCCATTGTTCTTCCTACAAAAATCTATTGAAAATTGTTTTAAGGAGTTCAACTTCCCCCAAAAGTCAATCTCCTATTACATGATCACTTCAAAAGTAGATTACCTTAAAACCTCAACAAAAGAAAATGTCAAAAAAATGTACTTTTCTAATAATGACCATGCAATCTATGCAACTTAGTTAGTTCAATTCTGCAAGTCGAGACAATAGAGGCCGCTTGCAAAGGGTAGGGCCCACCAATTACTACTGTGTAAATGAGCCATCTGGAGACAGTTCACAACGTGGGCATGTGGTCTCTTCAACTCAGATACCCGGCGAGTTAGTGCATGTCACGGGAGACGAGACCCTTGTGGCCGGTGCCCGCCTCCTGCTCCTTAGATGCATACCCGGTACCGTGGACCCCAATATCAAACCCTCCTGAGGTTTTAGGGTTCCGCTCAGTCCCTTGTGCTGCAACGACAGAACTCCGATTGCTTGGTTTCTGAAGTAAGCTTATTTGCAGCGGTTGCGCGCTTCCACCGTTTTTCCCATCTGCTTTGCGTGATTTTGGACGAGGCGCAGCCGTAATTTTGAGGGTCATCATGCCAGGAGCTCCGTCCCCGCCGCAGATCTTCACTATCGAGCAGCTGGTTGCTTTGAACCCCTACAATCCCGACATCCTGCCGGACTTGGAGAGCTATGTCGAAGAGCAGGTAACTGGCGTCGATAACGATTTATGATGAACTTTTTCGGGGATTCAGTCTGTTGGCGTAGATGGAGGAGTCATCATATATTTCTTCTCGCTGTTCTTTCGCTAATTTAAAAAAATGATGGCAACCCTACCTCTACAATTTGAGACTTTCTCGCATTGCACCTGTGTTTTGGGGAAAGGATATTTTCTGATATTCTCGATTTGTATGCGCCGGTAATATTGTAGGTTGCAACGCAATCATATAGCCTGGATTGCAACCTTTGCCTACTCCGTCTTTACCAGGTCTTCTTCATACTCTCTCTTTGCTCTTCATATTTAGGGTCACAGTGTTCAGTGTGGAATTGCAAATTATAAATTATAAACACCTAAAAATGAAGTTGTTGATGGACCTCGGAACAATTTGGATACAATATATGTATGCGGTAGTTGTTAAAATTGGCGTCCCTCCAGACGTTCATTTAGATTTCTCCGGATAAGTTAGTATTATCCCGCCTTCAATGCAATGTTTGTTCTATTGAAGTTTAGCCAGTCCACATGATTTTCCATTTCTCGTCTTTGGGAGCAGGTTGACAAAGCTTCAAGAGTTAGAAGTGGTAGTGATTTCGTCACAGTTACATTGAATATGTCGTTGAAGCGTTGGTATATTAGATTGCTTTATCTAGCCTTTCGGCGGAGACGCTTACGATTACAGAAATGTCGGAATGGAATACTAGAATATTTAAACCGTTTTTTCGTACAATTGAGTGTGAAGAGTAAGTGTTTATCGTTTAATCTTATTTTTTGGCCTTTGCAGTTTCAACCAGCTCGCATGAATGTTCACATCATCATCAAGGTGCTTGCGAAGGTGAGTTTCTTTCCGTGGCGATGTGGCTTGTAAGAGTTGAGTTTCTCAACGAGTTTCTTTTCCCAGGCCTCGACTGTGTGGGCTTGACACCGGCATCTTGGTCGTGAAGCCTTAGTACGGAGCACGAGTAATTGTTTTTCTAGGGGTGCTGGAGCAGCTTGTTCATCAGAATCTGGAACTAAGATTGTGGACTTGTTAATAAGGCATTTCGTGTTTAATTTCTTAGCTTATACGGGAGACTGGTGGATCTTTTGTGCAGGCATTGATGGCACTGCCTGCCACAGACTTCAACCTGTGCATGTTTTTGATCCCTGAAAGACTCGTATCCCCTTTCACCGATATTACTGGAAGTGTTGTACGAATTACAACTGTGTTCAACTGCAATAGATGTATATTTGTGAAATCAATTACAGTAAAGACTAGCATCAGTTTATTTTTATCTGAATACCTCAGCATGTCTTTCCTGTGCATCATTGTTGGGCTATGTAAAGTGTAGCACTGCAACAATTAGTAAGTGTCTTTGTTGGTATTTCTTGACGAACAAAATTTCAGCAACAGGAGGAGACCTTCTTAACCCTTGCCACTCTAGCACACTTTTTAGAGGTAAGGTTGTTTTTTGAATTTGTTTTTTGAATCTCTTATGCTATGTGTGGATTTACAGTTTCATTTGGTCTGCTACACTTGCCTTGATATGAAGCGTGCTACATCTAGTTTTTTTAGTGGGTTCTCATTGTTCAGGCCACTTTTGTTAGTGCACTTGCTGACATCTTTTGCCAGTGTCGAAGAGACTACGATGCTAAACTAATTGTAATGATCATCGTTTGTCGTCTTTGTGCTTTCTTCAAGCAGACTTCTCGATTTCGGGAGTTCTGGGACGAGGCCAACAGAAATAGGGATATTCTTGGGGTTATTCCGGGTAAGAGTATGAGAGGTGTTGTATTATCTTCTTTTCGTTTTTTTGGTGGTGAATTTGCTCAGCACCTTACGTGGTAGGCTTTAGGGAAGCGGGTTCTAGATTCTGGGTGTTTCACATGCGGTGTGCTTGAGTGAAATGACCCACTGAATTTCGTGATGAAAATTGTGTGCATGTCCTTTTTAGATATTGAGCATGAAATTTTTCATGGAGCTTGACCCTGTTTCTGGTTGTTCAGGATTTGAGCAAGCTATTCAGGGGTATGCTATTCATGTGCTGTCAATCACTTATCAACGCCTGCCTCGATCAATTCTGGCTGAGGTGGGTGCCAGAAGTAATTGCATCGTTCTCTAGTGTTCAGATTTCGATGGGTTCTCTTTTGGAGGAGGGTGGACTAAGCTCTGTTCCAGAACCTTTTCCTTCTAAGATTGTTCTGAACTTGAAAACATCGTTGCAGGCCATCAATGTGGAAGGATTGTCGTTGGATAAGTTTTTGGAGCATCAAGTAAACAACAATGGTTGGACTCTTGAAAAGGGAGGGAAGGTAAATTGATTCCTATACTGTCATGCCTCTTATAAGCTTATTACATTGTTTTTACCTGGATCGGCTAACACTAATAATAGGCGTTGATGAAAAGAGAAGCACTTTTTCGTCTAGTTTTCCTCCGCTTCAGAATGATTAGATAATGTCTGTACATGCATGGTTTGGCTCGTGGAACCACTCAGTTGTGATAGCTAATTTTCTCGCTGCTCTTGTTTGCAGTTGGTGGTTTTGCCGTTGAACGAGGATAACCAACCAGTATTGAGACGGAACACTGCTGACAGCATTCCTTTGGAACATGTTGCAAAGATCCTCCCTGTGTTAGTTTGAGCGTGTCACTTTGGAGTCTATTATCGAAGGATATGCTACACATTGAATTCTGCCTCTAGTTGGTACTTAGTTCTGACCTAGAATGTTGGATCCAGGTTGGTGAAGAATAGAAGAGTTCACTCAAGGCCATGCAATGGCCACTTTCCTGTATTCTGGGACAGGATTGGTTACTGGTTGTGCATCTTTTTGTTGTCAACCATTGAATTGTTAGCCTTTTCTGGCGTTCATCGTCCAAGGGCATTAAGCAGATGAAGGAGATGCCACAATGATGCTTGAATGGTTTGAACGGGTATAATGTTATGGCGATGGTGCAAATTAAGAATTAGTGCAAATTAGAAATTGTTATCCCAATTCCTTTTTCTGATGATCGTAGGTGTAGTTACCTTATAATTCGGAGTATCATGTATCCAAGTTAAAGAAAAAAAACATCAGTGGATAGCATGAGCATGACTAGCTCTTGGCCTCGCCTAGCTTTTTTCTTTTTCCGCCACTTCTCTGCAGAAATAGCTTCAAGTCTGCGGAAGATGGGTGTTCATTGAACTGTGTTATGCCATCATGTAGCAATGTCTGAACGGACAAATCTATGGCTTTTCCAGATTTGAAAAGAAAGTTCGTCAGCTCTGTCCATTGTAGGCCGCTGTTTTCCTGAGATATTTCTACCTTAACTTGAGACGAGTTTTTCATGAAGAATGCATCCATTGGTGCAGCATGATTTTTGAGGGTTGAAGGACCACGCAATTGCTGATGCATACTTAAAAAACAACGCGCTTAGAGTTTTGCAAGTCTTACTTCCAGAGCTATCGGTAACGTTGACCTCTTGTTAGAGTTGTCGTGATTGCCCGTTCCCACATCGAGTATAGTTACTGATTCCTCTGGGTGATTCAAGATGTAGTCATTGCCCAACCTTCGAAACACATTTTAATAATATACTCATGATACCACCAGCTTATGGACAGGAGAAATCAGAAAAGGTAACAAACCTGAATCACCCACATGTGGCAGAAGACAATTCGAAACCACTAGTTGACCGTCTGAACAGCTGCTTTCTCGCGTCTGGACATGTTGCTAATGTCAATCTCATCAGGAACATCCACGAAAAGATCTGCAGCCAACTCACATCATTAGTATCCCACCATCGATACCCTCATTAACCTCCGTATCTTTCGTATCTTCGAAGCATCCAAGTGGGAAAGAAAAATGAGATTTTTGGTCCGGCTAGCAGAGAATAATGTAAAAATCAGTCCAATTTCCAATTTGCTACAGATTGAGGTACATACCAAGATTTCTGGGAACCCAACCAGCTTCCAACACAAATTTCCCGATATGAAGTACCAAGTATTTTGGGAAAGAAGCTAATCGTGTTGTCCTGCCACAGCGAGTAATTTTCGTTCAAACACAGTTATTGAGCAAAAGAAGTACAGCAAGTCAGACTACGGCATAAACCATTAGCTCGTTGGCTGTAACAACTAAAGTCTCTAGCACGAGAATACTTACTATGAAAAATATTAACCTGCATCTTCAGCTCATAAAATCAAGACCTCCATCAAGAAATGGAACATTTCATGGAGGTTGATGAGCAGTAAAACGGTGGGGAAATGACAACCTATATCTGCTCCGGCATAAACCTCGAGCAGATGGCGATTGTAATTAGCTCGAAAGTTCTCTTGTTTGGAAAATGATTGACAACAAAGAATCTTGACGATACACTTGCAAGATTCAAAGGTTCAAAGGTTCGAAACCCAGGCACGATTTGAACATTTCACTTTAACCGAAAGCTAGACAGTCCATGAAATGTACTTGATTGCTGTTGTCCTTGCATTAGTGGCACTGCTGTAAAAATCTTGAACTTCTTCTGGAGCAGAATAACTTTCCAAGCATGCAGCTAGTGGTACTCTTCGTCAGATCTGAACAAATAATTATTAAAGTAAACCTCAGGTGCTAGTTTCTGACTTTTCCGAGTAGAAAGCAACCAAATTTCATCAAAAGAAAACATACCTGTGGAGGCAGAGACTTCGAACTTGGGCATACCAGGTGAGGGATTGTTTGGTCAGTGACTTGAATGAGAAAATAATCCTCGAGAAAATAAAGGTAAGTTACCCTCAAGCAATTATTGTGCTCGCAAAGGCAGATTCTAACGCCACTACCTTGTTCAACAAATTTAAAATCTGAAATGAAGATTCAGCCACTTACTTTCTCTCTCCAGCAAGCTCTTTCTCTGCCACTCTTTTTTCATATGCAGCCACTTCATCTACACATAACAGATCGCCTCAGGACTTCTGCCGCAAAAAAAAGTGACGCTTCTGAGACAGAGCAAATAGCTTGCACCCTCCCTTGCACCCACGAAATCATCAGCAGAATATGTCAAAAAATTGAAACTAAGAATTTCCATGCTAAATAATTGAGGTACATAAAACAAAGGTATCGACGAGATGAATGAATTTGTGCACCTTTGTTAACAGCAGCTCTCAACGGTACGTTTAATGATAGGACATTGTCTGTTTTCCACGTGTACTTCTCTTTCTTGGTCACAGAACACATAGTTCTTTCCTCCACGCAGAATTTGAAGCATCGGGATGGATCTTCCGAAGCATTGGCAGCATGACTTTTCTCCACCTGATCCATTAGATGCTGGAAAAACTCTAAAGCATCCTGAAAGCAAAAGAAAACAAAACGTCAGGAAAGTAACTTTGAGCAACTTGAAGGAAGGAAAACACGATCAGAGATTGCAAGCATACACCCACGAGTATAACCTCATCAAATTGATAGCAATCAAATCAAGATTCAGTCCGTCCATGATGAGAAAAATAATGAGGAAAGTCAATCAGTATGTGTGAACTTCACATTCATCTCTTCTTGACATCTTGTCCAAGCAGGCGTGGAGCCCAGAGTCGAACATACCTTGCTGTCTGGAGCTTGCAAATTCTGGATGGCCTGTGCCAATGAGAGATTTGAACATACGAGGTGGGATACCATCTTGTCCTTGCAACAAAGATGCAAGGGCCTGCATCAACAATATCCATTTTAACAAACAATTCATACAACTGCGTTACCAAGCCAAGAGGATCAAGTAGCACAACAGAGAATGATGACATGCACAATGGAAAAAAAATCTTCCTCCACAATACACATACAAGGCATTCAGTCATAACAATTTTGTCTTTTGGTTCCCCGGCTGCCTCGCTCTCCCGCCCCTAAGAATGAATGAATTGAAATAGTTAGTCACAGTTGGAAATTAAAGAAAAGGAATACAATAACACACGAAAAGTAACATTTCTAAAATAAGATTTCACATAATATTTGATGAGTTTGAACGATGTTGATGTGCTAAAGTCAGCAGCAGACGTTAGAGAAGAACAATTAGGCAATGCATATTTTGAAATGAGAAAGTTAACTATATATGTTGCTACTATAGTTGAAGGAACTGAATACTTTCCGGACAAGTAACAAAGCAACAGTTACATTGTTGTCCGTGAGTTCCAGAGTACTCCACGTTCTGTTTCAGGTAATGAACAAAGCAAGTACCATTTCAAAATTGTCCAGTCTAGAACAGTTAGTGATATCCAGAGGATTCTCATCGAGAACCTCACAAAGGGATCAAAGACAGCGAGTGAGATGGCAAGATAAGTGCGTGAGCGAGTGAAAAGCGTGTCGATTGTGTATGGCTGTCATTGAATTGTATGTATTCAAGATAAGTGGGCATGTTATTTAGTTTTTAGTAATTATATTGTTGAACAAATATTGGCGTCACTTAGCAGTAGTACGAACTGAATGGACTAGAAGCTTACGTCCTTAAATATTTTGAACATGTAGGATACCGGTATGCTTAAAACTGCAACACCGCCCTGCTCTAAACTTTTTAAAACTTAAGTGAAAATGAATTTCAGATGTGTAACATTCAGTAATCCAGAGAATTGATGAAAAAAGTTTGAACAACATACAGCTGCATATGAAGATCACGAGTAGGATCTGCAGGTGCCTGCTTGAAAGCATCATCCTGGAACTTCATATTTTCATAGTAGCTGCAGAATCAATTCAGACAAGTCTCGAGCCTTTACTTGCAAGCCATTCAAGCCTCAATACTGTCCTTTGAATATATAGCAAAAAGTGCTGGCAGTTCCAAAAACTACCGTTACCAACATATAGCAGGAAGAAAGACGATCTCTGACAAATGCATCAACTTGCAATCTTTAAAAATCTTTTGTCGAAAATACAGCTTGCATGACAGACGCCAAGTAGCAGCTGCATCCATAAATCAGTGAGGATGCTCAGACGCAGGAAGGACCAGGTAACATTTACGATAAAGAATCAAACGGACATCCACCAACTTTAATGTCATTTTCACTAAATACAAACAAATTTTTGTGTAGGAATGTTCAAAACACAAACAAGAGTGTCATCCTCACCTCTCTTTTGAGTACAATTATATACCTGTTATCAAGATTAGAAAGCTCAGTAAAGCCTGGCCCGAAGAGAGGTTCAAGTTCCTTTATCCCTTCTCTTGAATTCTATTCCAATCAAAATTGGTATTTTGATCTAACTCTCGTTCTGCATTAGTCATTTCTATCTGCAGACAATTTTTTTGTTTCGATCCCATTAGTAATACGTAACTACGAAAGGAAGATAACATAAAAGCAGCGAAGCAGTCACTTCATGTGACCTAATAATGACAAACCTTAATGCAACCATCAACTTTCTGTTAAAAATCAGTTCATCTTCAGAGATTGTAAAAAGGAAAAACATGAAGTAATATAACTAGCGAGGATTTCGCTGAAGCATAGATCCATAATGAGAGTTAGCTGAGTACTAAGTTCAACAGCAAATATATTAGGTTCCATCTGCGAGGGTTCATCCATAGATTTTCTGTCTTGTTGCATTTAGAGCATTTCCATCCAGTAGGTGGCACTGTCACTCCATTTCTCAGTTGCTGCAACGCCAAGGAATACGGGCTTACTTGCTTCTTATCAGCAGTCCAAGGAGCGACCACCTCCTTTCTTTCATCACCAACAGCAGCAAGTACTCCATCTACTGCCAGCCTAACCTGAATTTCAACAAAATAAGAGTAAGGACCATCGAGAGCAAATAGGATGAGAAAGCATCGATACCGTATTCGCCTAATAGATATTCTATTCTATTGCTGAAATTGTTGATCGCAATGCAAATTAACTGGCTGAGACTGAACAATCTCATATAAACTACGTGCTACAAGGTTTCAGAGAATGCAAGAGTAAACATGGCACAATGGATCGTACAATGCAGACAATTCAAGTTGCGATTTGAGTTGATCCGCGGTACTAGATATCAGGTGACCTAGTAATCACTTTCATGACAGCTCAGGAAAAATAAAAACTCCTCAGCCAAGGGGCACGACAGTTTATATAAGCAAACTATGATACCTTTTGTGGAAGCTCCACACGTACTAGGATAAGGAAGAGAGACGGAATCTGGCAATACGAAAATGCTATGTATATAAGTCTCTTCGTATTCCGGTTCTTTTGAGTAAAAAACGGCCTCCTTCAAATCATAAGATCAAGGAAAATACAAAATATCCGTCATTGTGCTACTGCAACAAAGCAGGTAACTATAGAATACACTAATGAATTTCGAGTTTTTAACTGCTTACAATACATGTTAATGGCATGTTCTTCACGTGGACATTTTTTAAATGGATCGGCAAGCATGGACTGAAAGTAAGTTCCAGTAAAATAAATCAGAGGATTCAGATTCCATACCAGTAGCGAATTCCATAACAATGGTTGTCAACAATGTGCAGACTCTTCCGACTCGGGTAAGAATTTGGATGTTTGTTCCACCTATTTGCATGATATTGTCTACGTTTTTCAGAAATCTATTATTATTTTATTTTTTTGTATATCTATCTGTGTGTAATTTGCCACTACTGCCTGTATAGGTGGAGTGTCTAAGCAATTGACCTGACCTTATGTGAAGTCTGGTTATATTGAGTGTTCGAAATGCAGGATTGTTGGATTGTTCAGGAATTCCTGGTGTTTTTTTGTTTTTTTTCTGTGAGGATCATGAGCTTTTTTCATTTTTTTTTCTGCTCTCCGTTTTATTAATCGTTGGTGCCTACCTTTCTGATTATATATATCACTCTGTGCAGTTTGGGAGCTGATTTGATTTATGATCCACAGACTGTATATCCCCCACCTGGTGAAGTTGTTGGCACCCTGCTCGGACCCATGATTTATTATCAAATCAGTTCATTATCAAATAGTTCAAGTGCTTCTTTCCATGCCTTTTACAAACAAAAAGAGTGTGACTGACATTCTTTTTTGAGAGTCACACTATTTTAAAGTAGCGCAAGTTGAAATGATATTGTATTTAGGGCCTTTTCATGGGCGAAATTTCCCAGACTGTCAGAAATTTGACCTATGTAGCTTCATCTTTCCCAAAACTGGCCTCTACAATGAAGCCAACAAGAGGGACATGAGTCCAAAAAAAAAGAGCCTTGATTGTATTGTACTATGTATTACTTTCCATTTGAGAACCTTTTGGTAACATCATTTTTGTCAATGACACTGATTTAGATCCTTCACATAGAAGACAAATCATTGTAGATAGCCACAAAATATCTTGTCAACATTGCCAACATTACCTTGCACAAATCTTGTCTCTTCAAAAGTAATTTTAGCATTGGTTTGCATTCTTATGTCAAAGAGAAGATATAACAATGTTATTTAACCAATACTGAAGGATCTCTTTGGGAATTTTCTAAAATGGAGGATGTTGGATGCCTCTTTCGCCATTGTTACAAAGCTCATGCAAATTTATGTAGTCTTAAAAAAATTTCTTCTTGAAGTATTTTGGGAAGCCTTACCATTTTTTCTCTAGGATGAATAGAAGTCTAGTAAGCAATGATATAGAAAGTTTTGACTAAACACAAATAATGTTATAAGTTTATACTTGTCAACCTTGTCATAGGATTATACTTTCAAACACTTATTTTACTTAGTTCTTCATAACTTAACTTAACAAGTTTGTTTTGTTGAATTCTATAAATGTCAACTTCCTTCAATTTTTGTGTAGAACAATCTGAAATGATGTATACCAACATGCTCAGGCATAAAAAATTTCAAAGTTTTAAGAAAATGTTGATAAAAGATAAAATAATTCCAAATCATGGAACACAAATTGAGAAAAGTATTTTTTATGAGTATTTATTTATAAAATTCATTTTGAGTAATTGTGATGTCTTTTGTATTGCCCAACAAACTGCTTTTTGAGATCAGAGTGTTTTTGCTTTTACAGCTTAAAATTAAAAACTTGAAGTTCCAAAGAATCTACTATGAATTTTTTATGCTGAAATGTTTAGGTGCTCAAAGTTTTTCTCCTTCAAAATGTACGACAGGCATACATTGAGAAAGCCAATATCACCCAAATAGAGCAGTCACACATTGAGAAATCCAATGACAGCCCTGTGTCAATTCTTGCCATTTATTATTGCAGATAATGGCATATAAAATTGGAAGATTCAAAGATGTTATTAGAAGAAAATAACCTGATTTACTACAGAGGGGGTTGGGGAGTGGGTTCCCAATTCCAAGGGCTAAGTCCTAATTATATAATCAAGACACTTAACTTGGTCTACTAATCATATAAGACTGGTGAACAGAAAGAAAGCTCAAGTCACCCTGCTTGTGCTCGGGCCGGAAACAATACAAACTCTATCACATGTAACTCAAAATGATCATGCACTTCTGTCGAATCTTTGTCTCTTTCTTAATACTTGAGACCTTTGAACAAGGTCATTATTTGGCCATTCCTGAATGCATGGCCTGAAAAGTGCTGAATTGGATCAGCTTAATATTTCAAATTTTTGAAAGAATCTGTTGCTCGCACCAGCTCATACAAGATTCCTTCGTCATACATGGAATGCCCTGCATTTGGCACTGGATCATATACAAACCATCAGATCATCCACTTATATGTTGCCTAAACACGAAAAAAGAATATCAAGTGAAAACAAACATATGAACTTTGAGCTTAACAAACTGGGCTCAAAAGTACCTATTCTAAGGTAGGCCTCCGGCCATGCTCGGTGGAGATCAAAGGCATTCTGCACATAACAGATCATTAAAAACATTAAGTGGAAAAATCATATAAAGGAACTTTCTGCACTGCCTGTACTCTTCCAGTCATTGCAAATACGTAAATGATTCATGAGTTGAAACATGGCACGATAACAAGAAGCCCACTACGTTCAGTCTACCATCACTTCATTACAGCAAGTTGCTTACTACAATAGGGCAGACAAAATCATAGCGTCCTTGAACTATGATTCCTGGTATATGTCGAATTCTTGTTACTCCTTGAATCAATTGATCATCCTCGAAGAAGCCTCCATTTATCTGTTCCCAAGCCAAACAACAAAAGAAGATCAGGTTTCCAAACAAGCATATTACAACATCTCTGCTGAGGAACCCACTTCAAGCCAAGAGTGTAATAATTGGATCCTCATAATCGAGCACAGGAGCGAACATGGCAAACACCGACCAAGCTGTATACCGAATGAATACTCACAAAATAGTGGCTCTCCAAGCGTGCTTGCGCCACTTGCGATGACATGTAGGATCTCTTGCCTTGTGATGTTCTTGATGAAGATTCATCAGTTGGGTTAGAAGCAGGTGAATTGGACGGGGATGGCTGTGACGAGGAAGATTCTGTCTGTGCTGGTGCTGGAGCTGGAGCTGGGGGTTGTCCTATGTAGTCCATGTCAGCAAAGATAAAAACGTCTGAGTTCTCATTGTGATCTATTACCAGATACAATGCACGCTAATTCTTCAAATTAAACACCCATTCAATCTTCAACGATATGTACATCCTAGCAAGAAAACCATTTCACGAAGAAAGACATTGAACCCTTCTACCTGCTGGCGATCTTTGAGAGTCCTCTTTCCTTTTCTGACTGGATTCGGTAGTTTCTGCTGTAGCAACCTGAATTACAATGATCAGTCGTTATTGAGTTTGACAAAGATGAGATACGATTCTCAGACAGATAGACACATTTGCCTACGGGTTCCATTACAAAACTGAAAGATTAACACTCTCAATCCCAAACTGCTCGCTCCTGCACTCTTTTTTAATGCCACTGACCAGGGGTGATGCCAGAATTTGATATTCTTGACCATTCCAATCAACCACGTATGGAGATTTTGAAAAGAAACTTAACCCCATCTCCCACCGTAACCACGCTTGTGCCTGCAGTCGACCACCATTATACCTGATTAGAGGCAATGATAATAATTATCAAGCGCCCAGAGGACCTACACGAAGGTTGCATAATAATTGATGGTCGATATCTTAGAGCAGATCTGAATGAAATATCTGCGTCGACATGAAGTAAGGCAAGATAGGTGAAAGATTTCACAATAAAACTAGACTTCCACTATATTTGACCCAACCTCCGTTTACCTCACACCAAGGATTTTGTATATGGGTATCTGCATAGGCAGAAACAATAGCATGGACAAAGACGTACCGCTCGCTGTTGCATGGAGGTGTCACTTCCTGTGAGGTGCTTGTAGTATGCCGACAATACGTTTTTTCGCTCAACAGGTTCCAACAACGACAAAAGATCTTCCCATGCGAACGGGTACAGAGCATTCGCACCCTAAGGAGACCCAAAACTCAAATGAGCATTAAAAATTGGATAACATGCTGTTAGATTCCAAAAGTATTAAATATCACGGTTGGCAATAGTGAAAACTGGAAAGGAGCTGATGACTGGTCCCGTACCTGCGTATAAAACCAGTCAATTTCTTGAGGTCGTAGAAGGCAAACACCACGTAAGATGAGGCCAGCAACTGAATCTGGATGAGACTGTGCATACGACAAAGCAAGCGTCACACCCCAAGATCCTCCCATTACGATCCACCTGCACAGATCATAATCCTGATCAGCTTCACGTACATAATCAACCGTAGCTTGTCTTTGTTGAGCTCACATTCAATACCCTACAAGGCTGATTTCAGTGACAGGTACCATTACAGTAGGTCCAGCAATACTACATCCCTTGAATTCAAGGGCGCGGACTAAACAACACATTTGCAGACTGAGAGTCTTACGTGCAAATGCAGAGAAGCCGACGACAATCTCCAATGTGGCAAGACCAGAGAGAACAGTTAATAAGGGAGATAGAGCACGGACTTAGTCACTCCAAGATGTTGCCTCAGCTGCTCTATGTCCGACACTAAATCCCACGTGGTGTTTTCCTCGAGGCATCCTCGAGGGGTCGATTTCCCGCACCCCCTCTGGTCGAAAAGCACAATGAGATAGTGCTCTGGATCAAAAAAACGTGCATGTCTGTCCGAACAGCCTGCACCTGGACCTCCATGAAGAACTGCACCACATACAGTAAAATACAATCTCTAAGTAGGAAAAAACGCTTCAATAAAATACCTCGCAATTACAGGTTCCACGCCACGAAGAACAGACTCCCTTTGCAAATACTTTGTATGGGGATCATGATGGGAAGAAGAAGAAATGACTTTCAAGTATTGTGTGCTTTACGTAGCATCATAAACGGTTCAATTACGCAAGGGAAAGAACGCATGACCTTATTCTTCCGCTCAGGCCATTCAGAAAATATGAGAACCGCTAATCAATAGGTTAGAAGGACAAGAACAGGAGCTCAAAAGCAAATTAGAATGGTGCCAAGTCCTAATAAGGGAAGACGCAACGAAGAAAAAAAGAACCAAGAAAGAAACTCACACACAGCAGGTCTCCCGTTAGGGTTTCCAAACACCTCGTAGTAGATGGTATGCAGGTTAGAAACATTCAAGTGTCCTTTCTTATGCGATCGCAAGGCTGGATACAGAGTCCCCGACGTCGACACTTCAGGATCCAGGACAAAAGGCGTCTTCCTCCCTCCACCACCTGCTCCACATCCAAATCCATTTCCATCACTATCGTGACGAGTCTCTCAACTCTCGACGACTTGATTCAGACGACACCGAGTAGCAATTACGTTTCTGGATGTCGCAATTCTCTTTCCAATTTTAGGGCAACTAGCAATCCAGCAACAATACATACACTGCCGCAACGACAGTCGCAACAACAGACTTGAAAGCACAAGCATCCACAAGTTCAACCTAGAAATCTCTTCCGATTACAGAGTTTAGCAGGGAGTCGGAATATCGTTACAGGATTATGATGCAGTTTGATTCGCGTCACTCGTGAATCTGCTGCTAAATTTGCTAAATTTCTACGGTTGCGAATTCGCAAGGAAAAATGAAAATAAACTCTCACGGACCTGATTGCTGTTGTTGCCCGTCCGGCGAACTAGTTGCACCGCCACTGCCCCCTCCCTCTTCCCGATAACATCGCATCCTATCCACTCGCCCTTTGGAGCCTCGACTTATGCTGTGACCGCAGCCAGCAGTACGCCATCGCCGAGTAGGCACTGCCGCAGGCAGCAACGCGGGCGCCATCCTCACAATGAGCGCCATTGCTGCTCAAATTGCACACTGCTACAGAGACGAATCCTCTACAATGAGAAGCTCAAAGCCATCAATGCAACTTCACTGCGTACGTGTATCTTATTCTATTATACAAAAGAAAAGCGAAAGCTATAACCCCTAAAACCCTTAACCCTAGTCCTATTCCTACCCCTAAACCCTCAGAACCGCCGAAGCACGAACGCTTGCCTCACCCGATCCCTGGACCCTGGGCTTGTACCTTCCATTCTCATTCTGAATTCTGAATTCTGAATCGCTGAACGTTTGGCTTGTAGCTTCGATTATTATTGGAAATCCTCACTTGAGTCGAGCCGAAGTTTCGGAGATGAAGCTGAACCAAGATGCCAAGGCATTGCGAGCTGCGTTTCGGAGCATGGAGCGGACTTCATCAACCACTTCGCTCGCAAGGTACCGCAAATTTTTTTTTATAAATTTCCAATCCAGATTGTGCCTTAACTTAACTGCAACGGTCATTGAGAATTTTGCATTGGGACGGTTCTTTTGATATTGGTGAATTTCGTAATAATAATGAAACTGTCGGACGTGGTAGATGGTTCAGGATACACGTGTGGCAGTGCAGATTTTGTTTCTCACGGCTTGTATGAGCTTCATGCTGTCTACTTGCTGGCACCTCAGGTAAGGTAGGGGTCTGTAAAAAGCGACCTGGCTCTAAAAGCGACCTCTATCACAGAGGTACATCTTACTTTTTTCAATGTACCAAAGTTGGACATTTCAGGAGGGGGGCGCTGTTAGAAACCACTGTGTTTCAACTTCAAAAAAAATTGTAACTAATTCCACAAAGGTCCAAAAAATATGAAACGACTTGGATTAGATGCCAATTCCATTTTTCTTCCTAGTAAAATTTACTGAAAATTGTTTCGAGGAATTTAGCTTCCCTGAAAATGCAATCAGCTTTTAAAGGGTTGCTTTAACAGCCCCCTACCTTAATCGATCAACTCATTTGACTTCACCTTTGATGTATTCGAACAGGGAAAAATGTATTTCATCGGAATCAAGGAAAGACTATTGCTTGTGTTTGTCTAAAACTAAATGAAAACTGAACAAAAAATAGTCCACCATGTGGCCCGCACAAAAAGGCTGGAAAATTCATCAGGACCATTTTGAGCCCGTAGGTCTTTTAACCCTTAAACGCCACCAAAGATGTTTTCTGGCCATTGAATGACAAAGAATCTCTCCCTGTAGGACAGAAGTGCAACTATTCATCCTCCTAATTCATGTGTGGAAAGGCAAGATCATCTATAGTAGTTTGTCTTCCAATAAGTGCTTTTGCAATATTTTAATCTAACAATTCACATGGTGACAAAACAAATGATTTCCACGGTTATGAGTCCGTCATTTAAGGGTTAACACTTAAACGTTGACAAGGACGTTTTGGGTCTGATGAATGATAAAGAATCTTTCCTTGTAGGACAAAAGTGCAACTATTCATCCTTGGTATTAGGGGTGAAAAGGGAAGATCTTCTATAGTACTTTGACTTCCAATGAGTATATTTGGCTTATTTCAAAGCTAATGATTGGCACGCAATATCAAAATGCATGATTTCCACGGCCACCAATCCGTCCTTCAAGGGTTAAGGATCAAAATCAGTTTCATTATGTAAGAGAAATTGACGAAACCGCATCTCGAAGCATGATGATGTGTCTGATGGGCTAATTTGCATGCTACAAAACAAAATTTAATTTTTAAATCTTTCCTCAAATATTACATTTTTGTCTACATCTATAGCTTTGAATCATTCTATTTGAGCTAATGATGAGAAAGTTATGGACAATCTTGTTTGGGGGGCAAACTAAGCATCTTCTTGAAAAAAACCTTGTTTTCTTCACTTTAAATGCAAATATCTTGCAATTTGTGTTGTCAAAGTTTTTGGAATTTCTTCCATGCATTCTTATGCTATTCTAGTACACAATCCTATGGTTAGATATGAAGAAAAAAAACAAGTTTTCAAGTTTTTTGCTCTTTGCAATAGAAATGGCAGTTTTGAATGGTCTTTGATGGAAAAAAGGCCTTGGGACTTTAGGGGTTAAGTTAGGTTGTTTGTTCATTTGTTTCGTTTATTACATTGAGATCTCATGGACCATGTGTCCCCAAGTTGCGTTATTGGTAGCGTCAAAAAGTCCTCAAGGAGTGAGGGTATACAGGCTTTGTTTCGTGGAGTTTGAACCTACGGTGTGAAAGTTATTGAGTTTTGAAATTTATGTGAATTAAAAAATCAAAAAATTACTTTTTACTTACATTTTGGCTGCGGCAAACGGCGCAAGGCACACTGCGGTAGTAACGCTGGTAGAAAGAACGTTCTTCGATCACCAGGGTTCAGTTTTGCTCACAGGACATCGTTCTTGCTACTGTGGTGTAAACAAATCTGAGGTAAAGGGATCCATTGTTCTTCATTCGATCAACCCACAACTATTCGAATGTGAACTTAAAACTTTATAATCTAGTCGATAAACAGAGCTCGTACAGAGAATTAAGTGTTGTCTAAACTTCACTCTAAACGTAGCAGATGTTATGAAAAATAATCAAACTCTGGTGAATGCCACACACAGACCAAACTATGCGGACAATCATGGTGGTTTCTACCATATAAAGAGCCAAGGTTCTCGACCATGAGCGGTGCTAAATCGTGTAAAGAGACAAATTCAAGATCCAATAGAAACATTTGCAACATTTGCAATAGGACACATGAGCCGAGAGTTGCATTATTACATTGCAATTTTCCTCATTGCACGTGCAAAGTAGAAATAAGAGGCACTAGCTCAAAAGTTGAGGGCTCCAGTTACTAAGAAATGACTTCCATTTTCTGTGACCTTCAAGTTTCTACTTGAAAGATACGATGGTCACATTACACACCGAGCTTTCTTTCTACAAGAGGGTGATCACACAAGCTTGAACCGGAGAATCCATGCACCTCAGTGCAGAGTTCCATCAATCAGCTCTCAACGGGAGGTTTGCATTTCCGGCGAAATCACAGAGGAAGACTATTAACTCCAAATGGTATTTCATATCTCCGCAGGCACAGGATCCCTGATCCTCCTGTCAATCCATCCAAAAGCTCCACCACCATGGACCCACAGTGAGGCCCACTTGTACAACAGGGGCACCAGTAGGAAAACTGGCATCTCCGAGCTGCGTGCATCGTTGCAGTAGAAGCAGCAGCTCAGATGCTCACAGAGATTGCTGCTTCTCAAGTAACCACGCGTGGTCATGTCGGGAGTTTTCTGACTCCACGCTGGGACTGTAAAACGGGCTGCAAGAGGCACATCAGATGATTTACACAATCAAGCCCATGCCATGCCAATTGGAGGTGAGTTGGAAGGCGCAGGAGAAGGGGGTCATGTGCAGTAGTACCCTAAGTTTACGATCAATCATGAGTGTATGTACAAGAAGATATGAAGGTCTGTGGCGGTGGATCACCTAGGCCGCATCTCTGAATTCTCTGACACAGAAGGCGAGTTCATGAACCGGGCTCCCTCAGACGACTTTGCGCCGTGGCCGTGGCCGTGGCCATGACTTGCACACAACTCTGTCGCAAGAGCATCAAGAGCAGGGGAGAGAGGCGGCGCATTCACGGCAATGTCACCATCCAGCATCTTCACCACATGCGACATTGCGGGACGCTTGGAGGTATCCTCTTGGACACACCAGAGCGCTATAAACGTCATGCCCTTGAGCACCTGCTGGTCGGATTCTGACAGCGCTCGGATGTCAAGGCGGGGATCCGCAAGCTCCAGGAGGTGATCCGGGCCGCGACGGAGGAGTGAGAATCCCCAGGTGGGCAAGAATCGTTTCTCCTCGGGAGTAACACTGAGGATCAGGCAGCTTCGGCCGCTGACAAGCTCCAGCAGCACAACTCCGAAGCTGTACACATCCACTTTCTCCGTGACGGGCGGGGATCTGGCCCACTCAGGGGCCATGTAGGCACGGGAGCCGCGCTCGTTTGCAAAATTGAGCTTCTGGAATCTGGACATGAGGTTGGTGAGACCGTAGTCCACGAGTCTAGGGTGCATTTCCCTGTCGATCATGATATTCTCCGGCTTCAAGCCACCGTGAATCACCATATCCTCATGCAAATGCGCAAGGCCACGTGCAGTCCCCAACGCTATCGATCGGCGTGTCTGCGCGTCCATCAGAGGGCCTGAGTCCGGCCTGAAGAGGAAATAGTTCAGAGATCGGCCTTCGTTGACCAGCTCGTAGACGAGCATCCTGTGCTTACCTTCACTGCAGAATCCCCGGAGAGGCACCAAATTCGAATGCGAGAGGCCGCCCACCGTCGCCATGGATGCCAGAAACTCCTTCTCCTTGGGGTGCCCATTGTCGTCCAGGATCTTGACCGCGATCTTGCTGTTGTCAGGCAGATGCCCAGCGTAAACAGAGCTAAAACCGCCATAGCCAAGCCTTCGGTTGAAGTTGCTAGTGCTCTCTTCGAGCTCCTCGTACGAGAATTGAGGTGGTAGTTGAGAAAGGGACATGCTTGCTGAATCCATGTTCCTTCTATCTGCATCATCAAATAGCTTCCGTCGCGAGTGGAATAACCAACAAAATGAAACTCCCAGAAGCACCAGAAGTAATGCTCCAGCTCCACCTGCAAATGCTGATGCGGCCGTTCGCCTGGAGGATTTCGTCGAAGACCCAGCGACGGGAGGGATTCTCAAGAATAAACTCTGATTGCCATTGCTATAGGTTACGTTTTGAATTGTTTGCATCGAAGTAGGATTTATCAAGCAAGCTCCCTTGTGTGACATCCCATTCCTTGTCACATGGAGGGCCTCCGTGCAATTGCAGTTCCCGCTGCAAAGATTCTTACATTCCTCAGGATCACGGTCATCTGCTTCAGGGACATTCAAGTACGCGATATTTACGGACGTCGACCCAGTAACGGTAGAGAACTGGTCCCTGGAGCAATCCGTCGTACTCAGATTTCCTATGCGTCCACAGATAAAGTCAGTTGTATTTTTCAATTCCACAAAGCCATCAGGACACCCGCAAATGCTGTCGGCCGAGCAAATACCATAGGATCCACATTTAGCAGGAAGTGAGCATTGAGAATCATTGGCCGATGGGAACAACGTCTCGTTTCTCTCCGGGGGATCAAAACTTTTCAGCACCAAGCCTCCATTCGATTCCAGCCTCGCGTAATCCCACTTACCATCGCTGGTACCCCAGAAGACGTCATTGCCTGTTTCATTAACTCGGAGAGTATTGTTCATATAAATAGAAACCAGAGGGACGTTCCCAAAAGAATACGACTTATACGGCATAGGCAATGAGCTCCCATTATATTTGAAATCTTGAGACAGTGTCACACTAGAAGCGTCTACTCGCATGTAGAAGATACCTCCATTCGAATACTCGGAATCCAACAGTGCCGCACTCAGCGGAATACCGAGACTATAGAGGGACTGCCCCTTGACGAGGGTGTCAGTTGGACTTTTGAAGCTCTCCCACCCAACTGACTCTGAACCATTCTTACTAATGTGGAGATCACCCGAGTCAGTGAGCGCCAAGGTGTCAAAATCCTCGTCAGTCGAATCAGTCGAATTAGTCGAATGGTTCTTACTGCTCCAAAGGTTCTGCGTGGCGGTGCCGGTGCCATTGCCACTGAGGAGCACTAAGCCGTCACCTTTTGTGAAGTTAAGAAAGCACATCTGGACAAATCAGCACATCACGCAAATCACCCAAATTAGGAACCGTACAAGAGACTCGTCCCTTTCTCACTGGGACTTCCATGCCTCTGCGCTCAGAATTCGTTAAGCAAGCAACGACTCAGAAACGGAGACACATCCTAGACAACTGGTTTCACTTCGACACCCAGAGCAGGCCGTAACCAAGAGATGGCGGATAACAACGGACACTTACCGATATTCCACTGCTAGAATTGGTGGCATTGAAGTTGGCAACCCAGATAGTAACTTCTGAATCGTGCTGCACCACAGCCGCGCATGAAGAAATTGACTTATTTGTGAACAAGAGCCTGAAGAAATATTTTCCACTTGGCGACTTGAGAATCGGGCGCATTGTATCGTTGCGGGTGACATTCCATGTGCCAAATGTAGTACTCGTATTAGTTACCATTTGAGTATTTGGGGCACCAAAAGGGGTTTGTGCCCTAACCTCAGATTCTTGTCCCAGAAACAAACACAGTACGAGAAACAGCACCTGCAAAGCCATACTGCAGCCTCTACAGTGATCCTATCTCTTCTCGCTCACAATTGAGGACAAGAAAAGCACTTCCGTTGCTTTTGCTGAAAGCCTTACCGACAAAAATAGAGAAACACGATCCCGGTAAACTAATGATTTTTCTTCCTCGAATAACGAAAAGATCCTGTGCTCATAGCACCTTTAGCGACGTCTTCAGATCTGCAGATACGTCGAACGACCTAAGAACCGATATGGTACAAACCTACAGTGTAGTTCTCGCACACGCATATTACTGTTTCTGCAACACTTCTAACTGCACCCCTCAAACGAGGAGAACTCAAAGCGCGGCAAAATATCATCCCACCACGCACTCGTTCAAATAAAACCTAGCTTATCAAGACCACCATTCTTCCGAGCAAAATTGAATGTCACTGATTAGCGGGTTACAACGAAGAGGACAGCAGGATTAGCAGGTTGGACAATGCTCTCCACAAGCTCCTGTTTTCTCCCCTTCACGCGTTGCGGCAGTCTAGGTCACCAAAGAGTCAACGTCGACTTCCAAACCCTTCATAGGCCTTCCCCAAAACCCGATTAGCACCGGAAATGAATCGACCACAAAACTGTCCACCAAAATTCCTTGTACATCAAGCCCCGAAATTCAATCCCACTCTGTCATGGCCTGTCAACGACGTAATAATCATCTTCTTCTTCTTCTTCTTCTGTTTCTTCTTCTTCTTCTTCTGCCTGCGCTTGTACAACCCTAACACACTACCAAGAGCTCCGACTAAAGACCCACCCGCAGTGCTGTACTCCTCCAGCGCGTACGCATCTCCAACTCCGCGGTGTGACCCGTCCGTCCGGCCCAACAACCACCAAGTGGGACATAATCGGTAAGTGCGACCTGCCGACAACAAGCAGGAAAGAAAGAGATGCACGGATCGGAGCCACTGGAAATTAGTGGGTAAGGAATCTTCGGCGGCGAGGGCGGGCGATTCCGTCGCCTTGAAATCGGGCGCTGGCCCTTGACTTTCGCATCCATCGCGTTCCTTCGGTGCTGTTGATGAGCTCGGCAGTCCAGCGGCGGAGAAGACTCACTGGTCGAGAGAGATGACGAGATTCAACAACGACGGCGCTCGTCTTCGTTCGTTCGATTGACGACGTCGTGGGAAGATATCGTTGGGTTGGGTTTGTTTTCCGTTCGTCCGATTGGTGACGTCGTGGAGAGATGTCGTTTGTCTTTAGTTCGGCGGTTCCCGCCTGGGGGAGAGATGATGTGAATTATCGTCGTGGGGAGGACGGGGATTCGACGTCGTTGGGTTAGGCTCGTTTTTTCGTTTAGCCGATACTACGGAGAATATGGTAAGGAACGACTGACTCATAAGTTACTGAAGAAAGTGAGCCGGGGAATGTGTGTCATTAGATTTTTCCGCTGGGATCACCTTTAAATTTTATATATTATTTTGACTGTGCCGTGCTTCACTTTCGTCAATTAATAATTGCTTTAGGACCCCGGAAGTAAGGCAAAGTCCGCGAGATCTGCTGAAGGTGACGAAATTGTTTCATACAGATTGTAAGGTGGGCACCCGCCAAACCGACACTTTTTTGCTACTGTGCCTAATTGCTATTATTAGACTTGTCCAATTTTCATATTTTCTTCTTGGTAGGGAAATGAGACTCTAATCCGCCAAGGAACATTCTTTTCTTGTTGGGGGAGGGAAATGAGGTTCCAACGCATCAAAGAACGTGACATTAGGATATTGTATGTAAAAGTTACAAACGGTCAAAGTTTTTTGGGTAGATATTCTAAAATCTTTTCTTCCACCTAGGTACATATTCATTTTGAGACGTATGCAATGTGATGATGACAATTCTAGAATTAGTGGTGCGTATAGAGGTGCGTGCACTTTATGTTGTGATTAATGAATATTATTTCAATGTATGTCATGGTTAATGATTATATGGTGACCCTTCTAAATATTCATACATTTCAAAAATTGCCATAACTAGGATAGATCTACTCTTACAGTGCTCATTGAAGAGTTGATTGCCTTTTTATGGAAGCTAAACTCCTTGAAATTATTTTTAGTAAATTTTTGTAGGAATAAAAATGGGATTATTTGGCATCTTATCCAAATCCTTTCATTTTTGTTAGACCTTCGTGGAATTAGTTATGAATTTCTAAAGTTGAAATACATGGGATACTAAAAGCAACCACATTCTAAAATGTACACTATTGGTACATCGAAGAAAGCAAAATGTACCTTTATGTTATGATCACTTCTAGAGCATGGAGATTATTAGAGCAAACTACTTTAATTGAGAAATTAGATTTTCCCAACAAGTTTTGGACTTGTTGAAATACAAGTATCACAATTGTATAAGACAATTTTTCAAACATTTAAATTTTTTTATTTATCTTTAATGATTTAACTCCAAAGTTCCATGTGTCCTACAACAACCAAAATGCAACTCTGGATAGGCTCATACGGTCTCAATATTCATCATAACTTTCTGGAACTTTTTATAAAGCTATAAAAACACATTATTGTTTCAATCAGTGCTAAGAAACAAAAGTTATGGCACAATAAGCCAAAAATGGAGGTCAAAGGGCAACACAAAAAAAATCCCAAAAAGTCAAAATAAAGATTTTCAATCTTTTTTCTTGAAATATAATATTTTTGACTACATATGAAGCTTTGATTCATTCTATTTGGACTGTGATGAGAAAATTATGGACAATCTTGTTTTTCAAACAATCTAAGCATTTTGTTCAAATTTTTTTAAAGGATTCATTTTTTAATAGAATTTTCAAGATTTAAAAAATATATATATTTGATAGGGTTAGGTATGCTCCCTAGAACAATCTTCTTGTTTGGATAATTGGGTTTCAATTCCATCTTAGAGCTATTAACAATTTAGTTTTCTGTTTAATTTTAAACCAACTTCTACTTGACAAATTTTTTAAGAATGAAAATCAAGGTGTGTTTCTTGAATTTTTTTCTCCTAGAATTGCAACTCTATTCTTCAATGTAAAATTTTTTAAATCAAAGTTTGTAGTGCAGAAAAATTCTACAAAATAGTGGTCAAGGTCATTTGAAATTGTAAGACAATGCTCAAAAAAACAATGTTTCCACTAGAAGAAAATGAGGGGTTTTGCGACTAGAAGAAAGATTGGATTTTGAATTGCTTCGGACACTTGCGACTGGTGCTAATTTGGAGAGCCGTAGTCGCAGTGGACAAGTCGCATGTGGATTTGTAGTCGCAAAGGACCACGACATTGTTTCTCATTCAACAGTCTACTTGGAAGTTCGTCGATGAATTCTTCTGACGTGGTTGCTTATGTGGTATTCACTGCCATGTGAGGTCGATCACTCAATCGATGAGTTGTGCGACTTGTTTGCAACTTATCTGTGACTCCATTGCAACTTGTTGGCGACTTGTTTGCAACTCATTTGCGACTTCATTGCAACTTGTTGGCGACTCATATGTGACTTGTCTATCACTTGTTGGCGACTTATTTGTGACTTGTTGGCGACTTGGTTGTGACTTGGTTGTCACTCATTTGCGACTTGTTTGTAACTTGTTTGCGACTTGTAGATTTATAGATTTTAAAATTTTAATCTTAATGATTTGTAGATTTTGGATATTACAAATCTAGCTTCTATTTTAGATTTCAGATATTTAAATTTAAAAGATTTCATTGGTTTAGGAAATTATAAAATTTAAAAAATCTTGGATTTTTGCAATCTGTAGAAATCTACAAATTTTTAAAATCTACAAATTATAGAATTCTACAAACTGTAGAAATCTACACCTAATAGAAACCGTAAAATTCTACTAAGGGAGTTCATTACATAAAAATACAACAACTTACAAGTTTTATATGTCTAACCTAATGGTACTCTTGACAATTGATATGGGACAATTGCTATAAGACAAATAATCGGGAAACAAATTAGAAAACAACTAGAAAATGACTACAAAACAACCAAAATAATTCTAGAAAATTCTAGTTGTTTTATAGTCATTCTCTAGTTGCAATCTAGCCACAGAGAAGCTCTGTATTAGTGGAGGGTTACAAGAGTGTAATAGAGTTGTCATTTACAAATTCTAGTTGTTTCTAGTCGCAATCTAGTCATTTTCTAGTCGAACTATAGTTGTTTTCTAGTTGCAGTCTAGTTGTTTTCTAGTTGCAATCTAGTTGTTTTCTAGTTGAGCTCTAGTTGTTTTTTGGTTGAGCTCTGTTGTTTTCTAGTCAAATTCTAGTCGTTTTGTAGTTGTAGTATAGTTGTTTTCTAGTTGCAGTCTAGTCGTTTTCTAGTCAAACTATAGTTGTTTCTAGTCGCAATCTAGTTATTTTCTAGTCATTTTCTAGTCGAATTGTGGTCAAATTTAGATAATATGTGATTGTGGTTTGCCACAGTGAACTCCACGATGCATAGAGTTGTCCACATTGACAACTATGATGAAAATTGGATGTAGAATACCTCACAGTAATTCTAATTGCCAACTCTGTTACAATCATGTAACCCTACACTTCATTCTACGACTACTTTGCGACTAAACAACGTAGTTGTCAAATTTGGTGCAAATAGAGAGGGTTACAGTCGCAGGATAGTTGCTTAGGACACTTAGTTGCTGCTTAGTCGTTGTTAGCCGGTTGTAGCGGACACGTTTTTCTTCTAGTGTTCCAACTTTGAATGCTAATATCTTCTAATTTGTGCAATCAAAGTTCATGAAATTTTTACCACATAATTTGAGACAAATCAAGTACAAGATTCTATAGTTAGATTCTAAGAAAAACATTATTCTATTTTCTTTGACTAACATAGTAGAAATGGTAGTTTTGAGTGTTTTTTGACAAAATTATGGTCTCGGAACTAAAGGGATTAATCAAACTTATTAGTAAGAAAAATCTTTTTTACATTAGTAAGTTTTTTTTGAGATTTTAGAAAATGGAATATTATTGATTAGAATATGACTCAAAATTTAAAACTCATGAAATTCTTACCAAAAAATTCCATAAAGAATGCCCAAAATCTTGAAAAAAATGTACTTGTATAAAAAGATTTTTCACTAATGATTTTGATCAAAATATTAAAAAAATAAAAAATATTTTAATTATTTTAAATTTATTTTATGCAAGTATGTTACTTGTACCACAACATATCTAAATTTTGTTTTAAATCTCTAATTCCTCAATTAGCTATGATAATTTCTACAAATGTACAAAACATTTCAAAAACCTCTATATATCAACTTTTAATTTTGGTTTTCTGGTTGGTCAAGTGACTTGCTCCTTGAATTGGAAGTGAGTCAAAACAATCATCTAATATTTGGACATCCATTCACCACATACATATTTTTGTTTATAATAATATCTAACATTAATAAAGTTCATCCAAATTTGGCCAAATTTTGTATGTCTTGGAAAAAATTTTGGTGGTTAAATTTTTAAAAATCCAAATTTTTCTAGTGTTTTTATAATTACTACCAAAATGAAGTACTTCCCATTCAATGAATTAGATTTTGGTGAAAATTCAACAAAAAATTAAATGCTTATATATATCTACCATATGAGATCATCTCCTTTGAATCCAAACTTTCTTCAATATCTAATGGAAAAATTTAATCATTCAATTTCTTATTTCTCATTCCAATTACCATCCCTTCTAAGAAGCTTATGTGACTTATCAAATCTCCCAAATTGAATATTAGGATCTAAATGCACAACATTTACAAAAAATAAATGTTTATGTTTATTTTTGTGAATCATGCATTATATGTCTATATCTCACATATAGTTGTTATATAGTATTTCAAAAGGAATGAATATAGCCATCTATAAGTCTTAGCTATAAGTTAGTTATATGATTGGATTTAAAAGCATAACAATTTCAAAACTAAAATGGATGAAACACGAATAAGAAAATGTAAATCTCACCCAATCCTTTAAGTTGTACTTCACAAGGAAGACTTTGTTTAAATTTTCGAAATCAAAATACCACTAAAAATGAAGTGCAACTTTGATTGATCATATCTTCCACTTCATACCTCCAAACTTCATGAAACTACCACCTAATTGTTGGAAAACGAGTTAACTATATGCTAGGTGTCATTTAGATGCTAATTGAAGCCATATGTCTAGGAAAAAATGAACTGCATTGATTGCTCTTCAAGTTGTATTTGCACATCTTACACTCTAAAGGCAATGTCAACGCTTCTTGCACCAATACAATTCAAGTTTTTGTCAATCAAAGCTTCACATATAGAACTCCAACAACCTCTCAGTATAAAACATGCTTTAGCCAAGCAATGTGGTAGCTTGTGGATACATTGTGCTTGTGCTTTGGTGAGTAAGTACACTTCTACAGACAAAAATAAATTGTGTGAGATTGTAGGTGTTTTCAATTGTAACAAACAACTTCAATGGTGGTATAAGGTGTGCTTTAGAGCTACACTAGACAACATCTAATTGGAAGAATGTGATAAGGATAGACAAGTCTTCATTCAAAATTGGAAAAAGAGCAAGGCAAGTGAAGGTATGGCAAAAGTCACATAAATGGTTTTCTTCAGATTGTTTAGCATTGTCTTTTCAATTTGGTTGTTTTATCAATGATGGTATAGGGTGCATTCACTGGTTTTGATAAATTTTCTCTTATTATAATGCCATTTAATATCCGGAAAAGTAGGAACTATGTTGTAGTCTATCACCGCTAATTAAAAAACTTCTAATTCTCCATGATCACCTTGAGATACTTATACTCACAGAAGATGGCACTAAGGTGCACTATAGCAAGGAATCAAGTGATTGGAGGCAAACACATGGTAAGAGAATGCTTTCATGATCCTTAAACTCTCCTAACTTAACTCCTAAAGGACCGTTTGTCTTCTCAGGAGACAAATCATACAATTTGGGTCCAGGTAGGTTCCTATGACCTCACTTTTTTGTGAATATTTTTGAAGGGTGTGCAATTTTGCAAGAGCTTTGTGGATATATAATTTTATTTCAATTGGTGCCTGAGAAAAAAAATTATGGCATACAAGCCAAAAATAGAGGCCGGTGGGCAACACAAAAAAATCACAAAAAGTCAAAATAATTTAATTAAATTAAAATTTTCTAAAACTATATATTTTTGTTTACATTTGAAGCTTTGATTCATTCAATTTGGACTCGTGATGAGAAAGTTATGGACAATCTTAGTTTTTTAGGCAATCTAAGCATCTTCTTCAAAAAATAACTTATACGATTCATTTTTTAATGCAATTTTCACAATTTTCCAATTTTTTTTGTTAGACAGGGTTGTGTTTTCTTTCTAGAACAATCTTGCCGTTGGAATTATTGTATTTCAATTTCATCTTCGAGCTATTTACGATTTATTTTTTCTATCAATCTTGAACCTACTTCTATTTAACAATTTTTTAATGAGTGAAAACTAAGTGTTTTTTTCTTGAATTTTTTTCCCTAGATTCTCAACTCAAGTATTCAACATAAGAACTTAGACATTCAACATTGATAGTACAAAAAAATTTAAGTTAAGAAGATTCAAAGCCAAAAAATTATAGTCAAGCAAGGAACAAATGAACTTGTTTTCTTCACTTCGGATGCAAATATCTTGCAATCTATGTGGTCAAAGCTTCTGAGATTTCCTGCATACATTCTAATACTAGTCTAATATAAGATCCTACAATTAGATATGCAAAAAAAACAAGTTTTAAATTTTTTTGCTTTTTGCAGTTGAAGTGGCGTTTTTGAGTGTGTTTTGGTAGAGAATAGGCCTCAATCCTTTAGGGGTTAAATCCCATCAAAAATCTATGGAGGATTGTAAAAGACAATGTCCAATATGAGGTACTACCGCCAAACAAAGAAGAATTAGTCAACACCATTCAAAGGACATGGGAAGTGGTCTCTAAAGATGATTGAAGTTCTCCTTACTGGATGCTCTCCTTATGAAGGTTGTAATCAAAACTAATGGTGGTAGCACTAGATGGTAGATAGTAGGCTCCCAAATGCTATTTTTTTATATAATTTTACAAGTTTTTTGGATGTTAGTAAAGTAGACTTCATTATCTTTCTATCACACTTTGCGGGTTGTGATTTGGATCATTTTTGAGCATGTGGTGGCAATTTGAAATTTGAGATATGTGCTTTGTTTTTGTTAATTGACTATTGTGAAAGTAAACATCCTTGTGGATACTGTACAATATCCTTGCACAATGATACGGAAATCCACTTTTGCCATTCAAAAGAATTTTGCATACTATAAAATTTTATTGGTATTTTTTTTTTGCATAAAGAATATTAAATTCTTAAGCAATTTCAATGAAGCATACCAAATTTGGGTTTCAAAAAAGCAATATTCCATTTTTGGTGAATTTTTTCTCTTAAAATTCATGGTTTTACATGATAATTGATTGAAAAACATTGGTGAAGAATTTTTTTAATTTGATTGCATAGATATGTAGGAAACTTCTATACACACATCTTTCATATGAAAAAACACCCCATTAAGTAATATGATCTATGAAGAGCTTAATGTGAAATTTTGTATAAATAAGTTTTGTAAAATAAATATCTCCATAATTTAACTAGACTTTGCTATTTCACTTGCACGCTACATCTATTTGTGTACAAATATTTAAGCATGATGGTACAATTAATTTGCCAAAATTTAGTTAAATTATGGAGATATTTATTTTACAAAATTTACTTATATAAAATCTCACATTAATCTCTTTATAGATCATATTTTTGTTACTTAATGGGATGTTTTTTTTATATGAAAGACGTGCATATAGAAGTTTCCTACATATTTATGCAATTGAATTAAAAAAATTCTTCACCAATGTTTTTCAATCAATTATCATGTAAAATCATGAATTAAAAAAAAAATCCACCCAAAATGGAGTTTTGCTTTTTTGAAACCCAAATTTGGTATGCTTCATTGGATTTGCACAAGAATTGAATATTCTTTATGCAAAAAGAAAAATACCAATAAAATTTTATAGTATGCAAAATTCTTCTGAATGGCAAAAGTGGATTTCCGTATCATTATGCAAGGGTACTGCACAACCGTCATCCACAAATGTAAAGAGATTGCAACCTGCAAATTGAGTATTTTCTGTGTCAGCATTTACAGTATCAATGCCAGGTTCAGAAGCACTCTCACGGAGCTACCAATTCAACCGCACAAGGGACAATCTCATGGCGTAGACCCTTAAATCTCATCAGATGGACATGGGAAATGTAGTTAATTCAGTGCTAGAGTAACTGCAGTAGTTTTTGAACACGTAACTCACGTGAAAAGATCAATTTAGACTGGGAATATACAACAATTGCAACTTGAGTGAGAGTCCCAGCGAGTCCGTACACAGAACCCGTCAAATAGACAAATCACCATCGGGAAACAGTAACCCTCAGTAATTCCAAAAAATGATGGCCGACTGTATTTGATGAAGTTGTACAAGACAATAAGTCGAGGGCATATAATGCTATACAATTGTCCAAAGCTGCTCAGTAGAAGTATCAGTGTATCGCACTTTTTGAGAAGCTGAGAAGCCACAGGCTCTCAGATATGCACCTACAGCTAAAGCTGCAAAGTCGTTCAGGAGAAGAGCACGTCGACTGGCGAGAGCTCGCACCCCCCATTGGGTGGCGCTACCTTCGAGTTTCACCTGCAACAACAGAGTCTAAGACCTCCCAGCAAGACCATAATTCTGCATTCAAAATGAAGGACCGAGGGACTCACATAGAATGTGTGGCGAAAACGAGCTTACAGCAAATCTTTGTAGGATATGATCAAATCCTTCTCTTCATATTTGCAGAATTTTTTTGAGGTCTGTCTAATGGATCTGCATAGGAATGAGTACCTCATAACAAATTGCAGAGACGGACAACTACCAGTTTGATAATGAGTTACAAGCGATTAGCGTACCCTTAGTTTGCCTCCTGGTTTGTTCGCTGAGAATTGCACAGGTTCAACACTAGCCTTCAGAGCGTAACCTTTATCCACGAACACTCGCACCAGCTTCTTTACGCCTTCCGTTGCCTGTGGATTTGCCATAATTCTGATTTCAACTCCGGGTCCTTCCATATTAAAAGTGGATCATCTTGCGACATTGCATCTTAGAAAGCATGACGGAATAAATAAAATTTCTAAGAAATGCAAGGAAATCGGATGAGTGAAGCAGAACTAAAATGCATTTTGGACGGATATGAGGGTCCCTCGAGAGACTCAGCTTACCAAAAATATGTCTCAAGGGGATTAGATAAAAAGATAAGTGAGACTAATATAATCAAAGGGAGAAAGCTCACGGCTAAGAAGTCCAATGAAGCTGGAGTAGGAGCATCAAACACTTCGTCCTCAAATCCATCCACAAGCTTCTCATACAGCAAGTCCCCTGCCTTATTTATGAAGGCTGCTGGTAAAGTAGCGTTGTCCTTCAACCGCTCGTCTCTTCTCACTGTGCGAGACTCCCCCTCTGACCCGACCTTCTCCTACAAAGAGACAAATATGTAGCACTGATAGGTGAGAATACAATTGGATTATATTACTCGAGTACTGGGCGTCACTGTAAGAATTACACATAGATGGTACCTCCAACAAATCGAATACTGAATTCATTCAGTAGGTTAATTATCGCAGCCAGAAAACAAAACAAAAAATCCTGGCATATGATGTTGGGCAGAAGACGAATTACCTGAAAAACCACTTGCCCGGTCTTTATTTCATTTGAGATTGCTGCAAACTGTGAGAAGCTAATGAAATCAAAATACAACTGCAAAACACACATCTGACGTAAGATGGTTGCCATGATCTAAAAGATCGTAGCTACTGCATATAACTACTTTGATAACTGCTGGTATCGCATATTTTCACGGAGATTTAAAATTGAGCAGAGGAGAAACGGACCAGGATAAACAGAAAAAACAGACCATGAGAAGCCCATTCTGATTTCTTCTAGCAACAGAAAGAGAAGAACTATACTGGCACATTTCTACACGTGAAATGCAAAAGAAGACTCCGAAACCTCGCACAGAGGAAAGGACACAGCAGTTTACAAAATTAACTAGTAACGAATAATAAATGTGAAACTAAACATGGCTAGTGATTGCTACAATGAAAATTGTGTGATGCAAGACCCTCTCCTCATCCAGTATGTGGCTGAAGAAGTCGAGGAGTGGAAGCCAGTAAGGAGAATGAAGAGGATGATGACGGACCGAAAGAGAGAGGAAGGAGGGCACAAACAGGATCAGTGAGATCTCCATATTTCACTCGAAGAGGCCGACATTGTAATGTGTAAGGCTCCACTTCGCTCTGTCGCAGCTTCCAAAACTAAAGTCACACAGAAGATCAGCGTTACTTATCTCTCTTTGAAATTGGTATTCATAAGATTCGTGTAAAATGGCTTCAATTTAAGCATTCCCAATGGCCTCTAAAACTGTAAACAGTCTTCTGAGCGCGTCAAACGATCCATGTTGCTCTCTCACAAATGTCCCTACATTCAAGAAAACAGATAAACTTACTTTGACCTGGAACTTGTCCATAGGAATGAAGTCCAAAGCGTCCACAGCCTCGTAAGCTGATCGCATGAGGAGCACAGCAAATTTTAAGTTCAGCATCCTCCGAGGAAACAACACAGGCTCCGGGGGCAGAGGCAACGACAAAGAGCTAAATGCGTCTTCAAATTCGTAAGCGACATCGAAACTGGCTCTTGCTACGGCTACATTCCGGCTCCTTCTGAAATCCATAATATACAGATTGCACGACAAACCTCGCTTCACCCCCCGTGAACTTACACACTCAATGCACACTCGTGCCCTAAAATTCTGACCACCACAGTACACCGTTCTCCGCCGCTCACCCAAAACACCACAATTGCTATTGCCACAACTTCGTCCAATGCTAGAAGGATTCGAAAGAGTCGTGACAAGCGTGGCGCTAGTAGATGCCATCACACTAATTGACGACCAATCCAACAAAAGAACTTCAACAACCGTGGAATTCAGAGAAGATTTCCCTAAACGAGCACATAACCAGAGCACAGAGACCAAATCATCACCTGCCGAACAAATTTGATGACACGACTTCGAATTCACCACTCACACTCATCTCAATTGAAGCGTCTCCATCGAAGGGCTCAAATTGCAAAGGGCTCTTGGGTTTCGCCATAGCCACAAGTGGTGACATCAGTTCATCACCACACTCCTCGGTGCCAAAGCAGATTGTTCTTCATCCTCCACTCTCCTTAGATGAAAATCGTCCTAACTGAAACTCAATAGCTGATAGATGAATACCATCCAATTCTTGGCGCTTAATGAAGAGCGCCGCCAGTAGCCCCAGTTGCCGTCTGATGGACGGAAATTCCAGGGCGACGTAAACTTGGAATCTGGTATCCATACCGTTGGACGGAAGATGCTTCCATCGGTAGGGACCGCTGAGCGGGGCTTCGAGCTGATTTGCGATTGTGAGGGACGCTTTTTCATCTCGGTGGATGATGTGGGCTTGCTTTGGGAGGCACCCGGTCGCCGACCAGTGAACGGTGTTGCCCAAGCTGGCTGTAATTTGACTGTTGAAGTTGCTACCTCTGGATTGCTGTTATTTCCAACAGTAGAGAGAGCAGGGCGGGAAGGCTCGTTTCTTTGAGGTTCGCGTTGGGATCCGCCATATGTGAGTGGCGACGTTGGCTGCTGGGAGAATTTGGTATTTTGTTCTCCTGAAGAATTGTTGGACTGATCATCGTGTGCAGAATTGCTGTAGCTGGTATGGTGATTTTAGGTTTATGGTTGTGGCGGTTTTGAATTGTCCTCATTTTGCTCTGGTTCGATTCTTATAAGTTTGTGCGAGGATTGTTCGTTAGTGCTTGACGAGGGAGGTTTCGTTGCTGCAATTTGTGTCTGTTTTTGGTCGGAGAGGTGTGCAGTTCGCCCTCCTATAACTGCCGGCTTTCTTGTTCATTACTTGAATTTTTGCAGGAGCTCTGGCGCTTATAATTTGTGACAGGAGAGGCCGTGGAGTTTGTGTTCGGAGCTTGAAGATTTTGGTTTAGAGTCCGCTTGTCCGATTGCAGAATGGACTCGGATGAACTGGGAAAAGGAAGTGAGCCGAAGTTGCCCGAGCTGAAGCTAGGTACGGAACGGCTTCTTCATGCCAGTAGTTTTTTTGAAAGAGTTGAATTCATATGTATTAAAAATTGGTCCAAAATTGAATTAATGTTCAGAGTCTCAGACATGCGATGGGATTCGCTGGATGGATGTTGTCGAATAACAGCGTCTAAAATACTTGGATTTGTTCTTTGAATGATGTACGCAGATGCAAAGCAAGCGCAGGGGTTCATTTCTCTCTTTCGCAAGCTTCCCGAGGTGTGGATTAACTGTGGCCTTCATCCTGTTCTGAGACTGGATGATTTGAGTTCTTTCATCAATTTTATGTAATCAGCTGCGACTAGTTTGAGTCTTTGAGCATCGAATATGAAAGGATAATCCTATAGTAGAGGAGGTCGACTTTCTGTTAAGGGACCCTAGAGATCTCAAGTACAGTCCTTCTCGTGTCCCAGATGCCCACTGCACCGAGATCCGAGGATGTTCAAATGATTTTCTCAGTTTTGTATTTGCTGCTAGTCGTAGTGATAGCGCATTTGTGGTCTCTTGTTTAGCAATGTGCACCAGAATTTCAGCTCGTTTGTTGTGCGTGAGTTAGTTTGTTAACTGCCAGGCTGATGCTTGCAGAATGAGCAAGCTGTGCGCTTCTTTGACCGCAAGGTAAGAGCAGAATTGACCCCCACAATTCCTTGACTTGTGATATTTATATATATCAGTACAGGTTTGTGTTGGTGAGACTTCTCAGTAGCCCCTAGTGTTTTGTTTTAGTTACTAAGTTGCAGTCTTTTGCTTTTCATTGCTTCTTCTATAGTGGCATCATCCTTAATATGCGTGCCTGTTGATTCTCATCGATAGCACTGGTCCTCCATTCAATTCTCCGCAAGTGTGCCTAATATCACTTGGTGTGTTCTTTAACCACAGGATTATTACACTGCCCATGGTGATAATGCAACCTTCATAGCCAAGACGTACTATAAGACGCCCACGGTGCTCAGACAGCTTGGCAGTGGAGCTGATACTCTACCTGGATTAACCATCAATAGAAGCATGTTTGAGACCATTGTGAGAGATTTGTTGCTTGAAAGAACTGACTGCACAGTTGAGCTTTATGAGGGCACCGGATCAAAGTGGCAACTTGTGAAGAGCGGAACTCCTGGCAAGCTTGGTAGTTTTGAGGAGATCCTTTTTTCAAGCAATGAGATGCAGGTATAATGAGATTACTGCGTTTGGCTTTGTAATGTCTGTCTAAGCTCTTGACAAACTTGACAATTTTAAGAGGCATTCATTTCGTTGAAGCATCAGGATTTCCTGACATCCCTAACGTTCCGTTATTTCAAGTCATTATTGGTGTCGCTTTGCTGATAACCTTCTGAATCGCAGGACACTCCTGTAGTCATGGCTGTAAATGTTACTACACGAGAGAATGAGCGGTGCGTTGGATTAGCGTTCGTGGATATGACAAAAAGGCTAATTGGTATGACGGAATTCTTAGATGATGATCTTTTTACGAGTTTGGAGTCAGCCATGGTAGCTTTGAGCTGCCGTGAATGTATTGTGCCCCAGCCAACGGCTGTCAAGTCTCCAGATGACCGTAAACTTCGTGATGTCATGGCACGCTGCAATGTTTTAGTCACTGAAAAGAAAAAAACTGATTTCAGGTACACTTCCCTTTCGCAGTCACTGACTTCCCGGTCATTAGGAGAAACGATTATTCTATCTTTGAGTTTCTGTGGAAATATTTCTGTGTGTCAGATGGTTGCATTGCAATATTTGATTATTGACGCGGTCCTCGACATGTGCAGGGCGCGAGATGTAGAACAAGATCTAGCGCGCCTAGTGAAAGGTCCTCCTGAGCAACATAAAGAAATGGTGGCAGCATCTGATGCAGCGGCTGCTGCTCTAGCTGCACTTCTCATTTACACAGAACTACTGTCTGATGACACCAACTATGGAAAGTACATCATTCAACCGTATAGCCTGGACCTTTACATGCGATTGGATGCAGCAGCTTTACGAGCTCTTAATGTCACTGAGAGCAAAACGGATGCCAACAAGAATTTTAGTCTGTTTGGTTTGATGAACCGGACGTGTACGCAAGGGTTGGGAAAAAGATTGCTGAACCGGTGGTTGAAGCAGCCCCTCGTGGATGTTGCTGAGATAACTAGAAGGCTAGACATGGTACAAGTTTTTGTTGAGGGTCTAGAATTGAGACAGGAATTGCGGTCGCACCTGCGGCGGATGCCTGACATCGAACGCTTAGTTAGTAAGATTGAGAAGCGCAAATCTGGGTTGCAAGATGTTGTGAGACTTTACCAGGTACATTGGCTGATTTCATCTTTGTGTCGTTCAGCTTTATTCGAATCGCGCTTCTTGTAATGTAGCTGTACATGTGATTTCCCAGATGTGAGATTCTCGGTGTCTCAATGTTGGGGTGGTACGATAGCTAACCGTACACTTTGATCATTAAAGATGATGTTCCAAAGTTTGACCGGAGAACCCTCCATTCTGACATATCACAACTTTTCTGACTTCCCTTGCAGGCTAGTTTGCGGTTGCCTTTGATCAAAGCTTGTCTGTTCAAGTATGATGGAGAATTTTCTGAATATTTTCAAGAGAAGTTTGTCAGTCATCTTCAAGAATGGACACAGCCGGATCACTTAGGGAAATTTGATGGATTAGTAGAGGCAGCTGTCGATCTTGATTCGCTTCAGAATGGTGAGTACATAATTGCTGCAGATTACGATAATAGTCTTAAAGAGCTCAAGACAGAACGTGATAATGTGGAGAAGCAGATACTCAAAGTACACCACCAGGCAGGGGATGACCTGGGGCTTCCTGCAGAGAAGGCACTGAAGCTGGACAAGACTACCCAGTATGGACATGTATTTAGGATAACAAAGAAGGAAGAACCGAAGGTCAGGAAAAAAATTAACAGTCAATACATCACCTTAGAAACTAGGAAAGACGGAATAAAGTTCACAAATGCAAAACTGCGAAGATTGAGCGAACAGTATACAAAACTGACAGACGAGTACTCTAGTACACAGAGGGAGCTTGTCGCAAAGGTTGTGGATGTTGCAGCAACGTTTGTTGAGGTAAGCTCTCATGTTCTTGTTCTGGTTGCTGGGGATTTTCTTCTGCTTCGTGAAGCTCTCAGAATGAACTCTGAAGCCTACCCCTCTTAAGACCATTTTAAATTCCTTGTTCGTGTGATGTATTGAAGGATACGTCTATTTCCATGCCCCTGCAGGTTTTCTCAGGAGCCGCAGTTCTTCTGGCTGAAATGGATGTATTGCTAAGCTTCGCTGACTTATCTTGTTCCTGTCCCACTCCTTACGTCAGGCCCTCAATCACTTCTGCTGTAAGCACCTCTATTCTCTTTTGTTGTTGAAGGGTGCATAGTACTCTCTCATTATATTACGAAATTCTAAAGCCCACTCAAACTTCGAGTTTGTGGTTCATGTGCTGAAGAGGTGACTTTTTATTTAGAAAGTATTACTTGCATTCTTTGCCTTCTATTCGGCAATTTTAGATGAAGGATCGTAAGGTTACTGCACGTTGATATTAGGATGAAGGAGATATAATCTTGGAAGGAAGTCGACACCCATGTGTGGAAGCTCAGGACGACGTCAATTTTATTTCGAACGATTGTCGACTGGTATAGTGACGCGGGATCATACTAATCTCTTTCAACTTGGAATTTGATTGTCAGTTGTTGAACTAAAGTTCGAATGCCCTATGTGAACTTCTCTTGTTGACCATCTATTCTCTGGTTTATGAGCTCTACTTGTTTATTTATGTGTATGTCACCTGTTGAGAGAGATTTCTTAGATGCGTTCTTGTAAATGATTTCGTTTAGGTCCGAGGCAAGAGCTGGTTCCAGATTATCACTGGACCCAACATGGGTGGGAAGTCTACTTTCATCCGACAGGTAAAGTTTAATCCCTTTGTTCAACTCAGGTTATTTATGATCGGAATATCAGTACGAGGATAGAAACTGAACCTGTCTCGCAATCTGCCTACATGTGAACCTATTATGTTCTTAGAACCGGTTGTATTCTGTATGAGTATCAGCATCATATACTTAAGAATCCGGATGGGAAATATGACGGGGCTTTTTAAACAGAAGCAAAATCTTGGTGTGTAGAAGTACTTCATTCTATCTGGTTGATTTCTTAATTGTCGATCTCTATTTGCCCTTTTCTTGATCACTGAACATCGAGTATCAATTTCTCACTTGCTATCCTATCTTTGATAAGCAGGTGGGTGTTAATGTGTTAATGGCTCAAGTGGGATGCTTTGTACCGTGCGACCGAGCAGAGATCAGTGTGCGTGATTGCATCTTTGCACGTGTTGGTGCTGGAGACTGCCAGGTGCTAATACATACTTTTAGTATTCATATGTGAAGAGTTGTGTGTTGTTTTGCCAGATAAGGATAACTTGTGCTTAATGTAGGTGCCAGTAAATGTTAAATTGCTGCTTACAGTTTAGAACACTGTCCTTGTGCAGCTGCGAGGAGTGTCAACGTTTATGGCTGAAATGCTGGAAACAGCCAGCATTATTAAGTCTGCGACGGAGCGCTCATTGATCATTATTGATGAGCTTGGTCGGGGTACCTCAACTTATGATGGATTTGGTAAACTTTCAACTCAAAGATGTTCACGTGTTTCTTTCCTTCCCATATTGAGGCTTCAACCAATTTCTGGTCGAATTTCTGGTTCTTTTCTTTTCCTCCCCAGTTGAAGTATTCTTCAGAGAGAAATACAGTATCTGCTCAATGCAACTATATATTTCTGAAGTCTACCCTCTTTAATATAGGACTGGCATGGGCTATATGCGAGTATTTAGTGGAGGTCACTCGTGCACCAGCACTTTTTGCAACACACTTTCATGAACTGACGGCCTTAGCACATTCAAAGTCCCCACCTGTGCATGGACCTCCCAAGGGCCCACCTGTAGGGATCGCCAACTTTCATGTCAGTGCACACATTGATACGAAATCACAGAAGCTTGCCATGCTCTATAAGGTAAGACTTTTTGTATTGAATATAGGCGTGTAGTGTCAATTTTGTACGTTTGGATATTTACTGAACCCTGGTGTTTGCTCTCTGGCATTCAAGCATGTGCAAGGTACTTGTTCCTTTTCTCATACCCATAACCTTTAAGTTCTACTCTGTGTTTTTATCTGCAGGTTGAAGAAGGGCCTTGTGACCAAAGCTTCGGTATTCATGTGGCTGAATTCGCTCATTTTCCTGAAAGTGTTGTAGATCTCGCCAGACAGAAAGCAGCAGAGTTAGAGGATTTTTCGACCTCTGAGAAGGATACAAATGCGAAGGATGAGGTACGGTTTGATGTTTGACCCAGGGTCCACTCATCTTTTAGTAGTTTCGATGCGATGTCTCGCATGTTAATGTATTCTTCTTATTCAAGCTTAATGCTATAAGTTATTTACAACGAATGGTACTTTAGTAGTCTACTGATAATCATTGTCCACAGGTTGGCGCAAAGCGAAAGAGGGTAAATGGTCCCGATGACAAGGCACAAGGAGCAGGACGTGTGAGAAAATTCCTTGAGGACATGGCAGCACTGCCCATGGACAAAATGAGTCGTGAGGACACTTATGCCCGACTAAAGGCCTTGAAAAGTGAATTTGACAAAGATATTGCAACTAATTCATGGTTGCAACAGATGGTTTAGTGCTGGAGATTCAGACGCCATGAATCTGTATCACGTAGAAATATTCCAGGTTTTGATTAGACTGGGTTTCCCCTAGACCTTCTCGAGGACCATAATCTGTAAATTTCATCCACTCCCTCTGTCTACCCTGTTCAGAATTTTAGCTTTGAGAAACTGTATAATCTTTGGAAGGTAAGGAAATGTGAAAAGATTCATATAACCAGGTGCGAAGATCTGGCCTGGAGTTGGATTTCGATTTTGCTTGCCTTAACTTACGGGAGAGGACCTTATTCTTACCCCTTTTAAGAAATTTTGGCCATGAAAAGTGAAGTAATAAATATGAAACTTTTAGGAAGGGAAGGAGATTAGAAATGGTTGACTTTGACCCCAAATCTTGCACTAGAGTAGTATGAGAATGTGTTTGAAGAAAATTTAAAAACTTTGTTCATATAGATTGCAAGATATAAGCGTTTAAAGTAAAGATAACAAGTTCTTTTGCACCTTGTTATATTGCAGTAGATTAAAAGACTTTGAATCCTCAACTGATAATTTTTACAGTACAAATTTTGAAATTAAAATCTTTATGCTCAAGAATTGAATTGAGAGTTCAAGAAAAAATTCCAAAATAATACACATAATTTTAACTCTTCAAAAAATAGTCTATTGGACATAGGTTGTATATAGAAGGAAAAATTTAATTGTTAATAGTTCTAAATTAGAATCAAAGAAACACAGTAATTCCAACCATGGGGTTGTTCTACCATGCAAACCAATGATGTTAGGGTGTGAGCATGAAAATGTAAACATGTGAACCTTGAGTATATATATATATATATATATATATAAGTAGATATTCTACTTTCATTGAAGGTGTTTATAATATAGGTATCCATAATATAGTTATATTATAATCATGGAAGGTTTATGTAGTATAAATACTTATAACATATGTGTATAGCCTTTTAGGCTCATAGGTTCACTCTCCTAAGGTCACATAATAGTAACTTCTCCATGCAAACTAAACCTTGTTGAGTTTATTTTTTTGGAAAATTGTAAAATTTGAGTTCAAAAACACACATCCTATACATTTTTTTGTAAAAGATGCCAAGATTGCATTTAAAATAAGATGCTTTGTAACTTTCAGATTGCCAATCCAAATTAAATGAATTAAATCTTTTCATATAGAAAAAATAATAATCTAAAAGATGTTAATTTTCAAATTTTTGTGAGTATTTTTATAGCCTCATTTGGCTATATTGAATTTTATATGGTATAACTTTTGTTTCCAAGAACCAATTGAAATAAAAATATACCTTCCCCTCCCCCCTTCTAATTTTGCCTTCCTATCTTAAGAAAAGGTTTTAAAATCATGCTAAAAATTGAGGTCACACGAACCTATCCAAACCTTCATATGTCCCTTGATGGAACACTTGGGACTTTAGGAGTTAAAATTTATGGTTTTACAAAAAATTTAAATTTTTAGAATTTGAAGGAAGTACATAATTAGATTTTAAAAGATAAAATAATTTTTTTTACTATTATACAAAGCAAAGCTTCAAAAATATAATTGTAAGTGGATCTTTCATGATATATTAGATGAATGGATAATATTTTATTTTGTGATAGGGGGCAAAATAATCTCACTATATTCTTTTTTAATTTCAATCTTAAATCATAGTAAGGTTGTCTTTGTCCCCCCCCTCTAGGATCAATCTAGGACCGTCGATGCCGTCCATGGAAAAAAGAGGGACCCTACTTGCCGTTGATCTGTTTTGAAAAAAGTACCGCGAATGGCGATGAACGTGGTCCGTGGATCGGTTGAAAAATAAGAGAGGCTACTCATAGTCATCGATGTACTGCCACTAGGAAAAAACATGAACCGTTGATTCCTCTGTGATAGGATTTGGCATTGTCTCCGTGACTTTGGATGTGCGTTTGCGAGTTTTCTGCAAGTTTGTTTCTTTACAAGTTTGACTGCATAAAGCTGGAGATGAGAGACTATGCGTTGGAGGCACCTAACTTCGAAACAAACTCCGCTAATTGTAAACTCCGTGGAAAGGGTGGGGACAAGGTTTGTAAGGGTTATAAGAGTGTTAGTAGTTTAGAGGTTCAGTACAATACATTGCCTAAAGAAATGGTGGTTTCAGGATGATAGCTTGCTTGAATAAATATCTACTTTAGGATTTGTTTGATTCACTCAATTAGATGTTAGTTTGAGGCTCAAATGTATTGGAGTATGTAGTTGGTGCAATTGTAGGTATGATTGTAGAAAATTCATGAGAGAGAACCAACGTGAACCTTCAATGAAGGCATCTTCAAGGTTGCAATTCAACTCTGGAAGTAATATGTGCAAATTCTACTTTGATTTTTTATTTTTGTTTTTTTCAATTCCATTGAGGATGAAAGTTTATTTGGTTGCTCTGTGGTTTGTTTTGACTTTATGCTTAACTGCTTGAATGCTTGAGTTCATTATGCCATTCTTGAGTTCATATTGAAATTATGCCATTCCACAGTTTTAGGATTTGCTATTTTTAGTATTTCAGTATGACCTCTCTTATTTCAAGATGAATTTAACTCTTGATTTTGTAGGTAGGGTTGCAGGAAGGAGGATTACCAGGTTTTGCAAGTTTGGCACCACTTAGAGGTAGCTTAGCAACATAGTGTAGAGGTACTAGCATTAGCGTAATCTATCATCTGAAGCTTCTATTAGCTTCAACTTGTGAGGCATTTGTGTCACTTGTGTGATGCAAGAAACAAATTTTTTTGGAGTATGTTTCTTTATTATTTTTCTCAGTGGACTACCTTTTTTGCTTCTCAATGCTTGTGTAGAATTTGATAGCTTTTCTTTTTCATTTCGTTTGAGTAGGTTTTTAGTAAGCCACCCTTGTCTCACATCTGGTGCCCTCTATGTCTCAAGTTCTTAAAGGGTCTGCATGCATAGGCAAAGGCAAAATAAAATATGGAGAGACACTCACGGAACTCAATCGCCTCCAGTAAAGCCATATCCTTCTCAAGAACTACATGTTCCATAGTAAGCTTTTGAGACGCCTATTCCTTCAAAAACTCAGAAGCGCTCCGCTTCAACTTCGAAGCTGAAGGCTGTGAGGAAGCTCCCAATTAAAAAACATGTTTTGCCAAGGCTGCCCCTCCCAAAAAATCTCGCACTCGACCTCTTGTTCCACCCAAAGAAATGGATGTGAGTGTCACAATTTCTATGGGTAGTGACGACGTACCCACTGGACTTCTTGAAAAGGTTGATGAATTTCTTCAAAAATAATATATATCAAGCCTTTGTTCCATCGAACGTCATAGTAGCTTGCTCAAACGCCATTTGCAGATGGTGTGCACATTTCTCACATCTTCCGCTGCCATGGTCAGGTACCTTGAATGGGATGATCCAAAGAAAGCCCCAGCAAGGCACTACATCTTAACTAAGGCTCTTTGTAATACAAGCCTCCACATTTATATTAGAATGTTTGGTTACTGTAGTAAGGACACCCTAGGATCACTTCCAATGCATCCAAAAAAATGTTAGTAAAGCAGAATTGAAGGAAGGTGAGGAGGAGCACATTAAGTACAGTACTCCTTTTGCTAAAAAACATATTGTTCTCACTTACAAGAATTTGATTGAGTGAGCCGCTACATACTGCAAATTTAAACTGCACAAACAACTGAGAAGTATTCTTTTTGGAACTCTCTTCTCTATGCTCCAATCATGATAATACATACCATTTGCTTTATAGGTTTTGTCAGTCCACCAAGGAGTTCAACAGAGTAGTGACATACATGATACAATAGAAATATACGATGAATCTACAATTTGTGGAGATGTAGGATGTCACGCACATTTTCTTCAAGCACACCAACCCCAACTCTCAGCTAGCAGACTTGGGTTGGCAACGTCTTGCTGTAGAGCTTAATGAGGCACATGAAAGGTGTAGTGCGTGAATACAATATTCCAGGTATTTTCTAAGTTTCTTTACCTTTTTTTTTTTTCTATTTCTCTATTACTTTTTGAAATCTGAAATTTTCAAGACTTTGTTTCAGTTTTTTTTTGTCAAATTTGAATTTTTGGAGACATTTTGAAATTTGAAATTTTCTAGAATTTTTTTGGTATATGCGCACAAAGTGTCACTATGCCTATGCACTCAAAAGAGGCAGTAATTGCTTGCTATTGCAGTACTACTGTACATCTTCTTGGTATGAATGTAGGTACCTTCAAGGTTAAAAATATTGTCTTCTTGCATTGAATTCTTTCATATTTTTTACCTTCAAGTGCAACAAACAAAATAAAAATCTAATCAAGAAATTTAACTCCAAAATGGCAAAGGATTTTTGGAGCTTCATTGAGTTTCCTCTAAATTGTAGAGCAACAGTTAAATTTTTTTTATGAAACATATTAAAATTTAATTGTTACTCTACAATTTCAAACTGATTGTATTATGGATCACATAGGAAAAAAAAATATAGCAATATCACTTATGGATTGAATGATTATAATGTTTGATCATGAAGATGTTAAAATTGTAAAATTAATTTGAAGTATATTTATCTTCTTCTTAGATTCAAATATGAAAATAAAGTCATGAAAAAAATATGAGTTTAAAGAACATAAGATGTATAACCTTAATCAAGTCACATCTTCTTAAAACCTATTTAAAAATTCTTTTACTAAATTTCTAATGTAATTTCCCCCCTTTCCTAATCCAATACATTTGAGACTCATTTTCAAGTGCTCTTAATACTAGAAAATCAAGACTTATACTAAAAATCCTTGCACAAAATTGTAAATAAGAAAAATTGCCAACATTCATTTTCAGGATTGGGATTTTGATACCAAATACACACTTTGCAAGGCGTCCACCTAAAATCCCTATTTTAATAAGATTTTATTTAACTTCAAAGTTTAAATTGACACCAAAATGTGATGCGTTGGGCAATTATGGGTTATAAATAACATGTGAACGCACCAAAGTGTCACGAATGGGAAGTCTTCAACCTGATTCGAAGTGAATATGGCAGACGGGGTTTTAGGTCGTCTTTCAAATTGCCTCCGCGAGGAGTTCGTCGAAACCCTAATTGGAGAGTCCGATGTTGAGGATACAAGCGCAGTAACCGTGATCGACATTAATTGTTAACTGCGGGAGTCTGGAAGCGAATTCTTTGCTTTGTGAGAGCTTTTGGGCATCTCCAAGTGCTTTGGTTTTAAACTTGTTGCAATTGATTTGACACATTTCTGGTCTTAGACTCGGGAATTTTGTTTTTTCATGTTGGCATGGAGAGGAGGAGAGTGGGGGTGGGGGTGGGGGTGACAGCACATCGTCCCACAATCAAAGAATGCGAGGAACCACATTACAAGAAATCGTGATTTACCACTTCAAGGACAAGTCGCAGGGAGCCAACCCCTTTCTCTCTCCACATTCCTCAACAGAAACTCTTTTGGGAAAGATCGGGTGGAGTACCGCCAGGGCGTCGTAACGTAACTTCTTACTTTTTGGATTCAGGATTTCAGGATTTAGGGTTTAGGGTTTAAGGTTCATGCGCACCATTCTGTAGCCCCTTTTGCAGCTTATCACCGGAGCCATGCTGCGGGTGAGTTTGAGGTCGCAGGGGGTGAAACCACTGTTGGATCGACTCACACCATCACATTCCGCAGGATGGGCGCGACATTATCAGGCCTCAAAGCCTGCCTCAAATGCGGTACCTATTCATGTACCACTCTTTCTTACCCTAACTGTCTCTTTTTGTCATACTTTCTCGGAGCTTGGCGGAGAAGTTTGTTCACTGATTCCAATTAAGCTAACCTACCCTAAAAGCGACACTTTCTCTTATCCTACCATTTGATTTAGGGTACTCGCTAGAAAATTAGACCTGTGCGTTAGCGAATCGTAGGATGGCAATGCAAGTTATTTTGTATTTTTCATGGTACCCCAATATTATCTTGTAGATTTTCAGATCCTAAACTGAAATATTTATTTTGGAAGTGTTGTCCTTCCTTACGTAGGTTTAAATTTGTCAGCAGTTGCAATGTCGGCCAACAATTAGGATCAGATAAACGAGAATAAAATTTGAGGAAAACTGTGGAATGCCCGCAATATGCCAATTCTACAGCAGAATCGGTAATGCGTGTAACTGTTCTACTGGATGGACGACATATGCTAATCGTGCCTGCTTTGTATTGATCAAAATGAGTAGTGAGAAGTTTGGGGAGAGCTATTTCACGTATGGTAAATCTCGTCATCGGATTCATTATTGGAGAGTCTAGGTAGATGATGTGACGACAGATGCATCTGAATGCCTATGCCGAAGAAGAGGGATTTGGTATGTCATATTAGGGTTAACTAAATTCTATTTTCTCTCTGCAGGTGGGATTATGGAGGATGAAGACACTCGGTTCCAACTATCGAAACTTTTCATCATCTGCAGAGCTTGCCGAGCAGGCCGTTGATGAGGGCGAAGATGGTCCAGACAAACCCAGTGCGATGGAGTATTTGCAGTCGCAGGGGATCGACACAGCTGCCTTGGGAGATTTGGAGTTGCCAAAGGCGAAGGGTATAATGAGAGAACGCCTCGATTATCTTCAGAACGTAATTGGGTTGACCATTAAGGACATCAACGACTACCCGCTCATGATCGGGTGTAGTGTGAGGAAAAACTTAAGCCCTGTTGTGCAGTATCTTCAAGACCTAAAAGTGACCAGAAACTCTCTCCCTGTTCTAATTCGGAAGTACCCGCAGGTGTTGCATTCCAGCGTTGTTATTGACTTGATTCCCAATGTGCGCTTCATCCAAGGCCTGGGCATCGAGCTCAAGCAGGTGGGCTCCGTTTTGACTCGGTATCCACAGCTACTGGGGTTCAGAATCGAAGGAACCATGAGCACTTCGGTTGCGTACCTTGCCATGATTGGCGTGAACAAGCGGCAAATAGGTCCGCTGCTGACAGAGAAGCCGGAGATCATGGGCATGCGCGTTTCGAACAACCTCCGACCCAAAGTGGAGTTCATTGTTAGCTGTGGTATTCCCAAACTCGTGGTGGGGAAGATGATCGAGGATCGGCCTTTCATTTTGGATTATGACGTAGACGACAAGATGCGACCTGCTGTGGAGGCTCTGCTTGAGTTAGGTGTGCGCAAGGAGGCTCTTCCGGGGGTGCTCATCCAGTACCCAGAGTTGCTAGGAATGAAGGTGAAAGATAAAGTGGAGGCCAAGTTGCCGTGGCTTACTTTCAAAGTTGGTGTTCGCAGAGAGGATATGGCAGCAATCCTTGAGAAGCTACCACAGATCTTGGCCATGAATGTGCCCACTGGTACCAAGCGAGTTCATGCTTTGAGGGAACTGGGCTTGACAAAGGACGAGGTCGCTCGGATGATAGTGGCTTGTCCACAGTTGATCGGTTTGAGCATCGAGAAACGTATTGTTCCTAATGGAGGTTTCTTTGTGAGGGAGATGAAGCGGGACATAAAAGAGTTACTGGAGTTCCCTGCATTTTTTACTTATGATCTTGAGACAAGAATTCGACCTAGGTTTCAGAAGGTCCAGGAGAAGGGCATCACTACTTGTTCCTTGGCATCGATGCTTAATTGCAGCGATGCTAGATTTGAAGAGAGGTTGGAGATGGGTGAGGAAATGAGTGAGGCAGTGGATGCCAGTTTTGACACTGTGGGTCGTCTGCGTGTTCATGAAGACGTACCCAGCGATGATGAAGACGAGGACAAGCCCCGACGGGTTAGATTGACTAATAGAGCACCACCTAGAGCACCACCTAGAGCACTACCTAGAGCTCCACCTAGAGCTCAAGCTGGTGAGAATTTGTATTATCGATCATCGTGAACTTTTAGCAGCAGCACTAGTGTAGCAGATGAAAGGAGTTCGTAACATTCATGCACTCAGATGTGACGTCGAGGATAATATACCCCTGTCGCTCTTGCTTTGCCATTCTTTCTGTTTTCCATCATGTTTTGTATGGTGTTCTTGCTTAGTCGTACGGTAGACAAGATGCTTGGATACATGGTGGTTACTCTAAACGTGATATTGTATTGCAAATGAGTTGGAACTATTGTTGTTTATCATCTGCTTTCAAGCTCTTTTTGCGAGTACAGCCTGTTAGCCATCAAGCATAGTATGTGGGCAAGTAATTCAGCTTGTAAACAGTGCGTGGACAGATTAATCGACCTCTGCTTATCCACTAAGTGCCCGAATGGTTGTTGGAGCGCATGATTTCGTAACTTATGAGAATGTTCAGATTGAATAGACTGGCAGTGGGTTACACGTGTCATTTTAGATTCCTTAAGTTATGGCTTTAGAAATCCACAGAAGTCACCAAAAAAGTATGACGTAAAATTCTGGAAATATTTTTTTTGGAAAGTCTGTGATTTCCATTTGCCTACACATAAAAAATAATCTCTAATTATGTTTTGGATTATATATACAAATCAGCTTGATATCATTATTCAAGAATGAGCTAGGGATGTTATAAGGGTCATTAAAACCGCCATTTTTTTGCTACCGGTCAAGTTTTCGTATTTTCTTATTGGCAAGTGAAAGGAGGTTCCAACGCACTCAAGAAAGGAACATTTGGATACCGTATGCATAAAGGGTCAAAAAATTTGATAGAGGTTCTAAAATGGTATCTTGTAAGATTTTTTTTGTAACTGTAACTGTCCCCAGTTGCGTGATCAGACAAAAAGCCTCAACTGATGTTGATTATATAAATCCTGCTCAATTTGATCTGTTCAGCACTGACTGGAAATTATCCTATTCGATGAGCTTACAACTATTGTGTCGTTGATACACTCATGTTCTAACATTTGATTTAATGTTGTTTACAGCATGTTTTAGTTAAACATGGTCCCTACTTTGTATCAATGGCTCTCTTTCCGTGTGGAGCTGCCGCATAGTCACTACGCTGCTAAAGACTGCGTTTCAAAGACACACACAACACGGAGCGGTACAACTCATAAGAAGAGTGCAATTTTTACAAGTATACGAGCATTTGGTTTCGAATTGTGCAGCACAGATTCTTCAACTTAGAGAATCAACATACAGAACCAGACTCAAGCAACATCGAATCAGATCATATAATCCAGAGTAGATCGAAGAGAGGCTTCTATAAACTCGAGTGCAACAGTACATTCTGCATCTTGGCTGCCCATGTGTACACGTATGCACTGTCTGTTGTAAACAACGTTCACACATAAGGTAGTATGCTATAAATGCGCCCATCTTCTTCAAACTGCTCCTATAATTAGCTCAGGAATGGATTTGAGGTGGTCCTTGAATCGACCACTTTAGCTATTGAGTGCATCTAAGAGAAAGTATTATTTATTGCGAGAGCCAATCATTCTCCTTGATTTCTTCACATCTCTTTACAAGTTGGAAGTAGACAGGTTTTAGAAGACCTATAGTCACAAATAGGTGCCTAGGACAGAAATCTTTGAAAATTCATAACTAATTCCAAGAAGGTCCAAAAAATATGAAACAACTTGGGTTAGATGCCAATTCCACCATTCTTTGTACGAAAATTTACTGAAAATTGTTTCAAGGACTTTAGCTTCCCCCCCCCCAAAAGGCAATCAGCTCTTAAATGGTCGCTTTGAGAGCAGACTACCTTGCAGTGTGCTTCCAAGATGATATTTCAATATCGTTGAAGGTCTAGATGCAATGCACTTAGTTGATGACGTCTGCTGCATCTGAAAGTTATAATTAGAATCCCATCTCCACTGAGTAAGTCTTTCTGCCGTGGCACACTTCTCTGACGAATCAATTGTCCTACCGAACGTCACAGATAATAGGAATTGAAATGTGAATTCACCTATTTTTGTTTCAAGCAATTTCAACCACATGAGCAAGACCTGACTTGGGCCAAAAATCCTTCCAATCAAACTACACTAATAATGAATTTACAGTAGTGTTTGCGACATTACTACAGACTCCAAAATTAAATGGCAACGTTGGTAATATTGCCAACACTAAATGTCAACTAATTTCCAACCAAAAAATTACAGTTAATTAGAACCAAGATGGTACACTTTGCACTAAATTAGTTTTTGCCAGCTAAGTGAGAGTTCGAGTGATTTACATAATAAGATAATTAACACTAAAATTTCATTATTAGTGTACTGTAATAAGTAGTGATCAACATACAATGTTCACCCAAGAGTACAGATCATTACCTAAAATGTGTACATTCTATGCATCCGTCTTTCCAAGGTACTTTGAAAATTTACATTCATTTACATTCTAAAAGATGCATGTAAAGAGAAATTGAAAATTTCTTACTCACCAAATAAAAGCGTTTTAATTTATGTCCCAACACTGACACAATGATCGCTCTCACAGTGAATGTAGTCCGCCCGACTGTCTACATTCATTTCTAAGAACCGAACCCCAAATTAATCATACCATGCAGTAAGATTATTAACCTACACCATACTCAAATGCTCAAATCAAGCTGTAAACTAAACACAAGCCAAGGGTAATGTTTAGAGAAATAATTACAACTCAAATTTCAGGAATGCGCATACTTTTACAAATGGGGGGTACCACAGACGCAAAGACACAGATTTTTTTATCTTTGCATCAGACCACGCCCAGTCGCATCGTATCTCTACATTGAATTACAATCCAAGCCTATCATACGAATGCAAAATTGCTCCCCAACGTTCGATCTCTGGACACTCTCCAAAACTCAACGAAATCTCTTCAAAAGTTGCCCTTCTTGGGCAACTTGCTCTGCGCGTCGCTCACAGCGTCGCTCGCCTTGCCCTTGACGTCGGCGGCGACGTCGCCAGCGTTGGAGCCACTGCCCTTAATCTTGTCGCCCAACTGGCTGAGGAGGCTCTGCGCGTCACTCGCAGCCCCGGAGGCGCTGCTCTTGGCGTCGTTGACGGCGCTCGAAGCGTCGCTCACGGTGAATGACTGGTCGATGGCACTCACCTTGCTCTTGGGAATCACATTGCTGAAGCTCGCCTTGGCCTTGTCCAAATTATCCTTCGCTTTCGTCACGGCGTCGTCGGCTATGTTCTGCACGTTAGATGCGGCAGCGGAGCCCGCCCTGCAAACCGGTTTTAAGCCCCTTGTTAGTCCCAAATCTTATGCTCCAAAAATCCCAGTAGAAACGAGAATCATCTACTCATGCAGTCGCGCGCACTTCTCATTCTCTTCCATGTTCTAAGATGCACCTCCTCTATCACATAACCATATTCTTGCACCATCCGTATCATGTTTGCGAGTATTCGAGATGACACATCTAACAAGATGGTGGACGTTCATTGACACCCCAGAAACCAAGTCAACTTGCGTAACCTGCCAAACACGCTTACTGAGAAGAAGTTCACGAACGTGATGAAGGATTAAGGGACATACTGTTTGGCAGATGATCCGGTGTTTTGCACTCCTTCAGTGAATCTGGCAGGCGAGTCGTTCTCCGTCAGCTTGTCAGCACTCTGCAGCAGCTCGTCGGCTTTCTCCGCCGTCCGGGTGGCACCATCGCCACCAGGTCCGGAAAAGGCGAACGCCGGCACGCCAGAGACCAAGATCGCCCCCGCGGCCAACAGACCCACCAACGCTTGCCTTCCCGAAGACTTCGACTCCTGCACACACAAACTCACAAACCATCAAACCTCCACTACACAGTACACACCATAGCCAACCAATCCCATCAACATGGCCCGGATCCCATCGCCACAACAGAGCTCCCATCGCGTACTACCGAATTACGCACCTCGGCAGCGCTCGCCCTCACAGTGGCATTAACCTTCACGGCTCCCGACCTCCTCACCACAGGCGCAAAGCGCACCGAGCCGAATGCCGGACTGCCCGACGACCTGCAGCGCTCCATCACGGAGGGTGCCGCGACCAAGGCCGCGCTGGAGCTCGCAACTGCGGTGGTGGACGCCATAGCTACAAAAAGTTTCGCAAATTCGATCTAAACAAGTGATTGAATGAATGGCTCTCAAGTCCTAGAAATTGTACACCCAAATGATATGACGCGATTGGTGGTGGGGGAGAGATTGATGTGGGGGAGGAGAGACGATGGGTAGCTCATTTAAGGGAGTAGCATCTGACTTGGCGGATATTGGGGTGCTGCCACTTGGAATTTGCTCATAGAACGCGAGGATTGTCTGGGACGAATGGATAAAGCGAGGCGGGTACGTGGCGAGCGGTCGCCTTGCATGTGGCGTGCACAGATTGTGAGCTTGTGTCCAAGCTTGTGGAGCACTGGTAGATGGTGGAGAAGTCTGTGGGGTGGTGATTGCAGCAGAGCAGAGCAAGCTTTGGAAATCATTGGTTGCGACCCTGTTTTCTTCTGGTATTTTTTTTCTTTTTTTTCTTTTGGGTTTTGTGGTTTTTTGCTTGAGTGGCGGTTGTGAGTTGCGACTGTTATCTGCGGTCGCGATGGTTCGTTCGAGGCGGTCTCGGCGACGGACAGTCCCGTCTCTGTTCACCCAGACCTCTGTAATGGCATGACCAAGCTGCATGTGATAATATGGCAGTAAGCAACATAATATGGCAGGTGTAGGAGGTTCATAAAGCGCTTGGGCTATGATGTGTAAGTACATTTTGTTTTCTCATTGCACCATCAATGTACAAACTGTGTACATTTCAGGAGGTGGATGCTTTTTGTGACCACCGCGTTTCAACTTTGGAAATTCATAATTAATTTCACAAGAGCTCCAAAAAATATGAAACGACTTGGATTAGATGTCAATTCCATTTGTCTTTCAAGTAAAATTTTACTGGAAAATATTTCAAGAAGTTTAACCTCCCTAGATTAATTTTCAGCCCTTATATGGGTACTTAGTTTATGATCCTCCTAAGTTAACCCTGGAAGGATGTGGGGGGTCCTTGTGGAAATCATCATTTCTGAAACCGTGGAAATAATTGGTATTAACCCCTAAATGTTTTTTACTATGTTTTCACCAAAAACGCTCCAAAACTGCCATTTCTAATACTGTGCCAAATTTTAGAAAAAAAGCATTTTTGGACACATGTAACCATAGGATCTTGTAGTACACTTGTTTAACCCTGTAGGGCCTAGCATGCCAATTTTGGTTCTTTTAAATTGAATTTTGGGAATTGGAACACTCTCTTGGCCTTAGTTGTTGTTGAGGTGTGAACGAGATGTGAGGGCACGGGTATTCCGCTTCCAATGAGCCCTTCGCCATCAAATTTGGAGCAATGATGATTTGTCTATGACAATTTGAAGTTGGAAATTTTAGAGTTTCAAAATGCACTTTGGAACATGTTTCTCTATTGAATTTATTTGTATATAACTAAAGAGAGCATGCCAACTTCACCATACTGTTCAATACAATGAACTCTATTTTCAATAAAAAAATTTATGATAAAGTGAGCTTTTTTGTTATTATTATGATTTTTCAAAGACATAAACTTTAAAAAATCATATAAATTTCATTTTTTTTTCCAAAAATAATTAAAAATCATATTAGATAGAAAATATGAATGCTTATTTGTAGAAAAACAATAATTTAAATTAAATTATAAAATTTTAATATACAAATTTGATTCTAAAAGAATTCAAGAAGTTGCTTGGGGCTCCTTAGGCCCTAAAGGGTTAAGAAGATGTGGAAAAAATTTCAGAATTTTCCACCATGTGGATTGCAAGATAATAGCGTTTGAATTGACAAAAAATCCTTTTTTTGTCCCTGCGAAAAAATGGGCAGCTGCCCTTCACAAGGTCACATTTGTATGAAAAAATGTCCAAACACTACAAGAAAACGCATATTTTATGATGCAAAAATATGACTGAGGATGACTGACGACTAGTTGTAGTCATATTCTTGAAGGCCAACACCTTGAGGAAAAATATGACTGCAAAATATGACTGTCAGTCATTTTTGGGCCTTCTACTTCACAAGTATACACTATACGACCATTAGAAACACCAAAGTACTTCATAGGGAACGTAGGGAACATGTTTGGGGAACGCTAAGTCATATTGTCAGTCATATTTCCATGGTAGTATCATTTTTTTTGTTTTGGGCAACCCAAGAAAAATACGAGCAATTCAAAAAAAAATTGGACAAGCCATTGTTTAAGATTTTGAAATCCTACTCACCTATTTTGGGAGGATTTTAAAACCTAGTCACCACTTTTTTAGGGGTTTGAAACCCTAGCCGCCATTTTTTTAGGATTTTAAAACCCTAGCCGCTACTTTTTAGGGTTTTGAAACCCTAGCCGCCACTTCTTTGGGCCCTTCTTCCTAGCCTTTTATTGTCTCTTAGTTCATACTTGTTATTGCTTCTTAGTTGTTGTTTTTTGTTGCATCTTAACTCTTCTTTCGTGTTGCTTCTTAGTTCTAATCATGCTTCTTATTTCTTGTTGTTGCATCTAAACTCTTTCTTTCTTTAACATTTTAACTCTTTCTTCTTCTTAGTTCTTGTTTTTTGTTTCTTCTTATTACTTTTCAATTCTTGCTTCTTATTTCTTTTTGTTGCATCTTAACTCTTGTTTCTTGTTGTTTCTTATTGTTTCTTATTGTGTCTTAGTTGTTGCTTCTTGTTTCTTGTTGTGTCTTAGTTGTTGCTTCTTGTTTCTTGTTGTGTCTTAGTTGTTGCTTCTTGTTTCTTGTTGTGTCTTAGTTGTTGCTTCTTGTTTCTTGTTGTGTCTTAGTTGTTGCTTCTTGTTTCTTGTTGTGTCTTAGTTGTTGCTTCTTGTTTTTTGTTGTGTCTTAGTTAATGCTTCTTATTTCTTGTTGTATCTTAGTTGTTGTTTCTTATTTCTTGTTGTGTCCTAGTTGTTACTTCTTATTTTTTATTGTATCTTAGTTGTTGTTTCTTGTTTCTTGTTGCATTTTAACTCTTGCTTGTTGTTTTTTCTTAGTACTTGTTTATTTTTCTTCTTGTTTTCTCCATCACCATTCTTATTTTTCCTACCCTAAACTTGAGCTGCATATTTTGTGTTGTTGTAAACCTTTGAAGGTTGAGCTTTGTTGTTCATTCACTAAAAATTAACCTCCCATTTCTTTAATTGTTTATGCAGGCACCAAAAGTTGAAACAAAGTCATTGGAAGCTATTTGCAACCCAATAGAGCCATCTTCACATTATTGTAAGAAATATAAGCCTTATTGGATTTTGTGAAATGATTCATTGTGGTATATATGTTTTGTATTGGTGATTAATAAATGTCAATAAAGAGAGTTGCTTTCCTTTTTACATTCTCCCTTTCCAATATGATTATTTCTTGTATATCTCTAAAATCATATATATTCATTTTTAACTACATGGAGTCTTTTCCAAAATATGACTTTGTATTTTTCAAAATATGACTGCAATTAGTTATAAACTACCAGTGACATCCATATGAACTACCACATCAACCAAAATATGACTCATAAGAGTCATATTTCACATTAGTAAAATATGACTCACAAGAGTCATATTCCACATCATTCAAAAATATGACTAACATAATATGACTAAAAATATGACTAACAAGAGTCATATTCCACATCTACGAAAAATATGACTGTATAAAGTCATATGCCACATTACCCAAAATTTGACTAACCGCAATTATATTCCACGTCAGCCAAAATATGACTGACCGTAGTCATATGCCACATTAGCCAAAATATGACTGACCGCAGTCATATTCCACGTCAGCCGAAATATGACTGACCGCAGTCATATTCTACGTCAGCCAAAAAAATGACTACATGGAGTCACATGCTACGTAGGATTTATTTTTGTTTGCCCGGGCAACTCAAAAAAAAAGTCAAGCCCTCAAAGATAGTCAAAGTATACGCCTTATTGGCAAAAAATACGGCTAATTATGGATAATTATACCTCCAAAAAAATATGACTGCCAATATGACTGATGTCCGAAGCGACTCGTCGGTAATGACTCATGTCAGTCATGTTGCAGTCATCTACAGTGATTTCTGCGGCCACTCATATTTTTTGATTTTACGACTCATTGCAGTCATATTTTGCAGTCATAAAACACTGATTTTGTTGTAGTGAAAATGGTGGTTATTCTTTGGATTTATTCTTGAAGGCAAGTTGGCTACATGCTTAAAAAATTTCAGATCATTTGGAATTGTACAACATATAGGAAAAAAATAGTAAGTAAGAAGAGGTAGAGAATGATTCAAAACACTAAATTGTGAAGAATTTATTTATGGAATTGAAAAATGCCAATCCCAATAGTTGTAATGTTGTAATAAACAATCTACACCCAATATTTGTTTGTTTTCTCAAAAATATTGAAAATTGAGTTAAATAAAGGACTTCAAAGTTTATTTTAGAGTTGAGATTCCATAACTACCCTTAAACTAAGAATCCTCATAACTTTTGACTCATAGATCTAAATGGAATGATTCAAAGCTTCCCGTGTACATATAAATCTAAAGAACCAATTTCAAATTTTTATTTTCTTAAAAAGTGATTTTTAAAGAAGTTTTTTTTGCTGACCGTGCTGACCGCCAAGGACTGAAAATGACATATCATGCAATAACTTTTTAACCATGTAGTCAAAAGTTATGAAAATTGTTGGGCCTTAAAGCTAATCCTTGGGCACATGTTGTATGAAAATTTCAAAGAAAAAAAATATAAATTCCATTCGTAGTGAGCTGCCCAAAATCGCTATGTTGCCAAAAAACACACTTTCAACTTTGGGTCCTTTAGGGGTTAAAAAAATCAAAATAACTCATTTGAAGTCAAAATACTGTAGATGATATCTACTTTCCAAAACTAATTCCAAGGATGAATAGTTGTATTTCTGTCTTACAAAAGAGAATGCCTTGTCGAACACTAAATGTCCACAGCGTCCTTTCTGAATTAATGTTATTCAATAGAAAGAAGTAGGATGTTATCTCCATCCATATAAGACAAGATAAACTAAACAAAAAAAATAGTGTCACTATTTAACATTTTTTTGCCGGTTTGGTTTGAACAAGAGGAAGCTTTGCACTGGCAAAAGTTAAATTAGAGACATCCAAAAGTGTCACTCTTCTTGTCAAAGCATAGTTACTACTACTAGAGTCATCAAAGTTTTCTACTTTCTTGTTGGAAATTGAAAGAGGATTTCAATGCACCAAAAAAATGTTTTATTTGAATATTCCATACAAAAATTATAAAGGATTAAAAAAATTGGGTAGATATTCTGGAATTGTTTTTTCAATGGATGTAGATATTGATTAATTGGATGTACAATAGGGTACCAATCAAAATAGCATTTTTGCATTCCTAAGAGAAAAAAAATTCACTATTGCCAACTTTAACATCCTCCCAAAGGTTGAAAAGTTGTTCTTTTACCATGAAATTATTTGGTACAACATCATCTTTATGTTAATAACATGTGTGTCAAATTTCAAGGCCAAAACATTTACACAAAAAAAGATATTCAAAATCTACCAACATGTGTAGTTGTGTGAAACAATCAGAGAAACCATTTCACTGCTGCCAACTTTGACATCTTCCCTAGGGCTCAAATATTTTCAATTTACCATGAAAATTTTGGCACAAGATCATCTCTCTGTTGATAACATGTGTGCCAAATTTTAAGGCCAGAAGATGAATATAAAAAAAGATATTCAAAATCTATCAACATTTATGTCTTCCATTAGCTTCAATCACTCCTTGTAACTTATTGTAGAGGGCATAGAATAACATAGTTGAAGGAGCTTTGTACCATTGGTTGAACTCCACTTTCATTCAATAACTACCTTTAACTCATCTAAGTTTCTAGGGCATGCCTTGTCATGTTACACAACATCTTTTAGAATCTTCCAGAGGTTCTTGAGTGGATTGAGATTGGGAGAGTTTGCAAGCCAATTGAGCTTCTTTTGGGGGATGGGGGACTGTCTCCATTCTTCACATAGTTTGCTACAATGGAAAAATGTGTCATCTTCCATGAGCAATTCTTGTAGATCTTTTACCCATAAAATGAAAGAATTCACCATCATTGACCACTTTCACAAAATCCTTAGCAGAACGTCAATTTTTAGGTGTAAAGACAAGTTTTGATTTTCACCCTCTAACAAATGTGCCCCAAATCAAAGAAGTCCATCCATAATAGCGCTCATAAGCAATTTTATTTATATGAACATGTCTAGAATTTTTTCCAATTTCATAGGTAAATTCATCTGTCCAAACAACATGCTCTCATTCTTTTGCACTCCATCCACAGTACTTCTAAGCAAAAGTCAATTGCTGAGACATGTAATGAAGTATCAAGAAAAATAAAATTGACTGCAATTTGATTGAAAATGTAGTTCTTCGAATAATAATTCTATTCAATTGAATAGGGCATATATTGGTAATTTCAAAAAGTAACGAGCGTTGATGACTATTTGAGTATTGCACAATAGTGTAAACATCTCTATCACTAAGCTTCTTAGCGTGACTTCCACCACAAGGTTTGTACTTGTAAGTTTCATCTTTTCTTGATTTATTTATCAGCCTATGAATTGTTCTAATAGGGACTCTAATAGTGGCTTGCAATGCAAACTCTTATAGTTCCTACTTCACTCAAACCTACAATGTGAGCACAAATTTCATTTGAAATTGCCATCATCCACTCTCTTCACAATACTAATTAGATCCAAAAATCTCAATAACCAACCCTCATGCACTCACCTATCATCTAGCCCTCATGCACTTGACCATCATCCAACCCTTCAGTTCATCACACATTACACTCTCTATAATGTTCAATTGAAAATGCAAGCATTAGTATTCACAGGAAAAAGCTTCTTCATGTGTGTATGATACACAATTTATAAGCAAGTGGATTCTTCTAGATGAGACAACTGTACACTTCTAGATTTAGATGTCAAACATTTTTTTGAGAAGCTTTTATATTTAAAGATTGCATAAGATGGATAATTTTAGTACATAAGCATGAGGTGTCAAAGATATTTCAACATTTTCAATATGTCCTTAACATTGTTTCTCATAGTTACATATGATGGTAGATTTTGAATATCTTTTTTTGGATTCATCTTTTGGCTTAAAAATTTGGCACACATATTATTAACATAGAGATGGTCTTATGTCAAAATTTTCATAGTAAATTAAAAAAATTGAGGCCTAGGGAGGGTGTCGAAGTTGGTAGTAGTGAAATGGTTTCCTTGATTGTGTCTCACAACTACACATGTTGGTAGATTTTGAATATCTTTCTTTGTGTGGATCTTTTGGACTTGAAGTTTTTCACGCATGTTATTAATACAAAGTTGATGTTGTTCCAAAATTTTTTATAGTAAAACAATAATTTTTCAACCTTTCAAAGGGTGTCAAAGTTGGTAGTAGTGAAATCTTTTTCCCTAGGAATGCAAAAACGCCATTTTTATTGGTACCCTATTGTACATCTAGCGAAGTTGGCACTTTGGGTCAATAGCAGATTTGGGTATCCCTACCATATATGTAAAGATGTTTGAGTAGTTCAAGAAGTGAGTCTTTAATATGGGGACAAATTTTCTTGTAGATTAGATACTTGTTGAATAACGTGAATCTTTTCTTTTTGCTTCATTACAAAGCTTCATTACAATTGCATAAACTTGTGATGAATGGTACATTCAATGTTAGTGAGGGTGCATTAGGCAAGAGTATCAAAATTATGAGAGAAATGAAATAGCCCCCAATGTAATGGAGGATGGGTATTGGAGTGGAAAAGAATGGGGTTGTTTTAACCCTTTAATTGTGATAAGGTGACTTTATTCAAGGACCAAGGTCATAGATATTTTCCCTTGGCATGAATGTAATTTTCTTATGAGTGGTGAAGCATTAGAAAAAATATGGTGTGACCATTGGACCCTTTTTGTATATTATATTTAGTATTAAATTCATTCAAGAACAAAATTTGACATGGCATGGGCCACTATAATAGAAGCTTTCCCTCCACCAAAGGACCAATAAGAATTGTGTACTTAATGTTCCAATAGAGGAGCGATTGAGCAAATCATCGTGACTATGACAAGTAGAGTAAATTGTGGGCTCAAATACAATGACTTATTGGTTCAATCTAAGCAACATTCACCTACATATGCGTCAGTGATAGGCATTGGTACCACTAAGTATGTGGCCTAACTACTGTTTACTAATTGGCCATAAAATTAAAGTTTGTTTTTTAATTCGGATTTGCTAAGGTGAGTGTTAATTTGAATTTGTTAATGCATGCTTAGATCTAGATTTATCGAGGCTTACAAATGCACCATATACATTATTTTCCTTTATTCACTAAAGGTTATATCCATTAATTGGCTATATTATTTACTCATTGTTTACTAGTATGACTTATTGGATTTAGATTGTTGCCCTTTTTGATAGCCTATTGGATCCAATTTAAATTTGTTAATGTGTATTTTAGATCTTAATTTGTTGAAGCTCACAGATATACCATATTCACTTGCTTTATCCACTAAGGGTTGTATCCACTAATTGACTATATTACTTACTAAATGTTCACTAATATGACTTATTGGATTTAGATTGACACCCTATTGGATAGCCTATTGGATCCAAGTTGGCTCTAGAACTTGAATAATTCAGTTAAGCTGAGTAGTGATTTTTTTTGCAACGAATCCTACTACTTATTCCACCAACCATTCCCTCCAAAAAAAAGACCTCCATCTCACCTTCAATGCCAAAAGAACATCCCAAATCATGCCTTCTTTGGAATGTCATGATAGCAATAAAGTACATTATGATGGCTCACTTAGCTCCAATTAGCCTTCTAAACTCGGGTATGAGTAGCCTTTAAGTACTTAGAGAATCTCAAGGGTCCAATTGTCATCCAATTTTTTTTCTAATGTGATGATCTTCATATAGATCCTTCTCAAATATTTTTGGTTCAAAATATAGGCTATAAAATTGTGTTTCTACTTATTTTATTATGGAATTTTTTAGGTGTGATGAGTCCATGGCCATTTTACTGGAATTGGTGATAACCTTCAATTACGTCATAAACCATTATATATGCCAATGTTTTATTCACAATTTGCAAAAAAACAATTAGATTATGTATAATAGACCTATTTTTTTATGCATGGTAAGAATTTATAAATCCTCAAGAATTAGAATTTCTAAGCCTTTGTTTATTGGTGGCTTGACAAACACCTAGAATTGGAAGCAAGTTAATACAATCATCCATGTTCAGACATCCATCCACCACTTTCATTCATAATATAATCTAAAATGAGCAAAGTTTATCTAAATTTTGACAAAACTTATATTTTGTGTCACAACCCTCACTATAAGACGTGCTTGTGCTACCTTGGTAAGCAAGGGGGACCTTGGTGTGACTTTCTAAGCCTTAAGAAAAAATAGGAGAAAGAATTGAGGAGCCCCGAGCAAATAGGGGGCAATAGCGTTCTATTCGAGACAAAGTGGGGGGCATTCCGCACATGCTTCAAAAGATGGTGAGAGAATCTTGCATCCAAGGATTGAAGAAATACAATGATCTAAGTCATGAGTCAAATGTTATAGCTCCTCAAAGTTGGCAGTGTCCTGATTGTGAATCTAAGATGTGGGATGTGGAAGAGAGAATTTTGGGAAGAATGCCTCGTTCAAATAGGGTTGGCCCCATATTGTTGAAAAGCTAAAAAGACAAGGATTCAAGAATGCTAAGGCTCACAAAGAACTTAGCTATGAGCTAGAAGTTATGGGCATACATATGAGATAGAGTCTTTGAGAACTTCACCTCTTGTTAAACTTAGACCTTTGCAAGGTTATAACTTGCTCAATATTTATTGCATTTGAAATAGTGAGCAATCTAAAATGATTTGTTCAAGGCATAAAAATAATGTGTATGAGTCCAGAGCTAAATGTTATCTTGAAGGAAAGAGAGGAGTCCTTCAGAGTTTGGTCTTGAGGCTAAGGCATAAGAATTGGGTGGTCTTCTAAGGAAGAAGAGTGTCTTGGATGTCTCGGCGACCTATAAGAAGGGGGAACTATCGAAACCTACAAAGAGTATTATGAGGGGGGGCAATCTCCCTTCTCCCTTCTGAATAATGACATTGTGAGTTAAAGTGACCAGACATAATGAAATTGGTGATAGAAGCTTACCACCACCTTCATAACACCTTAGGGCGCTTTTGGACACTCTTGATAGTGGTTGAATGGTATCATGCTCCACACTAGATAATGACGTTGATTCCTGAGGTGAATTCTAAGATGGATTCTTGAAGAGTGAGATTGTTTTAGCTTAGTGGGGAGTTGGGTACCGTTTAAGGGTGGTTAGTCCTAGTGGTGAATCGTACCACTATTGAAAGCTTGGACATCAATGGAAGTTGTGCCTTTTGTCATCAAATAACATGTCCGATGTCTTGTGGGAGTTAAGTGATGGGAGCATTGGGGAATGAAGCCCTCATGACTAGTGTTGCATCTAACGTTGCAGTTGCATGACATATGTAGTGTTAAAAGATCGTGCCTCTTGGTGTCACTCTAGAAATAAAGTGTTATAGAGGCAAGTTAGTGAACTTGAAGAAGTAGGATTTACTACGGGGTGCAACATCTTCTTCATGTTTTTGATGTTCTCATCCACGTTCTTCATTTGTTATCATAATGTAACCATAGACAATAGTAAATTCAAGTCAGATTTTTGAGAAAATTTGCCAAAAAACAATATTGCTATAATACTTGGTGATGGTTTTCTTCAATACTTTGTTGTTCATGGTCTTCTTACAATGTTCTACCACCATCCTCATCAAAAGCAAACCATTTGTATTACAAAGTGCTCAAAATTGTTTCAAAACTTCAATAACTTTGTGTGAATCAGTTGCCAAAACTTTTTTTTAGAAGAGGAGCTACAATTGAAGACTTGTTCCTAGAGAAGACAAATCCATGACCTCTCCATATAAAAAAAAGATTTACCTTCCAATCAATATGTTAAATTTTTTAATAAATAAAACTTTAGATAATACCAAATTTTCCTTCTAATAAAATTATGTAGCTTTAAAGTCACTCATCTTGTCTCTTCCAAGACAATTGGGAAAACAGACTCTTATATCTACAACCATTATAAAATGGTAGGAGTTCTTTCTTCTTCTTAATCCTTGAAGGACATTGCAAACTTGAAGGATATTTTAAACCAAACTTTCATATACTTCTTGCTTTTTTCACATCTTACGTGATTTCGAAGAAAAAGAAATATCTGTAGTTCCAAATATTTGTATATAGTTCATTTTTGTATAGTTCATAAGTAAATGTAGCTCCAATGATCTTCTATTTATTCCACTTTTAACCCTTGAAGAATGCTGAGGCCAAAAAGTAGTTGATGGATGACTTCATAGTCAACAAAGAATGCACCTATTGGTTCAATAATTAGAGTAGTTTTGGTGACTACCTTGGTCATGGGGGGCTACATCCTTCAAGGGTTAACCTATAAATGCCGCTGAGGACGTTTTTTGGCTGATGAATGACAAAAAACCTCTCATTGTAGGACAGAAGTGCAACTATTCATCCTCCCAATTTTGTGCAAAAAGGGAAAGATCATCTATAGTAGTTTGTCTTCCAATGAGTGCTTTTACATTATTTTAATCCAACAATTCACATGGTGACAATACATATGATTTCCATGACTATGAGCCCATTGTTTAAGGGTTAATCTATTCCTTTGATGATATTTATATCGAAGGGGGCTTATGTGAGTTGAATTATTGAACTCACTTTGTCGGCATTGTTGGTGACCATTAGCCGGTTTTGGTTCAAACTTGAAGAAGGAAGGACCTCGTCGCAAATATTGGAATTCTAGGCAAGTTGGAGATCAAGTGCAGTTTGGGATGTATCAGTATCAGCAAGCTTGATCAACAGATTGGCTGGAATTTCAATTTAGGAGTCCATTTTGTTTCTTGAGGTGAGAAATTCTGAAAGAGGCTACCCTATGTGTATGTCAATTTTGGAAATAAGTAGGGAAAATTTGGATTGTGTCTAAAATTTTAAAACTTGTACAACTATTTCTAAAAATATGAAAAAAAATTCACTATTGCTAATTTTGAATAACCAAAAATTATTCTTGAATTTTTATAAAAAAAAGAACAAATTTACACACGAATAGAGAAAATCAATCTAAAATTAGGAGTGTCTAAAACTTAGGAAAAAAAAAGTGCCAAAAGTCAAGAAATCCAAATCAAACTGCCAAATTGTCAAACTACAAAAACTAAACTATTTTGGTAGCAAAGTGCCCAAACTAACCTAAAAATATGGTACGTGAAACCTTGTTTCGCTATTTTCTTTCCCCTTTGGAATAGTCAAATTGCAGAGTGAATGAATTTTTCCGTTAGGCTGAAGGTGTTTTGTATAGAAGACAATTACTAAGTTGAGGTGGAAGAAATTCTTAAAAGAAATAGGTAGATGAGGAGGACAAAGCTCAATGAGGAATGCCTGTTTTTTTTATAAAATTTCTGCCAACAAGGAGATTGCCCAATGTAAATGCCTATGTAGAAATGGATGAAATATGTAACTAATAAATGAAAAAAACTATAATCACCAATTACTTGGATTTCATGTGCTAAAAAGAGATTACAAAAAATTATCCTCTTACAAAAATGAATGAGACATTTCTAGGCGGGGGTTTACAAAGGTTTTCAATACATGGAGAGTCTAGGGTTATCAAGTTGCAGTTATCAAGTATCAACTTCTTTCAAGTATTTTGATAAGAAACGCTAAGCGATAAGTGAAAAAAGTTATCTTTTAGGATGGTATTAGGCGATTGTGTCCAAAATTTGACAGGCCAATCTATTCATTTGCCATAACACTGTTGAATTGCAGAAGCTTTGGATTCTTGTTATATTTGTTATTTGATTGTATGGTAGAAACATCTAAAACCATCACTATAAGCAATTCAACATAGTTGGAGGCACCTTTTACTAGAAAAAAATTATTTTTGTAGTATTAGCAATTGAAAATCATGAATTTAAAAAAAAAATTATGATATTCAAATATGATATGTAATTTCTATGTATTTTCATAGTAGAAGTTCCCTAGGCCATTGGAACCTCATAACTGAATCTAAAACCAAAATCTCATAAAATCAACAGTCAATTAATCACAATTAAGTACAAAAAATAATTTAATGACACTTCTCAAGGACACTTTAACCTCTAAAGTCCCAAGGCCATTTTCTACCAAAAACCACTCAAAACTATCACTTTTTATACATTTACTTACAAAAATTTTAAAAATTAATTTTTTAGAATCTAACCATAGGATCTTATTCTACACTTATTTTAAATCATGTAGTAAATTTATTTTTATTTTTGACCATATAGATTGAAAGATATTAGCATTCAAAATGAAAGAATTTTTTTTCTTCAAGAAGTTGTTCTAATTGCCCACAAAGCAAGAAGCTCCATAACTTTCACATCACCAATCCAAATGGAATGAATCAAAGCTCTACATTTAGAAAAACAATATTAAAATTTTATTTCAGTTTTTTATGGATTTTTTTTGCTGCACGGTCTCCCCCATTTTGAGGTTATTGTAGCATAACTTTTGCTTTTAGGCACCGATTAAAAAAATTTATATTAATAAAAAGATAATAAGTTTTTCTACCAAATGAGAAAGTTTCAAAAATATTCAATAAAAATTGAGATCATAGAAGCTTGCCCGATGTCCATTTTGTGATTTTGTCCCCTATAGGAATAATGGGATTTTAGGGGTTAATAGAAGTATAGGGATACTTCAAGTAAAATCTATTGCGCATGAATAGGGACGGTTTTAGGTGTTTCCATCTCAAAGAGAGTATTATTGCATGACTCTATAGTCCATTCCTCCAACAGACACAGAATTTAATAATAAACAACCTATGGAAATATCCAAAACCGTCTCTATACGTACTTATTCATATATGATAGATTTCCCTTGAAGTGTTCTTAGACTCCATTACAGTGTCCCTCAAAAGTATCATTAAATTGACCCTTATGTAATTGCGATTAGTTGATTGTTGACTTTTTGAGATTTAGGTTTTAGATCCAATTATATGATGGTTTCAATATATGGCCTAGGGAGCTTCTACTTTGAAAATTTATAGAACTCAAAAATTACATCCGAAAATTCTAATTTAAAAAAAATTCATGGGTTTCAATTGCTAAATCTACAAAAATATTTTTTCTAGAAAAAAGCGCCTCCAACTATGCTGAATTGCTTATATTGACAATTTCAAGTATTTCCACCGTAGGCTTAGTTTTGCAAGTAATTTTTCTATTTCTTTTGATCATTGCTAGAGGAGGTCACTCTCACTACATTTGGAGTACCCACATGTGGCGGAGTGATTTTTTGACCCCCTATTTACTTTTGAATAAACTATAATTTTATCCTAAAATTTTGAGCTTTGTTTAACAATGACTAAAGGTTTTTATTGACAAAAATTTCAATTACAAATAACATAAGATATATTGTCTAGAAAGGTTTGAAAATTGAACTAAAATGGCATGTTCTCCAACTAAAACAATAATAGAGCTCACATGAAGATGACTATTGCATCAATATTCAACCAAAATAAACTTTCAATAGAAAGCTATTCTATAAAAAAAAATTTCAATTTTCAATTCATTTTTTCTTATATAATATAGAGGTGTGAAAGTTATTTTCAGCTTTACAATGTATTTTTTTTCTTAAAAAATTTATAACTAATTACTATTAGCATACAAAAATACCAGTAATTCAAAACATAAACTTTTAAAGTAGTAAAATCTATCCATAATTTTTTTTTGGAAAAAAAATTAAATTTTAAGATGTATTACATGTATTATTTTTTCCAACGCACGTAGGTTGCTAAAACGAAGGGAATGTCTTCCCTGGGGATCATTGCGGGTTACCTTGAGTGGGATCAAGATGAGCAGAACAAAAAAATGGCAATCAATCAAGAATTTGGATGTCAGCTTTTCCTCGAGCCAATGATCCTTTGATGCAAAAGACTTCCACTCTGGTGCGTCAAGTTTGTACTAGCTAGCTTGCATTGGATTTTTGGTCTTCTTTGGTTATTGTAAGTTCTTGCGGATATGGAGATTTTCTCTACTATTGTATGAATATCTAATTTTTCTTATGTTTTATGTCTTGTCTACTATTGAAATTGCCCCAAAGGACATGATTTGATGCAGAAGTCTCAAAATTAAGGTAGCAACATCCATAAACGTCATCTCTAAAATCTTGCAAAATAAATAGATGTGATTACAAGAATGTACTACATCTGAATATCAAATCCTAGTGTTGATATTAGGTGCATCTATAGTCGTCTCTTTAATCCTTAAATGTCGAGGTGGACATTTGGTGTCCAATGGATGACATGAGAATCTTTTAGTGTAGGATAGAAGTGCATCTATTCATCATTTCATCCTCAAAATTTTGTGTGAAAATAGAAAATCTTCTATAGTACTTGACTTCCAATGAGTGCTTTTCTTTTTAGACCAATGATGCCCATTGTATCAAAATGGATGATTTCCACAATCACTAGTCCGTTGTTTAAGGATTTAAAAATTCACAACTCATACTCACAATGTCCAAGAAATAGATTTGAAAGTACATTGGAATTCTTTTTCTCTTGCTAGTAGTGTCTAATAATTTGTTGGATGTTTACTAATAGACATCATATCCAAAATCCTTAAATTGATGGTTATAGGTGCTACGACCTTAAGGTAGGATATTTATAATGGCCATTCGCTTTGTTTGCAACCTTTGCTTTTATCTAGAACCTGTCAATGTCATTGTGCATGAGGTATTCAAAACTTGGTTTCTTGTCATTTCAGTGAGTTTTGTGTTTTCTTGTAACTACTCTTCAAAAACATAAAAATTCCTTGACACAAATGTCGGTGAATGTCAAGCGCGGGGAAAAATTAACAATTTGCATTAATATGACCTTTCCTACTTTCTGCCTTGCGAAGGTTTGTTGTCAATTCTTCTATATGCTCTCCAATGTTCAATCTCAACTTGACAGACAAAATTGAACGAAGCCTCATTAGAATTCTTGCCCACCCTTCTTGTTGGACAAGTTCCGCTATTTGTCATTGCAATTTGGGAAAACCTTGCTCACAACGTTGCCTGCCTTGCTTTTGACGTCAGTTGCAACATCACCAGTGTTAGAGCCGTTGCCCATAATCGTGTACGTTGCCCAACTAGCTGAGGAAGCTCTGCACGTTACCAACTCCCCAAAGGTGCTGCTTTTGGCATTGTTGACGGCACTCAAAGCGTCTCTCATAGAGAATGTCTGGTTGATGGCACTCACCTTGTTTGTAGTAATCTTATTGCTGAAGCTCACCTTAGCCTTGGCTAGTTTCTCCTTCATTTTTTTCACGGCGTCGTCGGCCACGTAAATAATGTGTTTCACCTCCCTCATCACCTGATCTTCTTCTTTTTCTACCTCAAATAGTTTATGAACATCTATGATGCAAAAAACTACAATTGGCTTGAGCTAGTTTATGAAGATCATTCCTTTTTTTACGTGCAATCCCCATCTTTCGAGAAGCATCCAATTTCTCATTGGCTACACATTGATCTAAGCTCATGCTTTTTTTTGTTAATACATTGCTTGGCTGCCGCTTTGAGCATCTAACGAATGGCTAAGGTTTCTTGACGATTTATTGTTATATTAGATGGACAATGAAAAGTTTTATAAACAATAGTTTTGCACTTTATATACGGCAGCAGAGCCCCTTGCAAATTGGTTGTAAAACCCATATCAAACGCAAATCTTATGCATTGAAAATCCTAAGAGAATCGAGTATCATCTACTAACGGAGTCATGTATACTTCTCCATGTTTTAAAACACCTCTTCTCTATCACATAACCATATTCTTGCAACATGTGTGGGATATTTGCGAGTATTGCAAAAATGGCACACGTGTTCTACACATATTCAACAAGAAGACGGATACTCATTACCACCGTCGGTAGAAACCTCGTATGGTTATCATTCTTTTATGGTGCAAGACACCACTCTTCTATTACATAACCATATTCAAGATTACAACATGCATGCAATGTTTGCAAGTATTCGAGATGAAATACATGTGTGTTCGACACACATCTAACAAAATGATGGACGTCCATTGGGGCAATACACATGCCGTGGCAGCACTAGGCCAAGCGCCATCCGTTTGGCCCAAGGCCTGGCCACGTCGCGGGGCGCCATTTCCTAGGCCGTAAAAGTCGGGTGGATGGAGCTGGCGTAGGGTAGCTTGTACACACTTGTGCAGCTCGCCTGGACACACTTCCCTCCACCCTCACAGGTGCAATTTTAAGGTTTAGGAAAATTCTCTTATAATTTCTACAAAGCATTTGGAGGGTTTACAAAGCAATTTTTGTAGGTATTTCTCTTCTACATGACCCTCCTTCTTTCCTAAAGGATTCTTTGGTTTTTTGTTTGAGTACTCAAGATTGTAGACACTACATTCGGAAGATGGCCAACCACATCATACTCATTTTTTTTGCTTTCATAGTTGTAATCCTAACCTTCTCATGTTGTAGATGTTGTCATATAGTACCATTTCGTCCAATTGAAACTCCAAGAGCTCACTCAATCCGACATTTGTTTCCAATAATCACTTTCATGGATTGGAAGCAATTTTTTCCTCGTCGCATGTGGTAGGTTGAGCCATGCCAATACATCCACCACGATGTTGTAGAAGCTGATGTGTGGCATACATCTCCCCAAATGCTAGATATGAGTTATTGATGAACTTATAGAATGAATTTTCTAGCATTACAAAAAATATGAGGCCTCCGGAAGGCCGTTAAGCCTGGACCCCCGTAGTGATACTACGGAGTTTTTTTCCAAAAAAAAAATTCAGAAACTGAAATTCTGACGTGGTCGAAGTTCCACGCCAGCGCTGACGTCAGCGCCACGTCAGCATGACGTCACTTTTTTAAAAAAAAATTGAGGGAAAAAAAGAAAAAGAAAAAGTTATTTTTTTCAAAAAAAAAAAGATTTTTTTTTTTTTTTTTTTTCCGTAATATCACCCGCGGGTCCCGAAAATCAGCACTCACGGCCTTGTTGAGGCCTCATATTTTTTGTAATGCTTTTGAGGCTTTGATTGACTTATTAACGCCTTTTATGCATCCCATTGTTGCTACATTTGTAAGACCCTCCATCCCAGTTAGAAAACAAGTAAAACTTGTTTTACATTGATTAGCACACGGTGTAAGTACTATTTGCAAGTACACTATGATTGTACATCAGGCATTAGGGAGTGGAGAGCATGGTTTATTCTTTCAATTTATTCACACACACCATGGTGACCGCCTACAAAATATTATAGAAAGTTTTAGAGACACCACTAGCTTACCAAACATTGCTAGTGCAATTGATAGCACACACATTCTTTTAAGATGCCGACCAAGCAAATGTTATAATCCTATGCCCCATGATTTTTCAATAGGAAAAAGTTTCAAAATATTGTTTTACAAGAAGTGTGCCACAAACAAGATGTTTGGAATGTTTATGCTAGCCAACCTAGAGGTGTATATGATATTGGGCAATTTGTTGTGTCTTCCATTGCAACTCAATTAAGCAGATGACAAATTTTGGTTTAGGGTTATCCGCTTGGGTGGATTGGATATTAGGCCATACCTAATTGGTGACACTGCTTATGCAAGCAGACCGTTTATGCCAAGAAATTTCAAATTGGCTACTCCAGCAATGGTTGATTACAATAAATTTATATTTTTCTTTCCTTTATGGTGCTCAAAACCTTTCATTTTCAGTTATATTTTTTCGAAAAATTTGATTTGATTTGTTAAGGTTCAATTTTTTCATTAATAGTAGTAGAGTTGTTATCGAAAAGGCATTTGGATCTTTAAAGAATCGTAGGCAAATTCTTAAAGGATTTAATATGTTTGTAGATAAGGCTGCTCTTGTTACCTTAGCATGCTGCGCTCTACACAACTACAGTGAATTAAAGAGGCAACGTTGTTGTGTAGAGAACGGTTTGCCCTTAGAAATCACGTGGATTTTGGCTACAACTAGAAATGGCTTAGGAATTAAAGAAGTCGTAGTTGTGTAGATTCTTCAAACTCAATCATTGAATCTTCAAACTACTCCTCGTTGGCCTATCTTGTTATAGCTCTAATTAGTTTATAAGGTTAGGATAGTTGATAAGAAACTATGAGCCTCGGACGGGTAAAACAAAACGGCTAGACGACGAGCTAAATCATTCGAAGGATTGGCTCCTAAATTTCAAACCTACAATGATTAGAAATCATGCCTCACCAATGAGAATAACATAAAATTACAACTATGTAGGCAAAGAACTTGACTTGATCATATCCACAATACAGAAAGAGGCTAAACAATAGTTTTATCCATGCTGCTCGCAACAACAAAGTTTATAATAAAAGACAAGCCACAAACCACAATACACAAGTCTTTAATGTTTTCTTCAACTTCAACTTCAACTCCAACTCTTTGGTTGAACTTAGATTTAATGTCATTGCTTCATACAAAGTCCAAATGAAATGTATAATGGCTTTTTAGAAAGCTGTTATAATTATCTACATCTCTTTTAAGTTTCAACTCATTCTAACATTCTATTTAACTTCTATGAACATTCAAAGTTTTGATCTTGAGAAAAGAAGGCAACAAAAATTTCCTACTTTAGTCACTCACAACTCATTTGTACAAACTCCAAATAGAATGAATGATAGCTTCATATAAATCCAACACAATTATTTATATTGTTTTCAAATTTCATTTCAAACAAAATATTTGTCCGTCTTTTAAGGTTGATCAAAGTCTCTGCCTTTTTTACATAGAAGGCAGAAGACCTTTCTTTACTCAAACTAGCACAACTTTTGATCGACAACTCAAAATCAAGTAAGCCAGATCAATTAAAAAAATTCACACTATGATACATAACTACTACAATTTCCATCCAAAATTCTCCAAACACAACACACTATGGCTCCTCAAACATTCGGGCTTATAAGCAACAACAAGAGAGAAGATGAATAGTGTTCCCTTTTTTCCTCCACCTTATTTTCTACTTAAATCACACAAGTCAAGTGGGCTTTAGCCTATATTTTGACCATGTGGCTTCTCTAACACCTATTGGCCATGAATTTTGATCATAAAATTAATTTCAAATCCCTAGTTAAAAGATAAATCACCCTAAAGTATCTAGAAGGTAAACTATTTGAATATTTTCTTTGTATAACTTCATATACATAAATTTAGAAAAATAATCCAAATATGGAATAAAAAAATTAGAAATTAACATGTGTCTGATAGAGGTAAAAAATAGGGTTCCAATCGGAATATCACTCCATTTGCAAAAACTTGAAAATGCGTTTAGCGGTAGCAGCGACATAATCAACACAATCGGCCTTAGTTTTAGGATTAACTGGCCCTTTCAACCATTATTGGTGACCATGACTTTCTTTAATAGGCTTAACCATACAATAATATTAATCGATGCTTAAATCTTCAAAATAACCTTTAAATGTTACTTCACGATTGTCGAGCTAATTGCATCCAACTTGCAACAAGATCACTAATATCCAAGTGTCTTGTTGAAGATTTTCGTGCCATTATTGCTCTACGCAAGATTTTTTGATGGTCAAGATGGCTCAGCTTCATTTTGTGAACCCCCATACGGCAATGAAGACCCAACGACAATTGAGGTTGGTTCGACAGTTGCAATAAAGAAAATTCAAACTCACACTTCGGATGAGATTCTTCATCTTGAGACTTAGAAAAAATCCTCAAGCTCAACATAGTATAACTTAAATGAAAAACAAAGATTAATAACATCAAATACAATGAACTCTTTTCTTAATAGTTGCCTATCATGGTAGTTGGAAGCATCACCTTGAAGCCACTCCAAATAATGTCATCTCCTTTATTATTTTATAAATATCAAAATCCATTTACAGAATGTAAATATACATATTTTTACATAATGCCTACATTTGCAACATGATAGTGTGTGCCTCTACTAGCAGATATTAGACTTCAGTATGACCCTCATGTTGGATTTTATGTTGGAAAAATGCAACTACTTCATGAAAGTTTAGCTGCAAAAGTAGCAAGAGAGGTCATGAGGGACATCTTGTTTGCTTTGTGGACAAAACGTAATCCACTGTAATGTATGTGTTCATACGTACATCAAGTTGAATTCTAACTTGTTCAATGTATTATAAAATTGGTGGGCCAATTTTTGTGTTCACTAAATCACATATTCTTGAATGTTCTTGAAGTTATCATTTTCCCCCTAATTTAAGTGTTTTAATTTTTACATGTCCATCATCTTCTACAACATATGGTCAATGAACCAACTATTTGTTTGTGTCTTACAAAACTTTGACCAAGCAATGTGCATATGTCACAAGTTTAATAACAACATTAGGATCATAAATATAATCAATTCAAGATAGGTTATAGACTGCTTGTTTGTAATTATGGCTCAATGAGCTTCTAGATATGTTTAGAAAATGATGAAGGAAATTATTGAAGTTTCTTTGAAGCCCTAAATTTTGGAGCCACCAATTTGTTCTGAATAGTACTTAAAAGTTCAAAGAAATGAAAGTACATGCTTCTTTAGAGTAATTTAGCAATTTTTATGAATTGTTTTTGAAGCCTATTTTTGCCATCAAAATTTGAATTTCAAATATGAATGATTATGATACTTCTATTCAAGTTTGAAGTGCAAATATATCCATTGCAAAAGTTGACTTCAGAATGTCAAGATACCGCTTTTTTTCAACTTCAAAGGTTCATAACTAATTCTATAAAGGTTCAAAAAATATGAAACAACTTAGGTTAGATGTTAATTCCTTTCGATTGTCTATAGATATATCCTCTAAAAAATTCCATGGAATTGCGAAGCCATGAGAAGGCAGCCAACTATGTAATGGTCATTCAATAAATAAAAAATGGTCATTAAAAAAATGTAACTTCATCTAGCTGTTAGAAACTTTAAATAACAATATACAAACAACATGTCCTAGCATTGACCTGTTTTTCAAAAAGACATGAATTTCTTTAGATTTGCACAACAAAAATATGGAACTTTTGAACCTAAATTGACAGACGAAAAATGTGATCGACTGACAAAAAATTATTTGGAAGCAAGAGTCCACAACTTATTTTTTACGTAAAGTGCATTTCAAGCTATAGTACAAAATACCTTTCAAACCCAGAAAAAAAAAATACCATAATGAAGATAAATATTGAAGCGTTGGGCACTACATTAACCATTCAATAGAATAAGCCATTGCATAATGAACTGTAGTGTGGGAAACACAACCCAAGGAATTCCCTAGTGGAGGTTTTTAAACGGGGAAGGTCAAATTGTCTTTCATTTTGTGTCTAAGGTCAAAAAAATACTCACTTTGATTTAGGAGAATAAAGGTTTACTTTGTCAAATTGTCAAGAACAGATAATTATTTAATTATCTTATTCTAATAATCAATCCAACCCACTCAAATAAATGAAGATTTGTGTATGCAATTACCGTCTTAAACTAGAGCATGCGACCTGTAGCAATTTGCTTTAGACAAATAGTCACAGTTGCTTTCTTTCTCCAATATTCAAGTCAATATCATCAAATCAACTTGTGAAAACCACAATAAGTTAATTTCTACAATTACTTCTTATAATTAATTTCCATCAAATCAATACAATTTTCAATCTTAATTGCCTAATTGTCCCACACAATAACCATTCAAATTTATTCTCTCCAATATACTCCATTATCTATTTCAAGTCAACTTGTTTGTTGTTTTGAAATCACTTTATTCTAAAAATATAATATTGATAAGTTACATTCTCATGTGGCTATTAGTCTTCCTTAATATTTCACTTTCTTGTCTCATAAATCTAACTCAGTTTGTATGTTAAATTTTCAGACACAACACCTTACTTGGCCAATCTCTAGCAAATAATCAAACTCACAAAGAAGAATATCAATCACTGGCAAATTGTCACTCTTAAATAAACCAATCACTAGTTATTTGATTATTAGAGCCTTACAAATTAAAATGGCAGACAACTCTCAATGAGATAAATTGTCAATTAATTTTATTAAGCCAATCACATAATTATCTCAACAAACACATAAATTGCCAATCACTAGCTAGTTGTCAAAATCACAATAAAAATGCCAATCACTAGCAAATACAAAGCACATACACATACAAATACAAATAAATTGTCAAATTGAAATTTCTATTGATGAAAAACACACAAGTACAAAATTTGACCACGGAGATAAGTAATCACTACAAGCTCAGAGAAAAATGAAAAACAAATTGACTTATACAAGTTCATGGTGACTCTATAAATCACAAAATCTAATAATTGTTGTCAATTTGTCGCTTCCAATCTCTTGACAAATCGCCCAATCGTCACTACTTCCTGAAATTGTCTATTTGTCCTTTTCACATTCAAAGACTAATTGACCTAACTTAACATTCCAATTCCAATTGGAATTGTTTTGTCCTAGCCTATTCATCTTCTACAAGACAACTTGTCAGAGTTTTCAAAAATTGATATCTACATGAACTAAGCATGCAATAATGAAACATTGAAATGAAACAATATATAATTAAATAAAAGGAAGACAATGTAATGAAGTAGAAATATCATTACACCTACTTTGCATTCTTTTTCACAACATCTACAAATAGGGCGACCATGCACTTACTACTTGCATACTACATTTGAAACAATTCAAGCTCTAGTTTCCTGTTCTTCTACATCACAAAGTTTCTTTGTCAAGAATTGTCACTAGGAATCATACGATTATTGTCGGACATTGCTTTCATGTTACATTCGTTCATTGAAAAATATTATTACAACACGATATTTCCATTCATGATTATATTGTGGTTTAAGCATGTCATTCATATTTGAATTTGAAATGTTGAAGTTGCACGATAACTATGCATGACAAAATCTGTATGACTTTAGTGTTTTAGCGATGGGCGACTAATATTGTACAACATTAGTGCTTATTTTAGACATATAAATTAGTACAATAATCATACAACATGTCTGTGCATAGTTATTGTATTAACATTGCATTTTTTTATCTTTCACAATTTTAGTACTAGGTCAATTGAAAAGTAGGAATTGTGTTCAAAGTAGAAAATCAGACCTCATTTAGGCATAGTAGAATAACTATTTTAAAAACCCTTTGAACTAAAATAAGTTGGAAAATTAAGTTGAACTTCATCTCCAAAAATCCGTTTGAAATTTCAATCTTCCACTCAAAAGTTAGGGACAAATTTCAAAGAGGATGTTTTAAAATGTCAAAAACAATTCCTTTCAAACGCCTCTCTGAAATTTGTCTATAATTTTTTACTGGAGGCTTGAAATCTCAAACCAATTTTTGGAGATGAAACTTAACCTGATTTACCAACTTTTTTAGATTGAAATGTTTTTCAAAAAGCTAATTTACTATGCCTAAATGAGGTCTAAAATTCTAGTTGTAACTCAATTCCTACGCTTTAACAATGAGCGGTGCAACTCTCATTTTCCAGTTATCCCATATCGTTTGAGTGCTCACTTAATGGATTACAAAATATTGTGGATCTTCCCACTCTCACTTTTCACAAATTTCTAGTCAAGTGGTTCCTTCACTACGTCGTCAAGTTTCTTGGCGGCCTATTGAAGGATCCAGCTCAAGCTAGAATTTGATTGCCATTAGATTATATACAACTAATCAAGTCATGACAAACAAAATGCAAGAAATTGAATTAAGTAAATAATTATTGTTAATTAGATTGATGATCAACTTTTGAACACAGACAATAATTTTTTGAACATTGATACCATTTAATAAATTTTATTGCAATGCAAATGGCAGTGACATTATTGTCATGGCTTTTTTGTGTATTTCAACACAGAAAAAGCAAAACAAAGATAATAAATTCTTGTGCATGTATTGTATCTTTTGCACACTTGTAATTAACGTAAAGAAGTTACATAGTTAATATTGATTACAAAGTAGTACCAATTTTTTTGCAATAATCATGTGCATCGGAACAATGCGATAAGTTATAAATTAACGTGCGCACCCATGAATAACAGTAACCACACAATATTCATTGTCAATCCGTAGGTTCTAAACTTTGTAATGTAACGCTCAATCAAATTGTCTTTGTCCATAGTCATAGCAGATTCGATTTCTGTAGTTGAATCTAACAACCTATCATGTTCCTATCAATCTTGGCCCTCTTAGGTGGTTTTGAGGTTGTACCTTTGCCACGACAACCGAGTAAATTTGCAGTCCGTGTGCATGGGCTACGTGCAGTGCTTTCATGACTGGTTGTATTGGATGGAGGAGGAGTGGAGCGCGGTGGTGATTGAAATTGATACACTTCACCATCTTCGTCTTCCCCATCACCAAGATCCATCGGTGCAATCTAGATCCCCGTTCTCAGCACTACCATTCCTTGATCCATTGCTCCTAGAACTCCTTTGGCCTTAGTCATGAGGCTAAGGATTTTGTTGATGTTATCATACCAAATAAATTTGCAAATATCGTCTCGTGTTCCGCCACCTGTTTGATTGTGTAGTTTCTTCATCTTAGAATATGCGCTCCACAACTTCTCCTACTTATTGGACAAGGACTTCACCTTCCTCATGGATTCTGTAGGAAAGTGTGCAATCAGGAGCTTGTGGATTCTCACCCATTGATGCTATTGCATCATGATGGTGTTGTGAGCCTCCACATGCTCCTTACACTGCGACAACAAGAACTTTAGGGCGGCATTGCTCCAATGTGAAGGTGGAATTGAAGGAGTACAAGAAACAAGAGGAATTTGAAAAGAAGTTTCACCAAGTATAATAGAGGGAGTATTTGTGAGAAGCAATCTCCCTAAACTTCCTTCCTCTACGCTTACGGAAGTCTAAACCATTGCTTGAAAGTAAGACTAAGCAAAAACCTCTCCTACCCTAAACCATTGCTTGAAAGTAAGACCAAGCAGAAACCACTCCTATCCTAAACCCTAACCACAAATACGGCAATTTAAAAAACAAGAATAAACCACAAAATCTATTGGACACAAACTTGCACTGCGATGTTCAACTTTTGGGGAAGACGAAGTTGCACCTGATTGAAAATAGCGCAAGAATTTTTTTTTCTTGGAGAGATCCCACCAAAACCGATTAAAATAATAATAAAATTAGGGGTGCAGGCACTAGCAGGGCTCAAATCCGCTAGGATTGAATCTGCTTGGAGCCTGCAAAAGTCCGTTGATTCCCACCGGCACACGCCACAAAAAAGTGGCATGTGCGCCAACCCATTGACACCACACAAACCACGTCAACTTCGCCTAACCTGTCAAACACGCCATTTTTAGTAAGAAAAAGTTTGTGAATATGATAAAGGATTAAGGAACATACACTACAAGGGAGCAGTGTCAATTTGGACATCTTTTTGTCAATTTTTTTGTCAATTTGGCCATTTTTTGTCAATATTTTGTCAATTCGGACATTTTTTTGACAAAATTCTGTCAATTCGGACATTTTAGTCAATTAGGACGTGTCAATTCGGACATTGATTTCCTGTAGTGATACTATTTGGCAAATGATCCGGTGTTTAATACTCCTTTAGTGAATCTTGCAAGTGAGTCATTCTCTGTAAGCTTATCAACATTGTTTAGCAACTGGCCGGCATGCCATAAACCAAGATTGCCCCCATGGCCAACAGACCCAACCAATGCTTACCTTTCCAAAGCCTTCGACTCCTACACACAAACTCACAAACCATCAAACCTTTACTACACAGTACACACCATAGCCAACCAATCCCATTATCATGGATCCCATCACCACAACAGAGATCCCATCACATATTATTAGCTACCAAATTCCACATCTCCATAGCGGCGTCCACACAGTGGCATTAATCTTCAATTGTACCATAGGTGCAAAGCAAACCGTCGATCAAATGATGGATTGGCCGACAATGTATAACCTGTAGTGTTCCATTATGGAGGGTTTCATGACCAAGGCCGCCTTGGAGCTCGCAATTGTGGTGGTCGACGCCATAGCTATAAAAAATTGGTAAATTCGATCTAAACAAGCGGTTGAAATGCTCAAGTCCTAGGAATTTGTACATACAAATGATATGATGTGATGATGGAGAGGAGATGGAGGACATTTAAAGGAGTGTCTACCGACTTGGCGGATGTGTGGGAGCTGTATGCCACTTGGACTTGGCTTATAGAAGATGAGGATTACCAGAATGATTGTAGAAAGCGGAGCTGATACATTGCAAGTGTTTGCCTTACATGTGTCGTACACGGATTGTAGGCTTGTGTCCCGCCAAGCTTGTGGAGACTTGGTAGATGTTGGAGAAGTTTGTGGGGACGTGATTATAACAAAGCAGGCTTTAGAATCCATTCCTTGCAATCATGTTTCTTTTAGTATTTTGTTTGTCTGCTATTAAGATTGTTGCTAAAGACATGACTTGATGCATTGATGTGGCAGTCTCAACAATAGGACTATTTATAATGGCCCTTCCTCGGGCCCTTCTCTTTGTTCACGATTTTTGCTTTCATCTAGATATTGTCATTGTACACGAGGTATTCAAATTTTGGTTTCTTTTGGTTTTAGGATTTTTGTATTTTCTTAAAAATACTCTTCAATAATATGAAAATTCCTTGACACAAATGTCAAGCGCAGGGGAAAATTGACATTTCCTGCTTTTGTTTTGTCATTCCAACTCTTCCAGATTTAGCTGGGGTTTTCCAATTCCTTTCACTAATTTAATGATTTATGCACATAATTTTCTTATGTGTAGCGTTTTTTTGTCACTGTACCTTTGTGCATTGATCTGTTCATTGATCATCATCAGTTGCACAGTTTGGAGTTTGGATGTTCATATATCCATAGTGTCAATGCATGAGAATTTTACCATTGTGTCATATTTTGATTGGTTAAGGAGAGACAGATTAAGACTGATAATGCCTACTACTTGCCTTGTGCAAATTCTCAATATGATGGGTATGAAGTAGAAATTTCATTAGTCTAGCAGTGTGAGAAATTTGAGAGAACTCTCTCCTACTACTAACGAATATTAACTTTGTGAGTGTGGATCCACTTAACATACTCCAAATGCACAAGACTTTTATTGTTGTGGCTTGTTTTGATTGGATAAGCAATCAAAGAAGTCAAACGGCTCAATTATGCTATATTGACATTATGTCCGGTAATTGCAAAGTTGGTCAAATCATCAAGAGTAATCATCAATCAATACCAACCTTGCCTCCTGCAGCTCGGTACGTCTTCACCGACGATTAGTCTTGATAACTTGACTTCCTTTGCAATTACCTAGTCCTTCACCATGGACATGAACACTTCATCTAAAGTCCCTTTTTAAACACTAAATTCTTGCATACTACTTTATCATCACCTCTTTATGGTGAATAAAACACTTGTGATATTATGACTTATGGAAACATTGTGATACTAAACTGTTACTTCCAATAGTGAAAATTGGGTCCAATCCAGATTAACCCCTAAAGGACCAAACTGCGTTTTTTGGCAACATAGCGATTTTGGGCAGCTCACTATGGATGGAGTTTTTTCTTTATTTCTTTGAAATTTTCACACAACATGTGCCCGAGGAGTAGCTTTAAGGCCCAACAGTTTTTGTAACTTTTGACTACATGGTTAAAAAGTTATTACATGATATGTGATTTTCTTTGAACTTTGGGCAGCCCGGGCAGCTCAAAAAATTCTTTAAAAATGACTTTTTAAAAAAATAAAAATTTGAAATTGATTTATTAGATTTTTATCTAAGTGGGAAGCTTTGGATCATCCCATTTTGACCGATGAGTCAAAAGTTATGAGGAGTTTTAGTTTGGAGTAGTTTGCCACTAGTTATAGAATCTATACATTACAAAAAAAGTTTGAAATCCTTTATTTAATTCAGTTTTTAATATTTTGGGAAAAAAACAACATTAATTGCAGATTGTTTATTAAAACATTTTTACCATTGGGATTGGAATTTTTCAATTTCATAAATAAATTGTTTACATTTAGTATTTTGGCTCATTTTCTACTTCGTTCTACTTACTATTTCTTTTGTACATGTTGTACAATTCAAAATGATTTGAAAACTTTCAAGCATGTAACCAACTTGAATTGAAGAATGATTCCAAAGAGTTACAACCATTTGGACTTTGTTTCATACAAATATTGCCTTCTAAAGTGCAGCTGCCCGGATTTTCGCAGTGGTAAAAAAAGGATTTTTGTAACTTCAAACACTAATATCTTGCAATCTTCACGGCAGAAATTTCTGAAATTTTTTCCACATCTTTTCAAATCAGTTTACTAAAAGATCCTACGGTTAAATTTGTCTTAAATTGTTATTTTCTAAAATTTGGTGGTTGCCTTAAAAATGACAGTTTTAGAGTGATTTTGGTGAAAACATAGTTAAAAACCTTTAGGGGTTAAACTTGCGAGCATGAGGCTAGCCTCGAAAGTTTGTATCATGAAGTAAACATTTGATCTGGAACCAAAAAAGCCTTGCTGACGAAGAAACTCCATTTGTTGTTACTATATTAAGCTAGAAATTTCCTAAATGTTGCAAACTTGATATTTGACAACCACAATGTCAGTGACTAATTTTCTATAACACATCCAACTAAATTTATCAAATATTACAATATGCAAATACAATTGTATAAGTTGTTCAATCACCAAGTACCCAACATAGAAGAAATGTAATATTGGTTTTAAAGTAGTAGATAATCAAAGTCTCTTTTTCAACACTGAGAGCATGCCAATCTTTGCTATTTTAGTAAAAAGTAATTTCTACTATCATTATGACTCAATGTTTATTTCATATTGACTACTTTGTTTTAATTTTACTTTGTGAAGTCTCCAAAAAATTCAAAGAAATCAATATCCCTCCCTTGCAATACACTTATTGACGGTTGTGCATAGCTGCGTGAAGTCTTAGTTTTCTAATTGTTAAAATTAAAAATTTTATATTACTCTAAAGGTAGCCTCTTGAAAACTTAAAATACATTATTATAAGGGTTTTTTTGTTGAATTTCTCTTGATGTACTCAATTGGTAACCAATTACACCATGATGTTTATTATTCATTACTATTATCTCTATTTTTCTAAAAAAAAATTATAAAATTTTAAATAATTCTAAAGCAACCTCACATTAAGGAAAAGAATATAATTCTCTTTAAATCTTTAAGGACATTCTATGTTCCCATTTGGTCAAACTTTATCAGTTTTCTATAATAAAACACACCTTTCAAAAATTTGGTATTCTTTTAAAGCAATAATTATCTATCCAAAATTTGACTTCCTTTTTTCATAATTAAGACCATTGAAATGATTTTTATACAAAAAAATTTAAGTAATTTCTTTGTAAAAATCATAGTGTTTACAAAAATGCTAAAATCAATACAAAATTTTTAACAAAATTCGAGATGGTAGTGATAACTACATCATGATATCACTAGTGTATTTCTTGAGCTCACAACAACAATGAGAGAAATTATATAGAAAAGTACAAAAGTGATGAATTTAAACCTTTCAAGATGTTACTTTCAAAAGTTTCACAATAATTATAAATTTAATGATTTGGAAAAATAAATAAAAGGCAATGGAAAGGTGGACTATTAGAAGTACATTTTCTTAGTCAAGGTCCAAGACATTTAAAATAAAAAATTATGTGAAATTCAAGTTTGACCCTAAAACCTCATCCTTCAACCAAGTTTGTCCTTTAAGGATTAATAAATGAGAGACTGTCACTTGTCTCAAAATGACCTTCTTTGAGGTTCCAGAACTTTGGTTACCATGGAGGATATGGTACCTTCAATTGATCAAATTCCTTTTGCACACAAGATCATAGATTAAAACTAAAATAGATTGTTTACTTTAATATTTATTGATAGATTGGAAGCAATTAGAAGCAAAACAAATTTTGAATACTAAATGAAGACCATGTCCAAAAATTTATTTAGGAGGAGAGTGACAACAAGAAGTCAACAAGCTAGAAAAAACACCTCTAACATTGCTTTGATGGACTAAAAAAAACAAAGTAGGCTAAAAGGAAATGAAACACATCATAAATAACACCTTGAAACAACAATGGATGTACATAATCCAATGCCTAATCTTATATTGGTGGCAAAAGAGAAAAAAGTACAATGCATCATCTAATGACAGTGGAAAAAGAGAATGCTAAAGTCAATATTGCATGTTGAGGCAATTGTCAAGCAACAATTTAAATTGAAAGGATATTCCTTGCAACAAGGGAGAATATCTGCACTTAGAGAGCATATAATAACCCCACTAATATCTAGGGATTAAAATAATTGAAAACTCAAATCCACCATCATAGTAAGAGATAAGGTTAGGATATCTCCACCATTGTGTAAATTTACCCTTTGAAGGAGACTCAAAACATTGTAGGCCTCACCATTGCATGGGGCTAGATATGGAAACAAATGACAAGGTCGAGTTGCTGGATTTGTGAAATTTGACAACCCCAAGAAAGAGATGAAATGAATATGAACTTGTTCAGAGCCCCTGTAAACTAAGAATCCATGCTTCCAAAATGCACAGCAAAGTGGACTGAATCGGTTCTTCACATACCTCTCAATGTGCAGGGAATAGTTCTACAGCAATAGTAACAAAAGGCAGATCTCTACCCCACAGATGTGACCAAGTTTTGTTCATTGTGGGGGACCAGAGACCGGTGTAAAATAAGTACTGGACAATTGGTCATGCAAAGATCCAGGTGCAATAGAAGGTCATTGCAGGTGGAGTTTCGTACCAATAACAGTACAACTAGGCCAATAAACAGGTGAAGTAACTTTAATACATGAATGACAATTGTAATGCATGGTATATTGAATATTAACAGTTTTGGAAGGGATCAAAACTCCCCGGTCACAAGAAGAATCTATGGTACAAGAGCATCAAATTTATCTAGTTTGTTTCTTATGAATGGCACGGGCCTAGCTGTGGGACTACAAAGAGAGCTCCTCGTCGTTCATCATTAAATGAGAGTTCCCCATACCTAAAACTTGTCATTAGAGATTGGGGATAATGACATGCACCTAATACTTCTGATATTGGTGCCGAACAAAGTTGTCGACTGTCAACGCAAGGAGATCATTCAACCTTGGGATTGTCGACGAGCGAAACCAGGCTGGGGAAACCCACGAGGAGATTATTTGTCAAGAACCAAAATTGTGGTCATTTAACTCCGCATGTCTTCAAACTGAAACTGAAGTCAAACGGAAAAGAAATTGAAGTCTTCAAACTCAACCCTGTAGGACCTTTCACTGCTTAAGAGCACCTACACAGACATGAAGTCTGCCTTAATGCCACTAGCTGTGAGATCGACATCAAATCTCATACCAGCAAAAACCCAACAAGCAGACAAGCAGAGTACGAGTTCAAAAGCAAACACATTCAATAGGACATCACCCAATGGAGCAGTGAAGGAGAAATACCTGGAGAAGGAACGATGGAGTTTTGCTTGGTGCTGCTGTGCTAAGCCTCCTTATAGACCTGGTGACAGGGGCCGCTGGTGGACTATTAGTATTGGTGATGTCCCAGGAGCTGCGTTTCCGAGAGTTGCCTATAGGGGGCCGAGCCGACGTTTGATACCCAGCCTTGGCAGGGGAGAAAAATCTAGGAAGAGGTGGGCTCCGGGGTGGATGTTGTGCTATACTCATCCTCCGAGGTGCAGGGTCAACAACCCGAGGTCGAAACTCCTTCACGGCTTGTCGCGTGGGTGGAAGCGATGGAATTTTGTTGGATGAGTGTCGTGAAGGCCGCAGACCCACTCTTCCTGGTGCTCCCTTTTCATTGCTCGCTCCAAACACTACAGGTGAGGCAGACCTTGAGCTCATAACCTTAACCTGTTTATTCAAATCAGTTTTGGAGTGTGCAATAAGTGATCTCGAAGGCATGGCTGATGACAAATTCTCGCCATTTGCAGCAGAGAACAGTCTGGTGACTGGCCTGATTGGGCTGACATCTGGCTGCTCAGCCATTGGGTGTGCCGTGGAAATTGGGGAGGTGACAGGGAGCTCTGGCGTAGTCAAAGGGGCAGAGAATATTGCTTCTACGGCTATTGGATTCCTGGAGGTAGCGTCTGAACCAAAAGATATTCTGGAGATTGTTTTGTGAGTACTGGTACGTACGGTAGAGCGAGATTCTTTAGACGCGCTCAAGAAAAGATTTTTGGACTGCAACAATGGCGAGGTCTCGACTGACCTTTTTGAAAGTTTCTCGATAATTTCATCTTTTGCCTTAACCTCCATGGCATGCTCTTGTTTCAGGTTGGCCATAGCAGCGCTATGCTTCTCATCTTTCCTCACAATCTCCCCCTTGGTCCGCTCCACTTCCATCTCTAACAGCTGAATGGTACGCTGAAGGTCCCGGATGGTCCGTTCCGCGGTGACCCTCTCAGGAAACTCCTGCTCACTTAAATGCGTATGAAAACCTGGCGTCTTACTCTGCGAGATAATTTTCAGCTGATTGAGATCAGAATCTAAAGAGACAGATTCACGTACGCTAGCAAGTCAACTCCAGTGAGCTGCTGCTAAATATCCGAGGAACGCAGGAAAGATGATAATCTGTCGAGGAAAGAAAAGTGTAAATAAAAGTGCGCTAATTGAAACAATGGAAGGTGGTCTACCTGTTCTAGGTCTGTGGGTCTGAATGAGTCCTGCAAGGGTGAAGAGGTCGCCATTGGAATGTGTGGAGTCAAGGGGTAATCTTGCTCCTGAATCTGTCTTGAGTCACAGTTTGCAGAAGTCCATAGTGGAGCTCCCATTGGGGACGGTACACTTTGTTGTGCAGCCACATACTTCTGTTGCAACCGGGCTAATTGAAGCCGCAACTGTTGATTGGCCGCTTGCATCTCGGCCATCATCTTCGTTCGATCTTCGCCTATATCCGGAACTTCCGCCTCTTCATGTGCTTCGTTGGACTGTCATGACATTGTGCACTTCACAACTATCAAAATCATATATTCATCTTCAGAAGAGCATCAATCCACAAAATAATCATGGATAAGATGACAAGACATATCATTTCGGAAGCATAATTATAAGAGATTGAAAACTGCTACCCACCTTGGTCCGAATCTCCTTCGCCCTATCAGCCCAATGAAGAGTGTTCTGAGTCTCTCCAAAAGAGGCATCGCTAAGACTAACGTTCGCTATCATTGCAGTCCGGCAGGATCCTCCGAGTGAATCCTAAAAACATCACAGCAATTGATGCGACGTTACAGAGGCATTAATTCATGTGTAATCCAGAAAATGAGCCAACTCTGAAGCAAAATCGAGCTTTCTCTTTAGCGAAGAGCACTTAGCACACAGCTATGAAGTATCCCTGACAATTTACGTCACTGCTCCGTCATCCTCGTGGAAATAACTGAAATGTATCCTCCGACAACCCTAAAGATTCAAGGATTTAACACTGCTTAAAAGCACATATTAAATTGAACTGAATTGACACAGGCGACAATGCAAATTTATCAACCTTAAGGAGTTGAGTAAGCTTCGAATTCCGGAACGGAATATGCTTCTTCCCTTCACATAGAGCATTAATGCAACTGCTCAATGCAAGTAGAGACCGATTGATGCTTGCACCTTCCACAGATCGTAGGGTTCGTTGATCGGTAGCAAGTGCACGCTCCGACCCTGCCAAATCGATTAGAGAAAGCTTGCCCACCCGCGTTATCACACCCATCTCTTGCTGCATTTTGTATTCCGCCACAACCTGCAGTCACTCCAGTAATTAGAATCAGAAACACAATATACAAATAAGCAGAGTTTACTTTGAAGATTTTGAAGCTGTACCATCACGATTGGAAAGTGAACCTTCGCCAACTGTGATTGCTAAGAATCTGTCAGTGCTGAACACAGACCTGTAAAATAGCGTGCGATCGGGACGAGGTTTCATTGGCACGAGTGGGCTCCGTAGTTCTATTAAGGTTGCCCCGTTGCAGCAAGTGAATGACCTGCCGCAGATACATTTAATCAATATCAAAATATACATGCGGGATTCTAGCAGAAGAAGATGAAATCGGTTTTCAAGCCAAAATGGATACCTCATCAGCTGAATAAGCCTGATACTGCGTCAAACCCGCCGCAATAATGCCCTGCGAAATAAGAAAGGAAGACATCTCCAATCATCAGAATTCGATCATGTAAATCATTCTTCCCATTATTCAGCTTTCAACTGAAATATGCACATTTGACAGATACCGCTCAATAAGAGAACAATGACGACGCTATATTCCAGATCTGAATGGAAAAAAACATCTCTATTGGTAGCAATGCCACATGTCACATTAAGGTTGAAATATGCTTACGGATGGTGAGTGTACCTGTTTCGAATCTTCTCGAAGAACAAGAGGTCGGCCAGGAGAGAGAAGATCACGGACAGTTTCGTTGTACACCTCAAGATATGAAAGCCTTACTACATGGTCTCCATCCTTGCAGCGTTGTTTGATCTTAGAAAACAAGTCTTTTAAAGCCAAAACCATGACTCCAGGATTTTGGATCGTCCCTAACATTGTGTGGGTCTTACCGGCACCAGTAGCACCATAACAGAATACTGATCCGTTTTTGCCTTGCAGTACTCCCTCCACAAGTTGTGCAGTGCTGAAAGAGTACAGTGCGTCAACATCTAATATCTCGAAATGGAATGACAGCATCCCAGACCAACTTGTGGTCAGGACACCATACAATGCTACATCCACCTCGTTCGCAGTAGATTAGAAACAGCATTCACAGATTCAGCGACCTCATACAATCACTGCAAGAGCTTTAGAAATATTACACGATTATCAGGTGGAGTATGCAAAGGGAAAAAGATCAGATGCGGACTGTTACCTTGCATTATAGACATCCTGCTGAGACGTGTTGTCGGGAAAAGAGGCATCGAATGCAAAATGGCGACCCCGTACCCGCTTGAGCCGCAAATAGTCAGTCTCCAGCGCAAACTCTGTTAAGTACACGTCTCTCCTATTTACAATACGAACGCAACTGCGAGCTCCTGCTTCTTTCTCCTTCTTTGATAAGGGCCGGGCCCGCACATAAACCATTATGCGAGTCCCGATCGCTCCTCCTGAGTCAGAAATCGTTTCCAATTCATCAGCGGCAGAGGATGGGCGACCCTTCACCGTCCTCAGTCTTGTTTCTTTCTTCAGTGAAGTAGTTGGGGTTGTGCCTATGCGCGTTGGCGGGAGTGTAGTTGCAAGGGACAATCTGATTTATTGCCACCACAAGATAAGCAAAAAATTTAAATAAAATTTACGAAGAGCCTGATACCATGAGACGTAATCAATCAGTTTCTCAGAGCCATTGTAATGAATCTTGGTACTCCGCCAAAAACCTTGCACTAACCTGGGCATAGCGAAACTGTTGTTTGTCGCACTGAATTGGTTTAGCGGCCTCTGTTCTAAAGAAGCCTTGCTATCATCTGCCGTTGTTACCTCCTGTTTCATCGAAGCCTCTTGTTCCTTTGCCCAATTGTATGCTCCTAGGACCTGGGGACTGTAAAGCCCTGGAGATCTAACCACCGTTGGAGAGTCGGCGCTATTTTCCTGCATCTCCAGAACTTTCCGCTGGATAGTTTGCAATCTTGATTTCATTTCATTCTGGGACGCCTGGCGATTCAGCCTTGGGGCCGGGGTTGTGTTACACAAAGATGCCAGGTGCGTCGTCTTATGGTCCAAAACCCTAGGTGATGCATGATAGTCATCGCCAATGCCAGTTCCCACCCCACCCCCCAGGCGGTTAACTCTTTCCTTGAGGAGAAGGAGGGATTTCGAGGTGCTTCGGATCTCTGCAGCTCCAGTGATGTCTGTGAGTTTAGAAGCCTCGATTGCCCTTACCTCTTTGCTACCGTGCAAGACGTCCCGCCGTATATTGTAATCCCCGATCAAGCTCTCTTTCCTAACTCTAATCTTGTTTCCAGTTGATGGGCTTATGGCTCCCGACCGAGCCACTAAGGCGGGCATCTTCGTAGCAGACCCCTGCAGAGTAACTTCGGTGCAACTTCCTTAGCTCCACATTGCCGTTCGACTGCAGACATTGAAACGAAATAGCGCGAACGTTAATGAATCATAGCGAAAGTCCGACGCCGCTAACAATACTCGACCAGGATTGCGCTCCCTTATCTAACTGATTTTGCGCGTCCGCGCGTTTGGCATCGTGGACTCTAAACCCTAGAGCCACAGAGTGGTCGGCAAATAATTGTACCACACTAATGATGTCTGCAGGTACACAATATTCTGGTCAGAGACGGCGCCTCTGCAAGGGTGACACCCTATGCTACACAACCGACGGAGGCGATCTCTTCATTCTCTTGTTATCACAGATACCGTGTACTCCATAATCAGGGCTACAAATGGGTCTGGCGAAGGCTACCGAGGACACAGTAGATAAAGTGATCTTCATACATTCCCACTGGTTCTAACGTCTGTCTGATCCGCCATATGATCCAAAATCTGGTGCAAGTTGAGACTACCAAAAAATCCTGCAGCTTGAAGTCGACAGGACAAAAACCTGCACTCACAATTAGGCAGCGAAATCTCACATTGTAGTCGATAACCAAAAGCGGCTCTATCCTTCCGTGAGGGACACTTCTTCAACAGCGGCACAAACGTCTTCGTCTCCACATTCCCGGTTTCAATTGATGGCTGCATTTTGAATAAAACAGCCAGCACGAATATAAAATCAGATCAACAGCCCCTCACACCACTTCCATATATCCAAACAAAACTGCAGGAGCATCCTGATTTTCCAGCACGACATTGCCATTCCCTAATCCATAATTGCAAACAACACGACTTCGCAGAGTGACAGCTTCCAACTGCCTTCAATATTAAACCACTGGAAAAACAGCAAGAAAGACATCCAGATTCTCGACGCAACAACAATCACATGTTCCATCTGAAAAAAAAAAAAAAACACGCTCAATCGTGTAGCCCCTCCGAAAGAATAATCACATGCGACACAAACTTCCATTATATCATTCCCAATTTCCAAATTATCGAAAAAAAAAAAGAAAAAAAAAAGACAGTATTAAGATTCTCTCAACGACGTACAGCTACAAATCGTAGTGCCACTCCTGGCAATGCAAGATCGATAGCATCCCAGCGCGCGAGTGAAACAATGCTAACTCTCTTGATCAAACTCCGAATTGACGATTACAAAGGCGACTCTCACGGCACGAGCTTCATTGCGCACGAGCTTCTTCCCGATCGAACTGACCCCTGCTCCACGCGTGCGCTTCCCCGCGGACAAGATTGGAACAAACCCTAAAATATCGGAGCGTGGGAGGTTTTAAGACCTCGGTCCGTCAGTCAGTCCCCTGAATCGGAATTCGAATTTGCCGCATTTGCAATGGAAGTGTGTTGCGACGCACGGGGGGACAACACGGTTGCGGCGAGATTGTTGGATGGAAAATGCTAATGAAGGCTTGATGAAGAGTAGAATGGACAGGGTAAGTTCGGATGTGTGCACGCATTGGCGATGGCGAGCGCCGAGGGTGATGAAGAGCAATCGTTGGCGGCAGTGATTGGGGATGCTCTACGGAAGAGCACCGTTGTGAGTGACCGTTGGAGTTTGATTGCCTTCAAGCGGGACCGACTCGGTTCCCGATGGGGTTCCCCAACTCCCTCCCACGCCCAGTTACCGTTCCGACGTTCCCTTGGAGGCGTTCCCTTGGGGGCGTCCCCAGTACTTTTTTGTCAGCTCTGTTCTTCTTTTTCAAATTTCTTAAGATAGCCAGTTAGCCACTAAACGACTTACACGGATTTATCATGACCATAGCCAGGCAGCAACTTCGTGACAGTATAACTAAAACTAGATGTCCAAAATTTATGGGAATTGTTTTGCCAAAAATAATTTGCATGAATAAAAAGGAATCTTGCGGAATGTTTCTATTATTTTTAGCATCTATCAAATCTAATCTAATCTTGTAGAAACAATTAAATATTTGGCAAAAAAGTGCCCAAGTTGCTACTAGTACTTAGGTAGGGTATAAAACTTAGAGCATTCCCACCCTAGCCCATTGGAGCTAGCCTCAATGGTTCCAAGCAAGTCCTCACATCTTTTTGATTCCCACCACAACCCTTGCAAATGCAGTGTTCAAAGAAACCACTTGCAAAATGCACCCTACCACTTAAAGAGTAGCAACCCCTTCAAGTGAATCTATACCGGAAATTGTGGATAGTATTTATCCAAGTTTGGCCTTGTGTAGGTGTTTTGGAAATAGTCCATGAGAAACAACCTCCTTGAATAGCATGGAGGGTGGAATTATAGCTCTAGAAGTGGAAGCATAGAGAGGGAGGGGGAGGGGGGGGGGGGGGGGGGGTCCACCCTTAGGCCTTCACCTTGCAAGTGTCTGCTCAATCTAATATGGTGCGTTAGATTGAGTTAGTGGAAATGCTCTTGGGAAGGTTGAGGTTTTATATCTTCGCTACTCACCCTTTCTAGACGTCTAGAGCACCTAGCCCAAAATAACTAGATGTCCAAAATAAGCTAGATGTCTAAAATAATTCTAAATCTAGTACCTACATTTGGGGCTACTATAAATAAAAGGCAAGTTTGGTAAATCCATAAGCTTAGACAGTTTAAGGAATTTTTTCAAACTTGCTTTTTGTGTGATTTTTGTGTGAGAAAAGTTATTGTGGAGTATTTCTATTTTGGAAATCTAGCAAGATAAAATAAAATTTCAAAGAATAAAATTTAAGCTACATTACCTAAACTCATCCAACCCCAAAGCTACCAATCCAATTAAAGCTAGTGTTAGCCCCATTCATTAGGCCATTTTGACTTGCCACTACCTAAACTACATCCAACCCAAAAGTGAGAACTAATCTTTCAATCCATTTGTAATTAATACTAGAGGGAGTAGAAGAAACCAAAAATTATTAAACTAGATTATTTGTATTTTTTGTGGAGGTACAAAATTAGCAAATTTAAACTTACAGTATTTTGATAACCAATTTTGATTGTAGTATATTATTTCAAAATTTAAGCAATTACAATACTACATCCGATTCAACATTTTAAATAATATAGTTTGTTATGTGAAGTATTTTTTCAAACTTCATATTTCAAAATTGAATAACTATTGTGCAAATGAAATAACTAATTCTACATATAACTTCTTGACACAAAAACTTACTTCCCTCTTTACTTTTTGATGCCATGACATTTTGAAATTAAATAAGATAGGAGGTTTTTAAAGCATTTAGGCTCTAAAATTTTCCACTTCCTCAAACTTATACTATTTGTACATGTTTCTTTTTAGTTATACCAGCAATGTATGAACAATGTACATTTCAGGAGGTGGGCACTTTTAGAGCCCTATGCCATTTCAACTTAAAAAATTAATATCCAATTCCACGAAGCTTCTAAATATATAAAATGACTTGGGTTAGGTTCCAATTCCACTTGTCTATTGAGGCAAATCTCCTGTAAAACATATCAAGAAGTCTCACCTACCCAAAATTTAGTGGTTTCAGCTCTTCAACGGATGTTTTATAGACCTCCCACTTTGCCGGAGTAACTTACACTGAATAGGGGTATTAAGGGGACCAAAAATTTAAAAGGACTTGTTGTAGAAAACTGTAGATGTTTGAAACATGATGTACGGCCCCTAGATACTTCATTCACTATTGAAATGCAGCAGAGGTAGATAGATATTTATATAGTGTGTAAGGGCATTTGCAATGCAGCCTCTGTATATGGCCCGATATCGGTATAATTAACTTTTGAACGGTAAATAATTAGAACTTGAAAATTGTCTCATGGGAAGCGCAGCAGAAAAAACTTGGAGAAGATTCAAGAAAATTCAAAATTAAACATTGGACAAGTACTTCAAAAGCAAGGTAAAAATCTGAAATTATAGAGGTCTGAGCAAATCACGGATACCAAAGCAACATTTGGTCATTGACCCCCCACATTTGGCCATATTTAGAGGGTCAATGGCCGAATGTTGCTTTGGTAACCGTGATTTGCTAAGACCTCTATAATTTCAGATTTTTACCTTGCTTTTGAAGTACTTGTCCAATGTTTAATTTTGAATTTTCTTGAACCTTCTCCAAGTTTTTCCTGATGCACTTCCAATGAGACAATTTTCAAGTTCTAATTATTTACCGTTCAAAAGTTAGTTATATCGATATCGGGCCATATACAGGGGCTGCATTGTAAATGCCCTAATGTCGTTAATAGTATGTGTCCCCTTAAAACCCCTAATATTCAGTGTAGAATTGAATTGAATTAAATGGAAATTTAGTTATCACTGGCAAGAGTATTGAAGCTGCTGTTCTTATTCTTGCACGGAATAGAATCCAGTCACTAACTTACATGGCTAAAGAATTCAAAAAGCCTGACTAACTGTGTCTTACAAACTTTTAAAGTTATTATAAAACTTATAAAACTTGAGTACAGCCAGAAACTTGAGAACCTGATCACCTGATCACCTGACTGACTGAGGGATCCATTTGTTCCAATCCTTTCCCTGTGAAGCAATCATTCATCAACTTTGAAAAATTAAATCTCAAGGGACCCTGTTTTTATTCATAAAGGATTAAAGGATAATTAAAATATTATGTTGCATGTACTTATTAGAAGCAAGCAGCCCCTGGCCGGTGAGCGGCCAATTCAACTTTTTCTTCTTGCTCCACACATAACCCTTAACTGCCCAACCGACCATATATGGTCCATTTGAAATGTCAGGGCACACTGACACTGGTCTGTCCTATATCGTTACCACAGTCAGAAGTAAAGTAAAACTAATTTTTACATTTTCTTACTCATAAAAAAATTTGAAATTCAATTTTCTTTTTTTTCTGCCATAGATCCAAACATCACGAAAACAAAAACCCTTGCATCCTTCCTTGCAGAGAGCTTTCCGGCGGTACAAAGAATGCAAAGATCGGGGGACTCACGGTCGAGGAGGTCTTACTCTAATAAGAAAAACGAACAAACAAATAAAAGAAAAAAACTAACTTAATGGATGGATTTTGGTACGTGGAGTTAAATTCCTTTGACTGTTTAGAAATTTCTCATGGGCCGTTTTAAAGGTTAATTATTAGAAGCCTTCAATTCTCAATGGAAAAGGTAAATATTTGATTTTTGAGAGATCGTCAAATGCATATATGTATCATTAGTGAACAATACAACTTTATTGTAACCAATTTTATTTCATTTCTCGACTTTGAAAAGAGTTTGCCAATTACCTTGATTTGAGATCTAAAAAATTGTACATATCCATTTGCTTTGAAAATGATCCCAATGAAAAGTGTAAAGTGTTTTTCATGATTTTCATCATTGAAAATTTAAACATGCAAAGTGTTGATTTGGAGTTCTTTGCGATTAATACTTATTAAAAAAATTGCAGTTCACAAATTGCAAGGTGGATTGCATAATGAGTTTGATAGCTCTTCATTTGAACTTAAGGTTTTGGGAAGTAAAATTTCTAGTTGTTCATGTCACGTCCAATCCTCAAAAACTCTTATATGCAAATTTTTCAAGCATTGTAGAAAGGGGCAACATACTAAAAATAAGATAACTACATTTTTTGGGTTATAATCTCAAAATTCCTATGCAATTTCACACTCAAAATTGGAATACACACTAATAAGCAAGATTTTTTTAACATCTATATGATTAGATTTTGAAACCCCCCATAATTTGCTTCTTTGGAGATAATTATAAGTCCATGTTCTTTTTTCATAGGAAAAGTGCACTTCAAAAGGCTTGGGCATTTAGGGGTTAAGTGACCATACTCGATCAAAATGAATTCGGACTCAATAGGATGAAGAACCCGTCCACTTCTTAATTGATCCTACATTTTGCCCCATTTTGTGTAATCTTGTCTTGTTTCTTGTGGGTTGGCGTTGTCACACCTAATTGAATGAGCATAGGGTAGTGATTTTATGGAACTAGCTTGAGCCTCAAATATGAAAATACACACCAATTTTTAGGGTTTTATTAATTTAAGAAGTTGTGGTTTCTGAGTAGGAAGAAGGTAGAAGATGGTTAGGACGAGCTAAAGATGGTCTCTTTTTGAACCTGCCAAACAATATTTGGCATGGCAAAGTAACCGGTCCGTAGTGGCGATGCTTTTAGAGCATCTCCATTCTTTCATTGGAAACATGACCCGAGGAAACAACTCTTGGAGGTTTAAGTTGAATATAGTTTTCTTGGGACGAGGTGGTACTTCACACATACGTGCCCTCATAACCCTCACAGGTCACAATTTTTCTACAAGTATTGTTCACCTACACTTTTCTAAAGCCAAGTTGACAACTTTGTTCACCAAAAGAAGAGTTGGCATGAGATAGAGTTGCAACTGAGAGGTTTGTTTCAAGCCAAGTAAAAAACAAGTCACAACATAGTCTTCTAATGGGAATTTTGACAATGTAAGAAGATGAGCGAACTTGGGAGGATGGCAAAAAGACTACGTTTTTATTGTGGTGGCATGGCTAGCTTGCTTCCAAGTTACCAATAGAATACCCAAACTTCCCCAATGAAAGAATAGAGATGTTCTTACTTGTATAATTTTGGAGTCTCTAGCATATAAGAAATATATTACATTAGTAATTGAACAACAAATTAAAAAACGTAGATTAAAAAAAAGAGTATCATGTTTTCACAATTTTATGAAAAGAGTATTATGATTTCATGATTTTTCATTATATTAGTAATGATCACATTTTTCAACCACCATATGTAGAGCAATTCTTTACAGATTAGATTGCTTGCATGTCGAGGGTAAATTTTATAATTTTAAGAATTGTTGAAGATTATTAGGTGTGTAATTTATTGGTGATAACTTAACTAAAACTAAATAATTACCATAAGACTTACAGCTCAAAAAAATATGCTAAGATAAAATGTGGTCAAATTTTGGTTGTTTAGTTCTTTCAAGGCTAAGAACAGCCCCACACTTGAAACGGGAGGATGGGACTACAAGTGGAGGCTTGCTGGTCCCTATGATCTGCCTAAGTAATGTATGCCGCCTCCGCTCTACGGGGAGATGATACGGTGACACTGTATCAATTTTAGTGAGGGCCCCAAGATTGCCAATTCATGGAGTCAACGCTAGAAGAAGTTTGAAACCTTCAAAACTATATACAAAAGAACAAAAATACACGTACCACGCCATGCACGAGACTATAGGCCATGTACATACTCAACAAACTTGGCCATGCCCAGCCATTCTTGAGCCCTCCCCATGCTTGCCGTAGGGCAGAAATTAGGGCCAAGCTCGGTCACTCTTCGGATTTGCGCTACATGCCATGGGGCTGCTCTAAAGCACCCACTGTGGTCACGACTAAAGGTAAGCTTATGTGCACACCTGGACTTTTGAAGCACCGGGTGTTAGAAGGGAATACTGTCTAAAATAAATTTTTAGGCCCTCCTTTATGATTTCACAACGAATACTCACGCGAATAATTTAATTGTGGAGCATGTTCACACATGATGTTTTTAGAGCAATACCAATGCAGAAGCTATTGAAGCCACTGAATAGCATCAAAGAAAAAACTATTGCCAGAGCAAAGGGTGGGCCGAGCGTCTTGCCAACTACTGCATCTCCAATGCAGCAATGGATTAGAAGCAACAAAGACAACGCTAAAGCTCTTTCATTAATTTTCTAGGGAATCTCTTCCACTTTTCTCAATGCATTTTGGATGAGGTGTCTCAGAAACACCACCACTTGTCGTCATGTTAAGAGAATATGAGTTCTCGTGTAATTTTTTTGGCTCAATAAATTGAGTATAAATACCAAGTAGGGCCTCTCATATGCCACTTGAAGATCTGCAAGATGCAATTGACAACAACAGCCACATTGGGATGCAATTTTTTGCACAAGCTCGTTACAAGTCCCATTTGGATCGTTCCCATGCCTATAAATGGGTTGCACTAGTGCTGCTCTCAATACGTAAAGGGCATGGCTACGTCAACCTAGAATATATTGGTAAGAAAGGAATGTCACACTTGAAAGGCGTGCTTATGGGAAGTGTGGCCCCATTTCCTTCTCACATGTCCGTTTCATTGCTTCTTTGTGCTTGTCTTTTCTTTGTCTTTCATTAGAAATTTTTCGAGGCCAAGGGAAGATTGTGATTTTCACTTCTTTTTCATCTTTGATTTTCACCTTTAAGCCTACCAAGGTTAGCTCATATGATATACCCACATCTAGAAGTGGATAATTTCAGACATCTCAAATTGCAATGTGCGGACAATTCAATTTTGTTTTTCTTACCCTAAGTACCCAAGGCAGCAACTTGCTCAAGTGAGAATCTCACGTGGTCCTTTTGAGAGTTTTCAAAAATGAGAACCCTTACAAGAACTGAATATGTTGAGATTCAAAATATTTGGATGTAGGTTTGTTGTTAAGGGCTGCTTTACACTACGGTGGAAAAGTGCACCGGTTAGTTAAGAAGTTGTGGACAAGATATTGTTATTTGAGGCACCCGGTGGGATATTGAAGAAGATGGAAAAACAATAAAATAGTGTCGTAAGAAGTCTTGACCGGTTGTAGTGCAAATACCAACTGGTAAAGTCTTCCGTACAACTTCACAAATTAAAGTTCACCGGCCAACAATTTCCATAGACATGTTTTGTACGTTTTGGATTCGCAATGAACTTTGAGAAGCTCTAACTTTTGCATTTGGTGCTCAAGTTCAATAAAACTTGTTGGAAAAAATGTGTCTACTTGTCTAGTTTGTCTACTTATCTAGTTTGTGTACTTGTCTAGTTTGTGTCTAGTATTTTCACATCAATCTATTATCTATTGAATTTGTGGAAATCATTTAAGTACAATAGTTTTGATTGGTTCAATTTTAGTTCACCAATCTTAGTTCTAACTTGCATAAAAAGTTACATAAAGGGAGGCATCAATCTTTGTCTGATCAATTATAATAGTATAATAATCAATTTGTTTTAATGATTGTCCATATGTAGATTTACAATGAGTGATGGACAAGAAATCATAGGAAACATGTTTAAAGTAGAATTTTAGACCTCATTTAGGTATACAAAATAACTTTTTTCAAAAAAACTTGGAACTAAAAAAAGTTGGTAAATCAAGTTAAATTTCATATTCAAAAATCCGTTTGAGATTTTGAGCCTCAAATCAAAAATTATGGACACCTTTTAGAGAAGATGTTTGAAAATGAAAAAAAAAATGCCCCTTCTAGTTGCTCTCTAAAATTTATTCATACCTTTTGATTTGAGGCTCAAAATCTCAAATGGATTTTTGTATATGAAATTTAGCTTGGTTTACCAATTCCTTTTTATCAAAGTTTTTGAAAAAAATTATTTTACTATGCCTAAATGAGGTTTGAAATTTTACTTCAAACACAATTCCTCCTTTTAACTACATTACAAGCTATTGAGCTCCTACTCATTCTAATTTACATATCCCACATGGGTTGTTTTACCTCCTGCCACACTATATATATATATATATATATATATATATATATATATATATATATATATATAAATAGCTTGTCTTTCCCACTGAACACACAGATTATTATGGACTTTTGTATCATTGGAATAAGGCACTTGCTCAATTCATCATGATAAATCATGAGTTTTATCTTTGTTCACATATAGAGCAATAACATAATGTTCCTAGTTGTGCAAAGTAGCTACTTTGCTATAGTCATGTAAGGAGAGCGTGGCAAAGAAAGAGCGGTACATGAAGGGGAGTCTAGCCAATCAAATTGTCACAAGAAATAATATTGTATTGAAGTTGGGGTTCTTTGAAGGCCAAGTTTTTTGTCCGGGAATTGAGGCCTTACAAGAAACTTGACCTCCAAAAAAATTCCCTGGCTTACAAATAGTGCTACCATATAGGCAGCCATGTCATTTTTTTCATCCATGCTTGAGCTTCTCCACCGGACAAGTCTTAGCCTTAATGTAAATCCAATCTAGTGAAGAATGAAATTTGCTCCAATCATATTATTCCATTTCTCTACAATTCTTGACCAGTGCACTTCTCCATTGTAGTATAAAGTAGCCTTAAGTCTTGGGTTTCAATTCAAAATCAAATAGAAATCCCGTGAAGTTGCTCTTTCAGAATCCACTCTTTGGGCTTTTGGTTGAAAATTTGAGGTTGCAGACAATTGTGTCATTTGTGCTATCCCTTGATAGTGAGTAACAACTTCTTTGTCTACTTTGTAGGCACCACTTAGTTTAGTGAATTTCTCATTTCAAGCTTTCTGTGTCACCCAATATGTGTTTTGTTTGTTTGCAAAAATGGAATTCCAATATCTTCCAAAGCTATTTTTGCTCTTATATTATTCTATAAATAGATTATTTTTTCTCTTAATTTGGAATCTTATTCAAACTCCTAAGGTAGGTGGCTCAAAAAGCAACACTTTAAGAGTTGTTTGGCCTTTTCTATGTCTTTCAGATGCCCATAAATATTTTTCGTTATTTTCCACTTAGAGAAAAATTGATGCAAAATCTAATAGAAGTGGTTTCATGTTTTTCAGAGCATTTATGAATTACTTATGAATTTCTAAAGAATTTTGCCAAGGGCACCTATTTGTGATCACAGGCTTTTGCAAAACTCCCTCATGTGCAGTCTAAAAAAAATATGGCTTGACCAAAAACAAACACTATGGCATTCAAAAAAGTAAAACACAAGATTCCTAAATGCGATCCTTATTAAACTTAAATGGATTCTACATTCTTTTAAAATTTGTAAGAAGGCAATTGGGCAATCAATTCCCATTTAGAAAAATTAAGTGGACACACACTAGCTTTGAAACGAACCCTCTTTGGCTCTTATTCCATCCATTGGCAACCCTTAATTATGCAACACCATGCACTAAGAGAGGTTGGCAATTCATTTTAGAACCATTTACTCTCTATTTCAAAGTTCCTTGCATGGCTGTTTGAAGAAGAGGGTCGCTTTTTGAGCCACCTACCTTATGCCTTGTTAGATTTTCTTGTAAGATGGATTGGTGGATCCCTATTGTCGAAGGTGGTATTTGTAGAAGAATTCAAACTACAACACTCAATGGTGGTTCAAATTAAGGTAACTCATTCTATTACAAGCAAAATGGGAGCCAAACCATCACAGGCATAATTCTTTTAGTGGTACACATTTTTAAATTGGAATGTACACCATTAATATAATTTTGCTTGTGATGGGATGGCTCCCATTCAGCCTGTTATAGACTGAGTTACCTTAGTGATTGCTTACAGCAGACCTCTAACTTCATGAGAATTTCACATAGGGGCTCCATCTTAGACAAGACTCCCTATCATAATCAAATAGCCTTGTTTGTAACTAGCATAGTTATAGAATTGAAAAATGCCAATTCCAACAATTGTAATATTATAATAAACAATCTACATCCAATATTTTTGTCTTTTTTCAAAAATATTGAAAATTGAATTAAATAAAGAAATTCAAAATTTAGTTTAGAGTAGAGACTCTATATCTACCTTCAAACTAAAACTCCTCCTAACTTTCATCTTGTTAATCAAAATGGAATGACTAAAAGCTTTCCACGTATAAATAAATCTTGAATATCAAAAAAAATTTGAATCTTTAAAAAATGATTTAAAAAAAAGTTTTTTGATGCCTAGGTTGCTGCCAAGCAATGAAAATTACATATCATGCAATAATTTTTTAATCATGTGGTCAAATTTTATGAAATTTTTTGTTTCTCAAAGCTACTCCATGGACATATGTTATGTAAAATTTTCAAATAAAAAATAAAAATTCCATTTGTAGTGAGCTACCCAAAATTGCTATGTTGCCAAAAACGGTCTTTGAACCTTTAGAGATTGAAAACACTAAATTTTCATTTTTAAAAGTATTGTTAAATAAAAGAAGGTGGTTATAAATTAAATTGTTAATAGTTCTCAAATAGAATTGATAGTTTCAAAGATGAGATTATTTTAGCAAGGACAATAAACCAGTATGTAGAACTTTTTTTTTGAAAAATTGTGAAAACCAAGATAAAAAATAAATTGTTTAAGTTATTGTCTGAAGAAAGAACTAGGATTACCCCAAAACAAGACTCTCCGTAACTTTCTCATCAATAATTCAAATAGATTGAATCAAATCTTTTTATGCAGACAAAATATTTTCTATGAGAAAAATAATATTTTCTTTTGAATTTTTGTGATTCTTATGTGTGCTACCCAACGAATTCCATTTAAGTTTAGGTTGGCTCAACTCTTGCTCTCGGACACCAATTGAAATAAAAATGATATTCATAGAAAGCAAATGTATTTTCTTATCTTTAAAGAATGTTTTAATAAAGCAAATCCAAAATTGAGATTGTAGGAACTTGATCAAACCTTTAATTGTTCCTGGAAGACACTTGATACTTTAGGGGGAGATTTTCATTCAATTTTGAAGTATGGGTACATCCATAGGCATAAGTGAAAAAATATACTTTCTCCTTAACCCTTCAAGAACCAATGTGTCCTCTTCAAATCTTCAATGGCAAATTCTCAGTAGGATGAAACAAATATCAATATTTTGTAGACTAGGATCTTATAGAGTAACAAGTGGACATACTTGCTGCATTTTCTGATTTTCAAATTTCAATGTGAGAAGTATTTAAAAAATTTATTTAGGAAAATGTAATCTATTAGAAAAAGGAAGTAAACATAATGTTTTTCCAATGAAAAGAATAATAGGGATGGAAAGAAAACATTGTCTTGGACATTTCTAGTCTTTACTTTGCACAAAAAATAGATTTGGAGATTTTTTTTTCAAATTTGTATTTTAAGCAATTCTAAAATACAAGGTTCAATTTGGTATGATTAAGAATACAACATAATTATAATGATTCCAATTTTTCTTAAAGATATTCCAAATAATATGCTAGTAATATCAATTGTTAAATTTCAAAAATTGATGTATATATAAAAAAAAATTTAACTCTAAAGGATCCAAATTGGTCAGTTTTGTCTTTTCTACTCCATGTATTTGAAAATGTATACAAATCGAGAGAGTATTTTATTTCTTTATTTTTTTAATTAATAAAATACTACATTTGACTAAAATTCTAGTACAGTTTGTGGGGTGGGGGGATAAAAATTATTATTCATCTTCTTATCATTTTTCTTTCCCAAAAGCTGCATTATTTTGCCTATAAAGTTGATCATCCAAAATTGTTATGATCTAAAAATCCAATAGTCAATATTTTCCACAATTAATTCCATGCATACTAGGCATTATGATCTTTACTTTTGTATGGTTAAAATTAGAAATTTCAAGCACATCCATGTAGAAAAAAAATATCAAAGTGTACCATGATTTCATTGAAAACCTCCATTGTCAAAAGTTGTTGGGCCTTGAGGGATTAACTCTGTAACTATGTTGCGGACCTAAAAGTTCAATAGATGACTTCAATGTTAATTGCAGAAACATAAAGAACAGTCCCTACCAATTTAGGTGTTTTCAAGGGGAAATTAAAATATAGATTGAACAATAGGAAGCCGATTTTGCCACAAGAATGTTGGAAAATTGCTCTTAACACCATGGAACGTGCCCCACGCAACGTATTCATTAGTATAGAGAATGCACCTATTGATCCAATAATTAGAGTATAGTGGTAACTATCTCAGTTATGGGGGTTGCATCCTTCTAGGATTAAAGGTTCACTCATGATATTTTTATTTGGACACAAGTCTCAGAGAGGATTTGCTTGAATTGATAAGCTTCATTCATATGATCCCCCCTCCGTCATTTCAAGCAAGACATGTCAAGTTGCCAATTGCAAAAAAAAGCCTCCAATTTTGTACCGTGTTAATTTCATGTTCTTCACCTCTACAAGTAATTATGGGGCCTCTAATTGCAAATATGAATTCAAAATTTGCAAATTGTATTGTAAGTGAAAAACTAAAATTTTCCTATGTTTTCTATGGGGTAAATTAACCTCAGAGGACTCACTTCGCTGGACCCGTTTAGCATCCTGCATTGCAATGTACTGGACCGTATTGATCTTACATAAGGTAGGAGGCTGTTAAAGCAACCCTTTAAGAGCTGATTTCATTTTCAAGGAAGCTAAACTCCTTGAAACAATTTTCAGTAAATTTTACTAGGAAGAAAAATGGAATTGACATCTAATTTAAGTCGTTTCATATTTTTTGGACCTTTGTGGAATTAGTTACAAAATTTTGAAGTTGAAACTGAGTGGTTTCTAAAAGCGCCCCCCTCCTGACATGTACAACTTTGGTACATTGAAGAAAGTAAAATGTACCTCTGTGTTAGAGGTCGCTTTTAAAGATAGGCCACTTTTACAGACCCCTACCTTACCTCGAATTTGGAGCTCTGCTGTCTGTGCTGCATCACACGTCAAAAGCCCCGGCGATCTGATTTAACAGGATTTGTACTGAGGATCATGTTGCAAAACCAATAATTTAAGTTATGTGAGACCCAGAACAATCCACGTGTGAATTAGTTACTGTAATTCCATGTCTATAAATTGACGGTTATACAACTAAATAAACCCCTAAAATATGTTAGAATCTGCCTATGGTTTACAATACAAAAAAATGTACATATTCAGATGCCTGGCATTCTGCAGGACACTAAAGGTTGATTTGGCATGTGATTTTGGAGACTAAGGCCTTACTGCTCCTCCTACGCCCCACGGCAGACAAGCCAAGAAGGGGCCCCAAATGCAGTATGCAATGTGAAGTAGTTTAATTGCTTAAAAATCAAATTATAGAAATTTAACTTTTAAATTCATTGAGAATAATGAACTCAACAACCACTTCGCATAGTTTGAAAGGCATCTCCAACTTAGATTGAATTTTAATTGACTAGAGAAGCTCTTTAAATACATGTAGGTGGTAAGAGGTAGAACAACTCATGTGGGATATGTAAATTAGAATTAGTAGGAACTCAATTTCTTGTATTTAAGTCAAAAGTAGGAATTGTGTTTGAAATAAAAATTCGACCTCACTTAGGCATAGTAAAATAATTTTTTTCAAAAAACTTTGAACTCAGATAAATTGGGAAATAAAGATGACTTGCATCTCCAAAAATCCTTTTGAGATTTTGAGCCTCTAATAAAAAGTTATTGACAAAATTCAAAAAAGGGTTGGAGAGGATTTTTTTTCACATTTTCAAACATCTTCTTTGCTAATTTTCATAATGTGGGACAACGTACCATAACCATTTAGTGTTCTAAATTCCATAATTGAACATCGTTGACCAAGTTCCAACCATTCAAGTATTTGAGGTTATGCTAATTTGTTTATTAATGTGAAAGTAAAGTCTTGTTATGAGAAATAGTGTGGTGAGTCCGGGGGTGACAAGGGATGTTATTTCTCTTGACAAGATTTTACTTTCCCATTATCTTGTCCAATTTGTTGTGAATTACAACAGAATTTACGGACTTCACCTAATTTAACAAGATAATTTATGCCAGTGGATTGGAGACCATAGCTAAGATGAACCAACCTAATACCAACCAAATGACATTTCTATCCCCTTGTATAAAGGTGTACATTTTTGCTCTGAAATGTACCCCTTGGATACACAAGGCCGGAAATGCAATTGGGGCAATAAATAGATTGATTTACCTTACTTGGAATGAGCTTTGATATAAATAAAACAATCTAAAAATTAGTAGTTCAATTTTTAAGGAGGTATTGGTATCTATCGGCTTTGGCATTGCAAACAAAGAAATTAGAGACACTTTACACCTAGAGGTTGGGCCAATTTACTTTGAGGCCAATTGCACAAAATTTCAGTTTTTTGGAGGCTAAAGGCTAGTTCCAACTACTCATTATAATAAGATTATAATGGAGGCCAATTCTCCCATATGTAAAGGCTTTGAGGCCAAGATGCTAGTCCAATTCAATGAAATCTAGTAAAAAAGGGAGAAAGAGGTTGAAATTTTCAAATCCGCTTTACACCTAAAAGCCAAGTCAATTCCCCTTGAGGTTGATTGCAATAAACCCAATAAATTTGATTTTGTTGAAAATATATTTTTTATTGAAAAAAAAAAATTTAATTTAAATTTGACATGCACCCTTAGGCCAAGAATTGGTCTCCTATATTTGGTGCACACATTTCAAAAAAGAGGTGATCATCATTTGTGTTTTTGAATAGAAAATTTATTCTATTAAATTGACCTGGTCTCTAGGTGCAAATGAGTTGGGACTAATTTAAACATTTTGTCCAATCACAAGTGAGGGTATTTGGATTATAATACAATAATTGGCTTGGCCTCTAGGTATAAAACAACCCTTACATTCTAATACCATATTCTATGAATCCACTTGCAATATATGTATTGAAAAATGGGAAATGGAGATTAACTTATCTACAAATGCTTCATGAAGCAGATGCAACACCACATAAAAAATTCAAGTAATAACACCTAGAATCGTCAATTTAAGGTTTTGAGCATGGTTCTTATTATTGATCAGTAAATGATTTTGTTAAGTATTGTTGGAAGTCAAAAAAAGATTATAGATTTTCTTCAAATGTTTTTTTTGAACTTCAATAAAAATGTGGATTTTTTATGTAATGAAATTAGGTGAATTAAAAATCTACATCAAGCTTTCATAAATAGTTCTTAATTTTAGGCAAGAATATATAGGGGCTTCTCATCAATGAAAAGAAATCTTATGTAGCTTTTATTGGCTTGTAAACAATTAACAAAAGTTATTGTAGGGGGATGGAATGGCAATGCCCGCAAAGAATTTTAGTTCGTGTAAAAAAGAAACAACAAAAGAAACAAGTTTGTTTTATTTTAAAATCCAATATATTATGTAGTTGAAAGATACTTCACCCTATAAAGTCCAATGCCCTCTTTTCATAAAAATACTAAAAACTACCATAAGAGAAAAAAAATTTACAAATAATTTCTTTTATGTATCTAACCATCGAATCTTCTACTAGACTAGTATAAAAACGTAGAGAATAAATTTTAGAAACTTTCATCCTATAAATTGTGAAGTATTGTGTTTAAAGTGAAGGAAGTTGGATTTTGAGCACGTTCCTTGACTAAATTATTTGACTTCGAGTCTTTTTTAACTTAAATTTTTTGCACAACTTTTTTGGTTTTATGTATAGTTTTTATGTATACTTAAAAAAGATGCTTTATAACTTTCAAATCACTAATCCAAATGGAATGAATGAAAGATTTCTATGTAGACAAAAAATATAATGCATTAGAAAAACATTTAAAAAAATTAGTGTGAAGTTTTTGTGGATTTTTTTGATTGCCCAATCTCCCTAATTTTGAGCTATTATGGCATAGCTTTTTCTCCCAAGCACCAATTGAAATAAGAATTGTATTTCCCTAAACCTAATGTGATTTTCTATCGTAAGAAAAAGTTTCAAAAAATTGCATCAAAAATTGATGTTACACAAGTCTATCCAAAATCCATTTTGTCACCTATAGGAACAATGGAACTTCAAGGGTTAAAACATCCACCTTTCAAAACAATGTTTATAAATAAAGATTGAAGATAAACACACTTCACTTTTTTGTATTGTATCCCAATAGTAGACAGTAAAAATGAAGGTCATTTGCACGAGCAATTCAAGACAATGATATACATTTACCTCCTTTTAACTTAATCTTTAAAGGTATGGTGGGAAACCATTTATATGGTCTTATATTTATTCTTAGAATATAAAGTATGTATCCAAAATAAGGTAAGACATACACCAATGGATTAAAAATCTAGAAGTCATTTTAATATCTAAACGGTTTCATGTCCAAATATGACACTATACATGTAGAATATGGTGCCATGTATCATTGGCACATGTAGGAGGTGTAATAATGATCTAACTTGGATGTGCCATGTATCAATGGATTTGGCTCAACATAAAACACAAACTTTTGTGATTGTTGTAAATGTCAATTCATGCACCTTCTATGTCAAGTACGCCCAAAACATCATCATGTTGCAAACCAAATTGGGCTTTTGAAACCTTTAATCCTTAAAAGACATTTGATATCTAGGCTTGGTCAAGCTTCATTAGATTTCTACATTAAAACACACACTTGATTTTCATTCTTTGAAAAATTGATAAGTAGAAGTAGGTCCAAGATTGAAAGAAAAACTAAATCATTAATAGCTCTAAAATGGGATTGAAACACATTAACTCCAATGGTGAGATTGTTTTAGCAAGCAAACTTAATCCTATTAAATTATTTTTTTGATTAATTAGAAAAATTGCACTTTGAAATGAATCTTGTAAGTTACTTTTGCAAGAAGATGCTTAGATTACGTAAAAAACAAGATTGTCCTTAATTTTCTCATTACTAGTAAAAATAGAGTGGTTCAAAGCTTCAAATTTTGACAAACTATAAAAGTTTAGAGAACTTTAAAAACAAAAATTATTTTGACTCTTTGCAAATTTTTTGGGCTTTCCACCCAGTTCAATCCTAGTTATTTTATGGTATAAATTTTGCTCCTCGGCACCAATTGAAAAAATAATAATATTCCTATGAAGCTAATCAATTTTTCTATCTTATAAGAAAGTTTCAAAAAATCCACCAAAAATAGAGGTCATAGGAACTTATCCAAAATCTATTTTGTCCCCTAAAGAGACAATAGTCTTTTAGGTATTAAATTAAAAAAAAAATCTAAACAACATAGTTGAAAATCACTTCATGGTAACCTCTACAATCAACAACGTTGGCGAGTGAGTCTAGAAATACAAGCCCATGACTAGGCCCATGAGTCTTGAGTCTAAGTGTAAGTAGGTATCCTACAACTATTGAAGGTGCCTATTTGTGGTCATTGAAGTATTTAAACTCGTAAGCTTCTGAGTTGGTTGGATTTTGAAGCAATTGCTACAATTTGGTAATTAATGTAAGTAACCCTTTGCTCTGTTTTTAGGCTATCTTAACAATTAGGTTGCCATGTGTCATGAAAGTTATTGTACAAGTTGTCAAAGTCAACACATATTTTTACAAATACTTCCATTTGCACACATGGAGGCTCATGAGTTGTAGTTACAAAAAAAAATCTAATTAAGAAGTAGTACATTCTTGTATAGTAACAATAAATATTTATATAGTGTCAAATGTCGAGAAGTAAGTGTGGGGTAACCTAATTTCACTATTAAGTGTATAGTACCTGGCAACTCTCAATCGTCCACCCCATTCTGCCATTCAAATTTTTTTTGAACAATATATAATACAATTGACATTTTTTGTCTTGCATGATCAACATTCAATTCTTACGCACTTCCAATCAAGCATACTAAATTTGGGTTTCAGAAAAGTAAAATTGCATTTTTTGTGAATTATTTCATTTAAAATTCATAGTTTTATATGATAATTGATTGAAAATCGTTGGTGATGAATTTTTAAAATTTAATTGCAGCAATATGTAGGAAACATTTATATGCACATCTTTCCTTCAATAGGTATTTCCAAAAAGTTTTAGAATTTCCTCACAAAGGTTTCAAAAGTTGTCGTGACAATGTCCAATTTAAAAAAATGTAGATATTTCTTTATTGTAATTAGATTTTTCTATTTGGCCTTCACATTGTTACTAATTTTGTACATTTGAACATGAGTGTATAGTTGTTTTGCCAAAATCTAATTACAATAAAGAAATATTGGACATTGTTACAACAACTTTTGAAACCTTTGTGAGGAAATTCTAAAACTTTTTGGAGGTGTCTATTGAAGGAAAGATGTGCGTGTAGGTATTTCCTACATATTGCCGCAATTGAATTTAAGAAATTAATCATCTATATTTTTCAATGAATTATTGTATAAAATCATTAAAATTTAATGAAAGAATTCACCAAAAATAGTAATTCGATTTTCTGAAATTCAAATTTGGTACGCTTAATTGGAATTGCATAACAAGTGAATGATAATTATGCAAGATGAAAAATGTTAAACATATGATACATTCTACAATTTTCTTTTGAATGGCAAAATGGAGTGGACAATTGAGAGTTGCCCGGGTACTGTACTGTAGGAAAGAAGCAAGTCACGCTATGGACAAACCGAGGAGACGACCACACCATCTTCCAAGCCCTCCAACCCGCCCTCCAAAGCCTCGATTTCTGGCTCCTCTTCGTCACCACCATCTTCGGCATCGGCTCCGGGTAGTCTGCACTTTGGGTCCATTTTTCTGGGACTTTCGTTTGGGCCGCAATACCAATTTATACCACCATTGTGACGAAGGAGTTCGGGTTGAAGAGGTTTGCGACGCTGCATAATTGTCTGAATATCTCGTATTCCGTTGGGAATTACATCCTCTCTGGGCCATGCATTGGCAAGTCTGTCGATCTCTGCCTCTTTTCGTTTTGAAGCAATGTCGTGCTAGCTTTTTAAGGAGTACGTAGTAGTCTTTGGTACCTTTCTTTGGGGAATCAAAGTCCGATCTGAAGTCTAGCTGGATGCTGATGTTTACCACGATGATGTGAATTCGATGAGGTAGCTGCGTTCTGGAAGAACCCAATTAGTAGTTACATGAACAGATAGGTACCTGATTGAATGTGTTTCACAGTCATTGCTATTCTAGAGAATTCTTGTTCATCACCTAGCTCTGAATTGGCATTGAAAGGAATCCTTGACATGTACCATGTTTCGCAAAGTTGTGCTTAGTTTGAAGAAATGAAAGTTCCTCAATACAATGAGGCATTTTCACACGTGAGAGTATGTTAGTGCTTGAAATTCACTTAATTTGCTCTAGATTCCTCGTAGTCGGCATTTTTTCTCTCGAAACGTGCTTTGCCAGTTGTACTCAAGAATGTTTTGTAGCCTAACGTAGCAAAGTTTTTGGATTATTTGGCTCTTGATTTTAGATTACGTTTTATTGATTTATGTTTGCCTATTCAGGGAAATGGACAAGGTTGAATTGTCCTCACAGCTAAAGGATGTTAGGTACTGCACAAGGAATTTATCGGATCGAAATGCTGCAATATTTTGGTTGTTGCATGTCGATTTTACGACGAGGAAGCCAACAACAAGTGGAGCCGATATAATGGTGATACAAAATACCTCAAATTGGAGTCACATCTGCCCTTGCCCTTGTTGCCTCTAGACATAAGTACTGTTGCTTAAGGCAAGGCCAACTCTATATATGATTTCATGGGTGTTACTGACGAATCTAATTGTCGAGAATGCATGACTACTGATGTGCGTGCAGAGGAGACTTTTAAATAAGGTCACGAGTTGTGTAGAAAGCTATGAATGCAGGACGCGGATATCTGATGCAATGTAATGCACACTGGAAACTCTGCGTGTGATGGGGAAACTCTCACATTGAATGAAGAGACAGTACTGCACAATGGAATTTGGATTGAGTAACCAGAGTCCAGAACCACAATGGTGTCTACCCAGATCCAACCCTAAAACATCTAAGCAAGTTTGTCTTGATCGAGATGTATGGGATAAAGTAACGATACTTTGAATCTTGGTGGATTCAACTATCCCCAACAGACTCTTCCTTCACGCTAGTCAAACAACTCGAGTTACTCTTCGTCTTGGTACCGTGGTCTTCTTCTTGGTGGATTTTCCTTGAGCACAATATCCAGTTGGTGAAGCAGGTAAGACAGACATGCTGGACTGATGTTGTCCAAAAGAAGAGGTAGACTAATATTCATGCGATGATTTCTAAAAATCTCGTGAACCTGTAAATCTCTCTCAGCATGCTGCAGGTACCCAAAATGGCTTTCTTGTTCCGAGTTTTCATATTCCTCCGTGATTTCTTCCGAAAGACAGTGCTCACGTAATGTTCGGAAGACTTCGTTCTTCTCTTTCATATCCAAATCAAATGTGCGCTCCCAATAAGGTAGTATGCTCTTAAAGCGACCATTTAAGGGCTGGTCCGCCTTTTTCACAGGCTTTCGTGGACGAAAATATTTTTAGATCATTTTTCAGAGAAAGAAAAACACAAGTGATTTTGTATTTTTTCAAGTATTTTTGAATTACTTGTGAATTTTCAAAGATTCAGGGCATAGGCACCTATTTGTGACCATAGGTCTTCCAAAATCTGTCCACTTGCAACTTGTAAAGAGATGTGCAGAAATCAAAGATAATGATTGGCTCTTGCAATAGAAAAACAATTTTTCCTCGATGCATTCAATTGTTAAACTGGTCCATTTAAGGATCACCCCATCTCCATTCTCCACTTAAAAATAGGGGCGGTTTGAAGAAGATGGGCGCTTTTAGAGCACACTACCTTACCTCTTCGCAACTTCTATTCCTAGTGTTTGTAAAACTCCAAGAATGAAAATACCAGGATATGAAATTAAAAATGTCATTATTTCACCGAAAAAAACTATTTGAGCCCAAAACCAATCCCACCCTTCAATTCCATATATTTCAATATTATTCTCAGCCTGCAGAGTGTCTCTTCCTAATCTATAGCTAATCAAAGTTGCCTCCATATAAGGTAAACCAGCCTATGACATGCAGAATGACTGATTTGGTATGTTGCCATTAGCAAAATAAAATCAGATTTTTTTCTAGCAGAGACAACTTTGAGAAATGAAAGAAGCAGTTAAAATTTTAGTTTTTGGACAAAGTAGGAATTTGTTATGAATTTTTTAAGTATTTTTCCAAAACAATCTGTAGACTATTTGAAATCAATAAAATATGTCTTCATGATGGTCATCTTACCACCTAATGCAGTCTTCAGATTTCCTAACACAACCACAAGAATTTTTAGTGTGGCCATCACACAAAGGAATAAAAAAAAAACCTCTTTATGATGAGTTTACACTCACAAAGTGTAAGTGTCCTATGACAGTCATTACTAATTCTATCACAATCACCTAATGCACTAATGTGGGCCACTAACCAACCTAATTAAATTGTAGAAGCAAAAATCTGAAATGGACTGTAATGGGGGGGTTATGTAGATGTCTGCATTAGACAGTTGTCTTGTCATAGGCTGGTTTACCTTACTTGTAGGTTTTGATTAAAGAGAGGAAGTCGAGCAAAAACCATTGGAAAAGCAAACTCCAGTCATTTTCTGCAAAACAAATATTGCCCTATCCATTAGAATGGCTAATTAATGTCAAATTTTCAAGAAATCAATTGGCACATTTCGAGATGGCTATCAAGAACATCAGATCTATTTCAGTCCTAGTTTTTCGTGCTTTGAAGCATGCCATTTTTAACAAATATGATCATGAACATAGCAACACTAGCTTACTTAATTACTACTTTCTAATCCAAAATTGGATCTTAACATTCCATTGAATTAAACCATGCCACTAAAATTGGTGAAAAATTAGTACCTTTATGTATACATGAAGCCTGAAGTTTACACATGGAGAGTTGAGGGGCCATCACACCCAGTGTTAGAACAACAGGTGGTACCCACAACAGCATGTGAAATAGCACCAAGTCTTCATTGCATGCTTTCGCTAAATAGCTGTGAATAGCCTTAGCAATAAACCATGACACCGCAGCTAAGTAAAACCCAAGACATTGGCCAGCAGGAATTCGCCAAGTTGGATGACCTTGAGCTCCTCCCAAAACCCACAACCTACACATGTGGTTGTACCCCGGATTTGCGGTATGCACACTTCTATACCCTCGAAACCAATCTGCTCTGTACCCAACTGTTTGAAACAAAATCGAGTGGAGAATCCAAAGTATGGATAGTGCAAGCATCCCTAACACTAAATCCACTATTCTCCGAGTTTCCGCCTCATGCCCAGCTGTGGGATGATGCTCAGCTTCAATGAGCTTCCCTCTCTTGACTGTCAGGTCGGTCCAAATCGGGAACATGGAAAAAATGAGCACTGTTGCTGGTGCGACTTCCTCGGCTTTAGGTGGATGCTGTACTTGAAGCTTGAAAAAAAGTAGCTGAAGGCCGCCACACTCGTAGCTCCCACAATGGGATAGAAGGGTGTGTTGCCGAAGAAGGTATCGTCGGTAACCACATACACAATCACAGAAATGAAAGCGAGATACAACGGTTCCTACGAAAAAGGCCAATTAATTTGTCTGCTCCCCTTCCCACGAACACAGCAGCAGCTGGGCAATAACACAAATGATGAAGATCACCACGATGAACCAAGTCAGATAGGCCATTCTCTCAGGGATCTCTTGACATTGAAGCTGGAGGAGCTGACTGCGCTCGCCGCAGTAGAGCTTGCAACAAGCGATGCCCATGTTGGGATGGATCCAGAGAACCTGGATATAAGGAATTGAATGTCGCAGCAACATTTTTGCAACCCTCCAAGCTGACGCTTACAAATTGAGAAGGACACTATCGGCTGTGGCAATTTTGCAACACCATTTTCATCAACAGACTTTCGATCTGCTCACCATATATACTACCGGAAGGAGGAGGATCGGGTAAACAACGTGACTCCAAATCTCCTTAAGTTGGCGTGATTCTGGCGACCCTAAACAGACGAAGCTCATCATCACAAAAGCTCAGGCATTAGAAGACATTTGAGGCTTGTTCCCGATGTTGTTCCCGTGGCAGTAAGAGAACGCGGCCGGCTGTCAGAAAAAAATTCAAAAAAATTCAAAATTTCTGAAATGTAAAAAGAAGTTTAAAAAAAATGTTTGGTTGATTTTTTTCAAAAAAATGACGTGACACGGTCTTGACCACGTCGAACTGCACAGCTGGCAACGTTCCCACACGGTCAAGACAGCTTTAGAGTCCGAGAACTCGCAGTCTTCTCGAGGCCCCAAATTTCTTTTAATGTAAGGGTTAACTCTTACGTACTAAGAATTTATGATTTTAAGTTGTAGGCTTTGATTGATTATATTGTAAAAAGTATAATCTAAATGATTTTTTTTATTATATCATTAGCTTGAGTGAAGAGCATCACATGCATTGGTTTAAAAATAATACTCCCTCCGTCCCAAAATGATCTTCTTGTTGGCATGTATTCCTTGCTCCAAAAGGATCTTTGTGTGTGACATGGGAAGAAGGGCCCATACTTTTTGAGAATGTTAAGAATACACAACACGGGAACTCAAAGAGATGTGTTCCACCGCTGTGCATTCATTGAATTTCTGTGGAGCCATTGAATTTTCCAATAGCTACTACTTAATTTGGCATTTGAAGTTTTGGGTGTGGTGTGGGTGGACCCCAACACAGAAGCTTCTAAGTTATAGTTGCCAATGGCTAACATGGAAGGGCTTAACTCTCTACAGAACTAAGTTTATTTTAGGAAGCCCTAGTTGATTCAGTAGGTCCATAAGGTTACATACTTCTGGAAATTCATGCAATGGTAACATTCCAACGGAAGAATGAGAATACACAGAGTGGGAAGGCAGGAGGATGAACACACTACGCGCGAATTTAAAAAAACAATTGGCCAACGGTGCTCCATTGAAATGGCTTCCAAATCCTACTTTTTAAAGTGCTACAACTAAATTCTGAAAACTTGTTTAAAATTGAAATTTCTAGGACAATAGGAGAGCATACACTCTACTTATAAATCAAAACGGATTCAATAGAATGTTATTTTCAACCTTAATCTGGAACATTCTATCTAACAAGAAGATCATTTTTGGACGGAAGGAATAATTATTAAAATTAAATAAAAAATCCCCATATAAACTCTTCAAAATTGATAAGAACAACAACATGAGGCCCAATTTGGGCTTCTTAGTACGTAAAAGGTTAAGGGTTCAGGTTACACGCTCAGATAAATTGCAATTGCACATACCAGAAAATTCTCATACTGTGAGCAAACTTCCAGCACGTCAGAGAACTTCTCACACGTCAGCACGTCAGCACGTCAGAGAAATTTTTTCCGTCGACGAAGTCCCACGACGGAGTCCGGATGAGACCCACAAACATTCATCCTCTCTCGCTCCACCAAAGCTCACCCTTTCTCTCCACAGTCCACACCTCCACTCCTTCTCTAAATCTCTACACACCATCTTTTTCCTTTGAGTAATCAATGCGAAGCTTCATTCCAATGATTCCGCAACGATCTGGATCGACCCTTTCCTATCGAATTCCCCCACAACGCACGTCAATTTTGTATCAGATTGTCAGAGAATTTGTTATGGTTTGATTGTGCCTGCAGCTAGCTAGCTAGGCTAGCATTATTGCTCCAAGCGGCGTACACTTCTAGCTCCCTGCACTCTAGTTTGCGATGAGCATTCGAGTTTGTAGCCACCATTTGAAGATGCTCTCTGTTTCCGAGCTTCTGGATTTGAGAGCACGCACAAGATTGTCCTTCAACCGTGGGAATTTCTGTAGTGACAGCTAGGGGGACATACAGTGAGAATTAATTAATTAGGGCTTGGGCGCGTGGAGCGATGGTGTGTAGCATGTGATGGCGCTTGCGTATGAGTGGCCTTGCAGGGTGCGATGCTCGTTCAAGCACGCGACGCTGGTGGTTTGTGCGTGTAATTTTCTGATGCTGTTGTGTATCTCGCAATCGCTGCTGGTGCCTTACTACGTACCGGCCTCCGAATTGCCTCTCGTGTATACTCGCCAAGCTGATGGTACACACTTCGCTTCTACTTCCAATTTGGTTCTGTGGCAAAATAAATTTGTTAAGATAGTTGATTCACTTGCATAGCTACGGATGGTTGAATTAGCTGGAGTTCGTGACCTTAGAGTCGTTTAGGGCAGACAGTCTGGAGCACTTGATGTTTAGGGCAAATTTAGTGGTGTCTAGTTCTATTGCGTTTTGAAAGGTTGTAGATTGCAGGTACTCTTCTTCCAATAGTGAAAATGGACGTGCAAGAGCTGCTGAGAATCGCTAGAGATGCCAACCAGGCACGACTTGCTTCGAAACCTGTTAAACTTATTGAGAGAGTAAGTCTGTGATGCCCCTTAACTCTTGATGCTTGTTAGATTTGTCTGTCAGCAAATCCTGGGATTTTATCATGGTTTAGGTCTAATTAGCTATTGTAATTGGTTAGCTAATTGCTGCTACTCGGTGGAGTGGGTGGATTTTGGGCAAAATCCGAGTAAGGGGGAATACTGCAAAACCCAACGCTAGTTAGTCAGTGGGAATTAACACCACTTTGCTAACGGACCCTGTTTGGGCAATGTGGGCTCCAATTAACTAAAGCCACTACTTGGTTGGTGCGGGTAGGGCTAAATTGAGCTTACTTGTGTAAAAAATTCTTTCACACAGTACTTATAATTTTTTGCTGGAGACTTATATGTGAGTACCTAAAATGCCATTAAGCAGCTTCATACTTTTATTACAATTTCTCCCGTAGTGATCTTCAGTAGCAGTGTTGTACTCGTATATTCGGCAGGCAGGCATATCTAAGAGAAATTCAGCATTTTTTTACATATATTTGTATTCGATAGAGTAATTTACAAGAATGTGCGCTCTTCCTTTCAGGTGAAAGAAATTCGACATGAGGCCTTAGTACAGGAAATTATTTCTGTCACTGATAAAAAAACTCAAAGGCAACAAACGGAGATTTCGAAACGCATTAATGGACTCAGATTTCAAGGTTTGAGAATTGTCCCAATGCTAGGACTTGCCTCGTTGTCTTTGGCCTAGAATTGACCCCTTGTGCAATTATGCAGTAGTATCTTCTCTGCAAAGGACACTGTAAATAGAGAGTGAATATTTGGCCCAGGACGTCCTTGTTTGAACTTGCTGATCTTAGGTTGTTGGCGGGGTGAAATTCAGTTCTAGTCGAGAATCAATGTAATAGCATACCTAGCCAACCTAAATTTGGGAGGGCTTACGTTAGAAATGCCTTCAGTGATGTTGCAATTGGCAGGGTTTTAAGGAACTAGGGTTTTTTAACCACCTCTTTGGGGTTTCTGCTAGTTTGGAGGTTTAATAGTTATGCAGAGCATTTACCAAAAGCTTGGTGCTTTTATGTTGAGCAGGATTAGACAAATGGAGGAGGGAAAAACTTAAGCACGCTCAGAGCCGGGAAGCGGCTTTGCTGAAGATTGAATCGACGTCTCAAGAGAAAGGTAGATGTTGGCGGCAATTAGTGCACATTATATATAGATTGGAAATATAGCTGAGTGGATTTTGCGCGACGACGCTCAAATATGTTGATTTTGAGATCATAGGTTTCTTTAATGTGTCAAGGAGCTGCTTTTATTCTAATGGCAAGTGCTTGTGCGGTTCTTAACTTTGAAGCTTTGAAATTAGGTGATTGTGATCATTCATTGTGAATTGAACCATTGTGCAGCCAAGGTACCTGTCGAGGAGGAAGTGATGCCTGATGAAGTCGTTAATGTTCTTGACCAAAGTGAAGGGAGCGGTATTCTGCGAGATGGAGCGGAGATTGGTAAGCTTTATTCATAGTTGAACCTTGATCTCAAACTCTTCCCATCTTCTCAGACTGAAAGGAAAACTATAAGTGCATGATGCTAGCCCGTCTGAATTGTCTCTCAAGTGTATAAAGACATGATGCAAATGGTGACGAGTGCTTTAAACTTGTCATCACAAGATATTTTTCAATGTGACAAGGATCAGCGTTGGACTTTTGTTATGTGTGGGTAAGCAACTGGGACAAGGTGTCTCATAAGAATAAACACTTCGCGTGTTGTAGTCTGCTTTGTGGTGCTTGTCCCATGATGTGCTGTGCCCGAATTGCTTGCTCATTTAAAGACCTTTATAAGAAGCTCTTAGACAGAAATTTGGCATGCAGCTAGCGTACCCACTATTACACACGTTCGCAATAAGGGATGAGATTCGTGCGAGTGAGCCCACTCCGAAAACAACAGATATTTCGCAGAATTCTTTTCGCATTTGTATTTTTCTCTCTCTGTTTTGCACTCATCGTATTGCTTACTGGAGGTGCAGAAGATGGGATTATTCCTGGAAGACTCGTCCCCGAAGTTTGCCATGCAGAGGCGCACACAGACTACGGTGGCAGTGCAGTGCGATGGGGACCGACTCATCATGTGGAAAGTGCAGCTGATTGCTGTGAAGCATGCCTGAAGCATGCCCGAACAGCCAAACGTGGTGAGAAAAGGTGCAATATTTGGGTGTTCTGCCCAGCTGAAGGAGGCTGCTTCTCTCCTGACGTTTATGAGCACAAGCACCAAGAGTGCTGGCTGAAGCAGGTAAGCATTTGAAGATCGTTTTTCGTTGTGTTTATGTCCAGTTCCATTGTCGTTATCACAGGGTCAGGACCTGAGTAACGGCGAGGATGCACACCCCCGCACAGGGTTTAGGGTAAAACTCCTGAAACATGTTATGAACGTCATTGATTTATTCCCTTTTTCATGTCAGTGTTTTGTCTCTTCCCAAATGCAGTTCATCAAATTTATGCAAACGTTGTAAGAACCGGGATCCATAATTCCAATTCTGGAGCCTGGATTTTGAATCCCACAGGCTTTTTTCTGAATTGGTTCTAAAGAATATTACGGTTCCGTTACTTTTTTTTGATGTGCAGGCAGATGTACCGGAAATCAACTTCAAGGGCCATTACGACAGAGACTACAGGCGTGCACATCCCACTGCCCCTGTGATTGTGCCCTGGGTGTCTGGAGTAGTTCAATCGTAACACCTTGTTGTCATTTTCTTCAACTGGGTAAAGCGTATGGTCACATTGTTCTGCACAGAAAACCTCTGAAATGAGTTGGTTAACTGTGAAGTCGAAATTCCAGGGAGAATCAGGTACTTTGAGCTCTACAAGCAATGGCTGGCACATTTCGAAGGACAGAGCTGCAATATTAGGGATTGAAGTGCCGGTTGATTAAAGCCTAGGTGTTTTGGAGAACTACCAAAATTCAACCACAATGCGCCATGTCTGCGAAACCTAATCATGCACAAAAAATTAGTTGGGGTGAACTTTTTCAGAATCACTGAGGCATCTGGAATTTGCTTTTTTCTCTTGCGGAAGTGTCCTGCGTTGGTGATATGGGCTGGTCGCCTATTTCAAGTAGCTACTTCAAGTAGCCTTCTTGTGATTTGGTACTTGGCAGGAGCATAAAGTTTTGCTTAGTTATTTCCTCCCATGAGATCATGTCCACCCTGGCACGCTAAAATGGTACGCTATAATTTTCAGAACTATGCTGGAAGAGCCTTCCAATTTGTTTCGAACCGTTACACACCAAGTGTGTTTCTATAAATGGTGAGTTGAGCAATTACAAATTGAATGGAGGATGAAGTTCATTAAATGTAGATCTGTTGGGTCTAGTTTGATAAGGTAGGATCTAGGTCCTTGGAACATTGTTCATCCATTTTGGCTATTTGACAAATCTTCCCAATGGAAGCGTATGTAGGCTCTCTTTTAGAATTCCAAGCCCTGGTTCCTCCACTTAATCTTGGCATCAACTATTTAGAGGCAATTAATGTTTTCTTCCATTGAAATGTGAAAGTTTTTTTTTTGGCAATCTATAGATGCTTAATCCATAAAGAGTCAAAGCTTCCTTTGGGACAAATGAAAGTTTGGATTGGTTTTTGTAGTCTCGGTTTTTGATCATTTTTTTAAACCTTTCTTTAAGATAAAAGTATGAACTAGCTTTCTAGGAATACAACTTTTATTTCAATACTTGTTCCAAAATAAAAGTATGGGATCCACCAACATCCTTGTAACAAATTTAGTTTCATATTTTAAACGTTATGGCAAGACCTTACCAAAAGAGTTGGGTTGTTCAATCTTTCAAGAAACAAAAATTAATGGCATTGTAGTCTTTATTCCCATTAAAAATTTAAACTGAGCCATTATATCATCATATGTATAATTCAATTTTATAAGCATGTAATACGAAAAAATTCATTAACTACAAAGAGAGGTGAACCTAGTCAAAATCATAGAATCAAGAACTTATTGTATAATATGACTTGAAATAATATAATATAAAATGATGTTATATTATACAATAATAATAATTTATAACAAGTATATAATATTTATCATATACCTTTTTCAAATCAATAATGACTTATTAAAGATGGCTTGTTATTTTATGTTCTAAGAGTTTCTACTTTGGGGCCTCATCTTAATCCCTCAAGTTTGCTTTGCTTTGCTCCCTCATTTTGTCCTTGTCATCCTACATAGCTTGTCCCAACCCTTGTTCAAGCAACCTTTTCAACTTGTGTTGATATGTTGTAAATTAGTTAGATCTCTAAGGTAGTTGAATGCAAGAATTAGTGTCTTCATAATGTGTCTATGTATGCTCAAATTTGTTATTTATCCATTCTTTAATCAATTTTTAGAGATTTGGTATCCTATTTTTTTAGAACATTCATTGCATTTTGATTACAAAACATTTTTCAAATATGATATATTATCCTTCCACCTTTGATTGAATTGTTAACCGTGTACTGTCCATGCAATTTGTACACATGGCAAAGGTTCATTCATTATTCTTCAATCTTGAGACACTTTTGTATATCCTTGCAAACATGTAGGAAATCAACAATACCATGTTAGCATCCAAATCAAGGATGAGAATTTGTATAATCATTGCAATAGTATAGGGAATTAACAAAACCACATTAACATCCAAATAGATGAGAATTTGAATAATCATCAAAATTGTAAAGGGTTATTTCAAAACCACAATAGCATACAATTGAACGAAAATAGTTCCTCTAACAACAACAATTTGTTTTTGCTTTGACATTATATAAAGAGTGTAATGTACCTAAATATGTGCACGTGCGCAATCCCTACATAGGATAATTTGAAGAGCCTAGTCACTCTTTTAGACATCCTTAAGTGGTTCTCTTGTTCTAATGAATGGGTTCTTTTTTTTCAGATGCTTATGATATAATATAAGTACACAGAGACACATCAAAATGTGTTAAATTATACATATCTTAATGCATTTTTTAATGCTCTTCTCAAATCTTGTATTATACTTCCTCTATTCTAAAATAAATCCAGGGTTTCCAAATATACTTATCCCAAATTAAATTCGAAATTGGCTCTCTTTTAACTTGATGGACAACAATTGAAGCTAGTTCTAACACTCTAAAGCAAAAGAATTGACAGATACCACGTTCTAGAGACTATATAGCAAGTCAATCCTTGCAAAGGGAATCAAAATCCAATATCTAACCAATTAAAAGCGAAGAATTCAACCCACAACTATACAAAAACTGCTACTAATAAAGAATTTCTTGGACAATCAAAGGACATTGTTGGAATTGAATACAATAGACATGAATAGACATCACTACACCAACATTGCTCGGAGAATGATCAAACTTAATACCATTGGCACAATTCCAAAAAGGGCAAAAATTTGTCAATTTCGCCACTTGTTTTCAACATACACCATTTCATTTCAGACTTCCATTCTTTCATGCCTAGTGGGGTTTAGTAGAAGCTATAGTAGCTACACAATCTTTTAAAAATAGGAGCTACTCATGGACTGATCTAGCCATTTCTAGGAAACCCTGGATCAGGACAATGAGAGATCAGGACGGAGGGAGTATATGAGAATTTACGTAGCACGTTCTCAATAAATGCATCATGAAAAATAATCAAATGACAATTTATTCCAAGTGACTGATTGAGGCAACTACTCAGTGAGAGTAAACTTGGGGTTTGAGTAAACTTTAGGTTTATTTATTACTTCGGATTAAAGCAGCTTCCACGTGGGATCAGTAACTTAGATGCATTGACAGTCTTCAGTTCACCTTAGATGGTTCAGTAACCAAGTGACATTGATGATGTGGTGGCACTGAAAATGAGACTGTTGTTTCAAGTTGAAGCATCGAAAAAAGTGAATGTGCTAACTTGGCGTCATTAACAACGTTGAATTTACAACTGAGATTGATATCTTGGCCCGTTGAAAGTGAAAACTCCCGGGGAGGTCAAAGGCACTCGATTAGAAAACTACGTGAACTCAAAATCGTAGGGTTCAGTCTGCACATTACAATTCTGTAAAAGTATAGTAGAACAGAGCTTAGATTTGCGTAAGGAACGTATACTAATTAGCTACTCAGATACTTGAAGTAACCCTCTGTTATAAGAAATGAAGACAGCAAGCTATCAGCAGATACAAACGAGTAGGGAAGGACGTACAATACTGTCAACAAGAGTAAATGTGGCCAAACTTGAAAACAAATAACGGGCATGATATACCAATTGGCATGTACGGCACACCATGTGCAGTGAATCACGACCTCAAAAAGTTCTGTAAAAGCTGAAGCACGTGATGGATGAATGGGGATTGAAAGCACAGAAGAGAACAATAATTACAAAATGCCTAGTCCAGCTCAAGGCAGAGTGAGCTCTCAGCCAATCCTGCAAGAAGCTTGCAATTTGAAGGTGACCCTTGCCTTCCTGCTACACCTACTCGACACCCTCATCAGGTAGAGATGATTCACAACCGTGTATCACCACCATGCAAGCCGTGATGCCCCAGACAGACACACGCAGACAGTGAAGTAAAACTCTAAACAAGAGCAATGGAGCTAACACCGCCAGGTGGTTGTTTGATGCCACCAAGTACATCCCGGGATCTAGGCTTGTCATCCGAGAAGATGTCATGGCCAGTGATCTCCTTGAGCTTTGCCTGGCTCAGATGGTGATGCTGGGACTTATCGCTGCTTACGTTGTTGTCGTCGCTGAAAATATCATGTCCAGAAAGTTCAGCACTCTTCAGCCCTGATAGTTTGTGAGTAATAGCGTCAATCTCTTCATCTGCGCCGAAGGAAATCTGACTCTGCCCTCCTGCCGGCTGCAATAGTAATTTGAATCCTTGATTAGTTTTAGTGTGAATGCTCAATTTACAAATTGCCCTACACCACCAGGGCACTCTCACCTTAAGAGTCAAATTGGTACATAGAACCATCTCAAGCGAACACAGAAAGGCTTTGAAGCTTACATTGGAAATTTTAACAGAAGTGTGCAAATTTCGTGGTTGTGGTTGATCGCTAGACTTTGATTCTTCCCTCATTTCAGAGGATCGACTGTTCATAGGGGCGTCTGGGGGAGGGGGTCCAAAGATGTTGCTGCCCACCAATTCTTTGGCCTTGGCGTTTGAAAACTGAGCTCGTCCGGCATGGATATCATCTGTTGTCTCTTGAGTGCCACTGAGCTCCTTCTGCTTTGCCACCTCTGGAATAGTGACGGGCTTCTTTGGTGATGCACTTTCTTCACCTCCAAATGATATTTGGCTTACTCCACCGGCTGGCTGGAAACCACAAACAGGGATGCACATGAGCAACTCTGACACCAATCTGTTGCTTTTAACCAACTCGGATGTTGAAGTTTTTGACACCGATAATCCAGTGTCACGATGGTTAGACCAGTGAACGAAAATCTACATTGAGTCTGCGCTGGTAAGGCTGCTGGATATCGCTTTCATCCTTTTAACATTAGGTGGAGTCTTGCATATTCCACTTGGCAGTGGCTACTGCTAGAAAGCGTAGGATGAGTACTACGAAAAAGTCACGAGGAAATTCCTGCGTAGGAAAGAACTCCACCGATTGGATCGATTTGAATTCTGTCCGCCACTGTATCATGGAAGGGCATCATTGAATCAACTAAGCGCTAGACTAACACGACTTTCAGATGGTTACAGAGATCTGTTTTTAAAGAATCACATGGATCAATGATTCTTCCTAAATGGATCATTATGTAGTGCAATAGTTAGAAGCTTTTTAGAGTTTTCAAGTACGTACAGGTGCTCACTAGTAATCTGGTCTGGGAGTTAAGAACCTTGTCCAGAGTCCCCCCTTGGATCCTGAAAAGAGAGGGATCTCTTCCGGGATACCTCGGGAGAGGAGTACAGGTTAATTTGCAGTCACATCTGCCTGCGCGGGGGTAACCCCTGCATGTCAGGGAGGCAAAAGGGACCCCACCTCGAAGGTGAAGAATGTTATGACTGTCCCCTCACTAATCACAGTAGCTGACGTTTCAATAACCATACATTTTTTACAATTGGAAGAGACTCCAGAAATGTGATAATGATTGATTGGTCACTCGCTACGATATGAGGCAAGGAGAATAGCTCACCTGGTGCATGCGCACTGCCGTTCTGTCTGCACCATTGCCCTCACCATTTCCAGAGCCAGTTCCATTAAAAATGCCACTTCCATGCATTTCTCTTCTCTTCAAGTCTGAAGGAGGCCGGCTGTAAAGAGATATTATATCGAGATCAGCCAGTATCTCCAATCGCTATATATAAGTGATAACCATAACTCAAAAAGCAGTTCAGTGAACACTACGGGCGTGGCTTGAACTTCTTTCTTAAAGTTGCATTTCAAAGAAAAAGAGTCTGACAAGGAGGATACCTCTTCAGTAGAGCTTCGGCTTCTTCGGCTGACATTTGCTCACCAAATTTTATCGTGCTCAATCCACCTGCAGGCTGTATTTCACAGAACCAAACTACCATCAGGAACTCGAAACCCAACTAAGAAGAAGGCTTACAAACAGCTCATTATGTGTTTGTGTTGGATCAATATTGGAGTAAATGTTGATAGGTCACCATCACAGTTATCACTTCAATGTGACTAAAACGTTAGTGGAAGGAAATGTTCGGAAACTTTACATGGCCGTCATTAACAACACAAAAAACGATAGTACAAACTGTATCCATCACAAGCTCACGGAACATGAGGAAGGTTCCAGTTAGAACCGCACCTGGTGCATGCGGATAATTGGTTTAGAGAGAGGGCTTTCTTCGCAAGCCGCAATGAACCCATGGCTGTCATTAGTGGCATTGTAACGCACTGGATTTGGAGTGCGTGGAACATCGGGAACCTCCGACCAAGTGAGTTGGACTGTAGACTCTCCCCCAGGAGGCCTGTAGCCTCGCCTGTGGACCGCCGGGCTACCATTGTCAACAGACATTGTACTTGCTTGTAACGAACTCGCTTGATCGCACCGCGCGATCCAGAACTCTCTCGTGTCAAGTCAGATCTACGGGCTCCAAACTCAACCTCGTCGCACCTTCACTCCTACCTTTATCCGACGTCGGTCGCAACCCCTGCCAAACACCGAATAGTCCTTCTCTTCTCAGCTCCACAATTTCAAGCTCTCTTCTCTAGCTTCCCACCAACTACTCCACCTCACTTCTTAAAGAAAACTGAACAACAAGAACTCAAATAAACTCTCCTCCAGTTCCTAGAAATAATACAAAACACCAAAACCTCCACGATCGGGCTCTCAACCCCTTAACTTAATACCCCCTCACACTAGCACCTCCAAAAAACTGGAGAACGAGCTCCAAGCTGCACCAAAACTTCTGCGGAGGTGCTCAAAAGGGGAAGAAGGAAGGGTGCAAGGCGGTAACCTTGGAGAAAACAGGATGCAAGCTGTCTTGCAGCAATGTGGCAGCAGAAAGACAATGAACGAGGCGCACTGAAAAGCCGGTGCTCGCTGCTCAGAGGGTGACAGAGCGGGCGCTCTGAAAGAGGAGCGGGTCAGACAAGTAAGGAGCCCGGGTTGGGGCCGGGAAAGAGGGACCGGCGCCAGGCCTCACCCCGGTCCTCGATCTGGACGGCGGTCATCCATTCCCACTTTGCGATCGCACGGTCTTCGTACGACGAACATGGAAACGCAGATTCGGACAGTCGAGTTCCGGGCGGGAAGGGCAGGTGACCGCTCTCCTTTGGCCTAAATTCGCACCATGGCTCTGAATAGAGCCTTATGGTTCCCACAAATTAGCGAGTAAACCACGTCCATATTTGAATGGACATATTTTGAATAAATTTGAATATTTTTGAATCAGATGTTTCCTTTGACTATGATCCTTTACAGTTAAAGATAGACGTTCACCCTGTAATTATGGTTTAAAAACTTTGTTTAAAGGGATTGCATACCATTCCGGAGAGACTATATTCTCTCTCCTTGATGACAAACAGACAGCAAGATTTCTGTGCAAGACTCGGCTTGGTCAAGCTCCAAGGAATTCCTCAATAGTTTGCTGTGGCATCATAGCTATCCACCTACTATACCACATCCTCATCCTCATTGTTGTGGTACACTTTTGTTGGTTGTTGGTTGTTGGATGTTAAAGGGAACAACTTGTAAAGCATGTAGAATGCTATGTGTAAATTTTGCTACTTGAGCTATTCTTTTGTAATTTTGGTGTGGAGGTAGAACACATGGTTTCCATGCTTGCTCCGCAAAGCTATTGGGTTGTTCTCTGCGTAAATTTCGCTACTTGTGCTATTCTTTTTGGTAACTTTGGTGCAAGGGTAGACCACATGGTTATCATGCTTGTTTCACAAACCTATTGGATTGTCTTCTTTTTGTTCCTTCCTCCATGTATTCGAGGAGAATCCCACTCCCAAAAGTTGCTTTGTTTTTTTTCTATTTTTTTTTTATCATTTTGACTTTCTACTTCCTACTTTCTTCCTCTCTTCTTCCTACTTTCATCCTCCGGGTTTTTTTCCTTTTTCTTTTTGTTTTCTACTTTCTGGGTGGGTGGGGTTGTTTCTCTTACCGAGCGTTTTCCACATGCCAAGCATTCTCCGATGTGAAAACCATTCTTTCCCTTGACAGATGGAATGGGTTTATTTGTTCAGAGACAGACGGAGGTGGACTGAATCATTAGAGAAGCTTGCAGAGCAATCAGCCTCTCTTTCCTTGCCTTGCCTGCAGTGAGATGGCAATGTGGGTTTGGTTCATGTTGGACTGCAGCAATGAATCCGTACGAATTCGATGGTCATCTCCGATCATGCCCTGAGCGGGGTGATGATTCATCTTGCGCCCTTCCCCCATTATTTGAGGCCCTTCCGCCAGTGGCAAGGCATTGAATGCCAGGGAGGACTTGGCCAAGTCCTAAGCTTACTGAATAATTCACAAAGCTGTTCAGCTTGTGAACTGAACGGGGTGTGCTTTCACATCATAAGTTATTCCTGGCTGCGGGTTACAGTATACGCAGTGATTATTAGTTACTTGGTCACTGGATAACATAGACAAGCCTGTTACCACCCTGATTTGCAATCTGAATATCATGGGGTCAAACTCCAAGAGGGGCACACTCATTGTTCAGAGGGGTGCGCTTGTTTCACGAATCAGCATTCAAGTGAAACTTTTAGATGAAAATTGTAATATCTGTGAATTTTATGAAGTGCTCTACCTTGAAATTACAAAACTGCCCATCGAGTGAGGTCATAAACAGTGATTATTAGTTACTTGGTCACTGGATAACGTAGACAAAGCCTATTACCACCCTGATTTGCAATCTGAATATCATGGGGTCAAACTCCAAGAGGGGCACACTCATTGTTCAGAGGTGTGCGCTTGTTTCACGAATCAACATTCAAGTGAAATTTTTAGATGAAAATTGTAATTTCTGTGAATTTTATGAAGTGCTCTACCTTGAAATTACAAAACTGCTTGTCGAGTGAGGTCATAAACGTCCCATGACCGCCTTCAGTATTCACCAATAAGGGAATTGACACGTTATTCTTTATGTGCATTAATTCATTGATTTTGTCAAGAAATAAAAAGGATTTGGATGTTTTTCTGGATGGAATTGTGGCCCAAAAATAGAGGACGAAATTATATTGGTCTACCTTACCTTCAAAATTTAGGATACAACAAGGTAGCCCTTGCTAGTCATGCCCCCCTTGATAGCTATTTGAATGCTCCAAAAATTGACAATCCATTCGTGGCGGCTTTTGGATCAACATTTTTACAATGATTATCATCTTCATCATATTTGTAAAAAAGGGTAGTGCTCTTTGTCTAGTTCTATAAATATGTCCTAATTAATGCTTGATATGTAAACCTATTTAGCCCAACTATTAGCACTCACCATCCTTTCAAAAACACCAACCACCTCTTAACACTACTTGTAGCGTAGTTTGGAATCTATTCTTGAGAGGAGATTTGTACATTTTAGTATTTGTGTCATTGTCATGTGGACCTTGGTATAGAGACAAAGAAGAGTTGATTCCAAATTCACTAAGATCTCAAAAAGATTATTCATAACTACTTTAAAGAGATTCTTCATTTGCAAAAATTTATATCCTTAATCAATAGTTTAGCCAAAAGGTTGTCATAATTGATTTTCAACTTACACTTTTGAATAAAAATTTCATTTCTTTTCATTTCCATAATTGTAGGGAATTTCATCTTTTTCCAATGACACCAAAATTGAACCATTCAAATCTTGGTTGCATTTGGAAATGAAAAAAAAGTTCTAAAATTGCAAAGATTGGCAATTCCTCACATTATTGAAAACAATGAGAAATGGCCCCTCATTTGACAAGACTTTATCAATGTTTGAGTGGATTGGTTTTGAGGTAAATTCAACCCATATTGACCAATGAACAATGGAAAAATAATCTTGAAAGCTTAACTCTCAAATGGTCCATTTATTCTTCTAACCTCACCGATTTGCAAATATTTATTGTCCCATGTAAATTGTAACTTTTTATAGCACTCTTGGCTTTACATCTTGGATAAGACTCTAGAATTTCAAATGAATACTTAAACATTGTTTTCATGATTCATATAAAGCAACCAACATTAAAAAAATACATCTTCAATGTGTAAAAATGCATGCTTCATATGAAAAACACTCAACATGGGTGTATAAAAAATCTTCTACTCAAAATTGACACAAGTTTAGTTGTGTTTCTTTCATAATTGATTGACACTTAAATAGTGGTAGTTGAAGTCAACGTCTACAATAGAAGATGGAAAAAAGACTCAAAAAAAGCATAATGTTGACCATTATACCTAAAAGTATTAAAAACATTGCTCTACACAATATTATATGCCATATTTTTGTGGCAAATCTTCTTTTGGAAAGTGCCTATCCACTTGTGCCATCTTTGACTTAGCTTCCCTCCACAAAAACATCACCATTGTTGTTCAAGATGCAAAAAAGACACAATTTTGGCAATTTTTTCCATGCATTTCTTTATATTATATAAAGATTGGTAAATATACTTATATAAAAATGCACATACCTATTGCATGCAATTGTATTTTCCAAATCGTATTGTTCCAGTTTATTTTCTACCCAAAAAAACAATAACCTTTCTTTCCTAATTCACTTCCAGTTCTTTTCAAATGATGAGTTATTTCTATCTTTCACTTTGAAAACCAATTTGTGGTACCCTAGGACTTATTACTTAACCCTCAATGATCCAAGGCGGGGGTACTTTCAAATGGGCCAAGAACTTGATCAAGCACTTTGTTTGTTTATTTTTTTTTAAGATTAGATAATACGTAATTATAGGATCTTGAAATTCACATTACAAGTGAATACCTAAAAAACTTTCAGATTATATGACTATGTAGTTTACTAGATATTTAAGCTTGAAGTTTTATTTGGATCCAAGGAAAAATAGGGCAATGCACTTTGAAAGAGCATATCTTGGTGATAATATTTTGAAGGGACAATCTTTTTGTTCTCAATGAAAGACAAGAGAATTGAAAATGTTCATCTAAAATTTCACAACATTCCAAGCATTTTTCAATTCATGGTGGAGCTTGAAATGCACGGTAGTCATTGAAACGAAAGTAATGTTTGAGGTGGGCAACAATTGCATTGGTTGGCTAACTTTTCAATCTATGCCCAAACTCCCCCCCTCCCCTCCAAAATGAGTTCTGAATTATACTACAGTATTAAACTTTAAAAAATTCCACAACACGGAGTTTAATTTGGAATTTGATTAAATTACTACCATTGGATTTAAAACACTATTTTTGGGTGTTTTTTTTATTTCATTCACTAAAAAATCCTCAAAATTTGGAAACAAGCAACTCAAAAAAGAAGGGTAGCAATTTGAAAGAGGTTGCTTGGGTCATTAGGGGTCAAATTTAAGTATCTATTAAATTGTGCAGTCAATTAATTTGAAATTTTTGAAGTGATCATTTTCAATGTGAACCTTAAGATCCTATTGTTACATTTTATCTAATTTGAAAAATAAAGAACAAAAAAATTGCTCAAGTTCTTGGCAGTTTTGGCCCATTTTGAAAGTACACACACCTAGGGACATAGAAATTAACCCCTAAAGGACCAACATGCTTTTTTTGGCAACATAAAAATTTTGGACAAGTTCTTGTGACTGGAGATTTTCATACTTTAGGATGAAATTTTAATGGCAAGTGGGAATATGTAATATCTTTGATATGCACTAAAATTTCACAACATTGAAAATATGAGTCAAAAGTTATGGCCTGGTATGTTATTTTTTTCCCCCGACCAGGCAGTCTATAAAGATCAGAAAAAATTACTTTTTTCATAAACAAAAATTTGAAGTTTGATTTTCTAGAGTTATATTTATGTGGAAAGCTTTGAATCATTCCATTTTGTGTCAAAAGTTATGAGGAGTTTTAGTTTGCGACCAGTTATGGATTTTATGCTCTATAATAAACTTTGAAGTCCTTTATCTTACTCAATTTTCAACATTTTTTGAAAAAAATAAAATCATAAGATGTAGATTGCTTATTACAACATTGAAACCATTGGGATTGGCATTTTCCAGTTCCATAACTAAATTCTTAACAGTTTTGTAATTTGAATCATTCTCTATTTCTTTCTACTTACTATTTTTTCCTATATGTTGTACAATTCTAAATAATGTAAATTTTTTTAAACATGTAGACAAATTATCTAGAAAAAAGAATGAAAAGAAGAACCACCATTTGGAACATTTTTTCATTGAAAAGTGAGCTTGTGAAGTGCACCTGCCCTAAATTTTGCAAGGCCAAAGAAATGATTTTAGTAAATTTGAATGCTTATATCTTGCAATTTGCATGGTGAAAATTTCTGAAATTTTAACTACATGTTTGCAAGTTAGAGTACTACAAGATCCTATGATTACATGTGTCAAAAATAGTTTTTTCCAAAAAATTGTACTTGTACTAGAAATGACATTTTTGAAGCGTTTTTGGTGAACATAGTCAAGGAACTTAAGGGGTTAAAGGGCATTTCATGTCCAGGCTTGGTCAAACTTCATTCTATTTCTACAATAAAACATACATTTCAAAAGTTTCACATATAAAATTTAAACTCATTTTTTCATAATTAAAGATGTCAAATTGAATTTTATATGATTTTTATAAAAAAAACTTTGTAAAAACTATACTAATTACAAAATGCGTAAAATAGTATGAAATTCTTTAAGAAAATAGAAATAATAATGACTAACATCATGGTGTAATTGATGCCCTTGAGGTGATACCAAGAAAACTTTGATAGAAAAAGTTAAAAAGTGATGTGTTTTGAGTTTTCAAGATGCTATCTTCAAAGTGTCACAAAATATACAATTTTAACAACATTGAAAACAAATTCAAATGGATTATAAAATAGATTATTGGAGCTACATTTTTTCAAGTTAACCACTAAATGTTTTTGACTATATTTTCACCAAAAACGCTCTAAAACTGCCATTTCTAATACAAGTATTAAATTTTAGGAAAAAAACATTTTGGGACACATGTAACTGTAGAATCTTGTAATACGCTAGTTTGAAAAGATGTGGAAAAAATTTCAAAAATTTCCACCGTGTGGGTAGCAAGATATTAGCATTTGAAGTGACAAAGATCCTTTTTTTAGGCTCTACAAAAAACAGGGCAGCTGCACTCTTGAAGGTCACATTTATATTGAAAAATGTTCAAAATTGTGGTGCTTCTTGAAATTCATTCTTCAAGGCAAGTTGGCTACATGCTTGGAAAATTTCAGATCATTTGGAATTGTACAATATATAGGAAAAAAATAGTAAGTAGAAAGAAGTAGAAAATGATTCAAATTACTAAATGGGCAAGAATTTTGTTATGGAATCAAAAAATGCCAATCCCAACGGTTGTAATGATGTAATAAACAATCTACATCTAATGTTTTTATTTTTTTTCCAAAATTATTGAAATAGAGTTAAATAAGGGGCTTCAAAGTTTATTTTAGAGTGGAGATTCCATAACTACTTGCAAACTAAAACTCCTCATAACTTTCATCTCATGAATCAAAATGGAATAATTCAAAGTTTTCCACATATATAAAATCTGGAAAAATAATTTCAAATTTTTATTTCTTAAAGGAGTGATTTTTTAAGAAGTTTTTTGAGCTGCCCGGGCTACCCACCAATCATTAAAAATTACATATCATACAATAAATTGTTAACCATGTAGTTAGAAATTATGAAAATTGATGGATCTTAAGTCTATTCCTTTGGGCACATTTTGTGTGGAAATTAAAAAAAAACAAAAAACAACACTTTGTAGTGAGCTGCTTAAATTGTTGTGTTGTTAAAAAGTGTGATTTGGTCCTTTTGGGGTTAAGCTTAAAAACATTAAAAGCCAAGAATTATGTGAAAATTCAGGTTTTGACTTTCAAAGCACCCATGGGGCTTGCAATATTCTTTAAGGGTTAACTTTAAAGGATTAACTTAGTGATGCTTGAGTACTAGCTACAATATAAAATACAATCATTCACCAGCTAGGACGCAGGCTTTGTTGATAGAAGGAACATACATCTAATAAGGTGGGTGCTCTACAAGTGACCACTAACAAAGAGATGTATTTTTTTTTATCAATGGACCAATAGTGTACATTTCAAGAGGTGGTCGTTGGCATTTCAACTTCAAAAATTTGTAACTAATTCCACAAAGGTCCAAACAATATGAAACAACTTGGATTTGATGTCAATCCCATTTTTCTTCCTACAATAATTTACTGAAAATTGTTTTAAGGAGTTTAGCTTCCCTCCAAATGCAATCAACTCTGAAAAGGGCGCAGTAAGAGCAAACTACTTGATCCTCACATTAAATTAGGATGTTGTTTTTGTTTTTGTTTTTGTTTATTACAGTGAGATATCCAAAAGGGTGCGTCCCCGGTTCATGTTCTTGGTATTGTTGGAAACCCCTCAGTGTGGAGGGACGCACGGACCTTATTTCGTGGCATTTAATCTTACACTATGAAAGTTATGGATTTTTGAAATTTTTTATGAATTAAAAAAATTAGAAAATCACTTGTATTTGGCACAGGACCCCACATGTTCTGACTCACAGGTAGAGAAGATAATGGATTTCAAAAAGAACTATGAATTTCAAAATTTCAAAATATATTTTGTATTTTCTTTATTATACTGTGGCAATGGCACAGGGCATACTGGTACTGATGAAATTCAATTTCAGAACATGCAAATAACTTACTCATAATGAATATTCCACCAATGCTGGTACATGAGATAAACCATTGCCTTTTGGGGTTGCTGATAAAGTGCAGGGAAAGGCTCGGACATCCCATGTGACTTCAGGCACAACATCCAAATTCTGTTGGTGTACCGTACTCTTACCCTTACCCTTACCGCAGGAGGTTTGTACAAAAGCCAATCCCAGACCCCAAAAGGAAAAAAAAAAATACACTGAATAGGGGTATGAAGGGGACCAAAGCATTAAAGGGACTTATTGTAGAAAACTGTAGATGTTTGAAACATGATGTACAGCCCCCGGACACTTCAATAACTATTGATGTACAACAAAGGTAGATATTTATATAGTGTGTAATGTTGATTAATTAGTATGGGTCCCCTTTGAAACCCCTTTTTAGTGTAGCAATCTATATATTAGATACGTTATCGGATTTGGTCACAAAAAGTCAGATAATTGGGTGGAGTTAAAAGAATAATTATGTGTGTTCTCACTTGTGGTCTTTAGCAAATGTTGAGCCTAGTGGAATGCCTATATGGTACTAGATAAAAGTGGGGGTACCCCTTAAGTTCCTTGACTATGCTTTCAACAAAAATGCTCCAAAATTGCCGTTTCAAGTACAAATACAAATTTTTGAATTTTTTTTCTTCTTACTGACACATGTAACCGTAGGATCTTGTATTATGCTGACTTGAGAACATGTGGTAAAAATTTCAGAAATTTTCACTGCGTGGATTGCAAGATAAGCATTCAAATTCATTGAAATCATTTTTTGGGCCCTGCGAAAAATAGGGCAACTGTACTTCACAAGCTCACTTTTCTATGAAAAAATGTCCAAAATGGTGGTGCTTATTTGGATTCTTTTCTTAGACAAGTTAGCGACATGCTTAAAAAATTTCACATAATTTGGAATTGTAAAACATATAGGGAAAAATAGTATGTAGAAAGAAGTACAAAAATGGTTTAAAATACAAAATTGTTAAAAATTTAATTACAGATTTGAAAAGTGTCAATCCCAATGGTTGAAATGTTGTAATAAACAATCTACATCCTATGGTTTAATTTTTTTTCAAAAAACATTGAAAATTGAGTAAGATAAGGGACTTCAAAGTTTGTTTTAGAATAAAGAATCGATAACTGCCCACAAACTAAAACTCCTCATAAGTTTTGACTCATTCATCATAATGAAATGATTCAAAGCTTTCCACGTACATATATAAGAAAACCAATTTCAAATTTTGTTTTCGAAAAAAGAATTTTTTTTTATCTGCTCAGCCTGCCTATATAGGAAAAAATAACATATTAGGCCATAACTTTTGACTCATATTTTCAAATGTCATGAAATTTAGTGCATGTGAAAGATATTATCCGTCCCCACCTTCTATTAAAATTTCAGCCCAAAATATGCACATCTCCAATCACAGGTATCTGCTCAAAATTTATGTTCTACCCAAAAATGCATGTTGGTCTTTTAGGGGTTAAGGTCCGTGCATCAAAATAGTAGATGCCCCTTGGTCAACCTTGATTGTTACTTTCAAAATATCCATTATTAATATGTATTTTAATGAAGCTTGACAAGTTTTAGTTTTATCTCATTTGAAAATTTGAAAAAAAATATTGCTATTGCAAGCTCTAAGTGTCAAAATACATAAGACACCATATTGTGTGTTTTTCATTTGAATTTTTTTATTTTAAAATTATTTTTTTAATTTAAATTATAAAATCATATTTTTCATTCTTACTTTTTTTATGCTAAAAAATACAAACTATTATAATATATATTATAATTGATATAATTTTATTTCCACCTTCTACTCTTACTTTAGAAAATTACAACTATTTGATTTTTCCATCAAAATTTATAAGTAATTAGTGTCAATAGAAAATTCACTTATTCATACATGAAAATATCAAGATTCTATCTAACAATTAAATAATAGGATAATAAAATGATAGTGAAACTTGACTGGAAGGTCATTAATAGGGATGTTTTGGGTGTAAAAAATAAAACAACTAATTGAGAAATTTTCAATACTAGTCTCTATTGCTACTTTGTACCTCTTAAAATAATTTCAAATTAATTGGACTATTTTTCTATACTTACAAATTTATTTGCATTTTTCGTCACAAAAATTATATCTACAACAATTTTCATGATGCTTGATAGTATGTTTATCTTTTCCTTCGTTTCATTGAGCAATATAAACCTTTACAACACAAACAAACACTCCAATGTTACAATAAGTGCTTGTATAACAAAAAAATCTATAAATAATTATGATTGATTAGGTGCAAAGGTATCGTGATCCACGTCAATGAGATACCAGTAGCTCACGTGAGGGTGATAGTCAGAATCTCACACCGTGCCCGCGCTTTGAATATTTTAATTCCGTGTAATCCCCCTAAATATGCCCGTGAAGACCAATGACCTAATTGGATGTCTCAAAAAATCAGAACATTGATTATTGCAAAATGTGACATGTTCTTGGAGGAAATGGACATTGTGGACAATCGGGACTTGATGAATCTAGAGGCTAGTAAGTGGATACAAGTCAATCAAGAAGTCACAAGGGATCATTTCTCATCGTGCCTCTACAATGGTTCAACTTGCAAGACCAAGTGGAATCAAATTATTTCGGACTACAAACTCATCATTGACTTTTTAGCTAGATCCGGTAGAAATGGATAAGAATACTATAATCTTTTAGCAATAGAACGGAAGGTTGAAGGACTACCAAATTCATTTCTCCGAGATGTTTCCTACAACATTCATGAGTGGTACAAGAATCAATCTAGTATGCAACCTCCTCACACAAGAGATTTGCTCTCTTATGAGGACAACAACTATAAGGTTTTTAAACCTCAAAGCCAAGACGACAATTAGAAGTGCAACATTGAACTAGAAATAGAGGATCCATTGGACTTGGCAGATCAAGTAGAGGGAATAGACAACAATACCACAAGGATATTGTCATTGTTGCAACCTGACAACAGGGCCAGAGGTGCAACATTTGCATCTTTTGGCACATGTATGAGTAGTCCCACAGAACATCAAGCCTTCGTCCAAGGACTACATTGCTATTGGGGTCACACCCCATTTTATTAACTCCAATGACACATTTGATTTGAATGTGAAACATAGGATGGGCAACATGGTTGTTTGAAGAAAAAACACATTGGTCCACAGTCTGATAATAGAAGCCATTAGAGCAAATAGAGATGTCATAGCGGGACAAAACATATCTTGTCTACATTGAAAGACTTGATCCATTAAATTTGGATTAGTGACAAGAAAGTTATAAAACATCTCATTTTTTAAGCAATCATGACATCTACCTAAAAATATACATATTGGATTTGTTTTTTAACTCAATTTTTATAATTTTCAAAAATCTCAATGTTTATAGGATATATTTTGATTACTTGAACAACTTTATAGTTTAAATTAGGGTGATTCAATTCCATCTTATATTGCAACAATAAGTGATTTAGTTGTTTTTTCTATCTCACATCTATCCTTTTTATTTAAAAAAACCACCCTAAGCTCAAGTCTATAACTTATTATTTTTTTAATTCAAACTTTGTAGTGCTAAAATTTTATGTTAAAAGGATTCAAAGTCTTAAGATCTAACATAGGAAGGTGAAAAAAATAAAATTTCTTGTCATTGTAAGACCTATTATTTTGCAATCTGTGTTGCTAAAGTTTTCCAAATTTCTTTCAAATATTCTCATATTAGTCCAATGTGTTGCACTGGATTTTCGCCTTCACACTAGAATGACAATTTTGATTGGTTTTTGGGTGAAAGCACACTAACATCGCCCCCCCCAAGGTCCAAAAATTGGTCCAAAATGTACACATTTGGTACAAAATTTACACATTTTGATACTAAATAGAGCCAAAATGTCAATTTAAACCAAAATGCAATGGTGGCCCATTTGAATCAAAAGGCCTTCTTGTAGATTTCTAAACTAAAAAATAAATAAAAACATTTTAAAGCCATTTTTTAGGCCTTGTACTCAAATCGAACATTTACAAAGATAGTTTCTTATAAAGATTTATAAACCCAAATTAAATGCTAAGGTATAGTGCCTAAACATTAGAACATTGAATTTAGCTCTTTGAATTCTAAGAATCAAATCCAAAACTTGACCAAAAAAGTACAAACAAGGTACACCTAAATTTGTGACAGTATAAAATTTTCAAGTTTGTATTTTATACATAAAACTAATAGATGCAAGTCAAATTTTGTTTTGCAATTTGCAATATACATGAGATATAAGACGCCAAGTACCTTAATTTTTTTGAAAAAAGTGACCACAACTACAGTAAAATTCACTCCAAACTTCCATCCTATGCAGAAATTGTGCCGTGACTACAAATTTGTACAACCATGGTGTGCTTTCACCCTTTTGACCCCAAGAAAATGGCCTTAGGACTTTAGAAATTAAAAATTCAAGCAATCTAAACATCATAAGGGCAAGATTTTCAAATTTCAAACAACAAATTAGGACCACTTCACACTAGGCGGCACAATCGAGAGTCCGTTGGTTTCCACCTATCAGATTTCAGATATTCAGGAATTTGGACTCTTGGCCCTTCATACTAGAGGGCACAGTCGAGAGTCCGTCGCCATTGAATAAATTTCAAAAAAATTGATTGCACAAATTGCAAAATGTTTGCGCTTAAAGTGAAGAAGACAAATTTTTTTGCACATTGTATGACTAGATTTTTTGACTTTGAACCTTCTTAACTTCAATTTTTTGCACTAAAGAGTTTTAAAGTTTAAATCTTTATGGTGGGGAATTGAGTTGTTAGTCTAGGAATTTTTTTTTTTATTACTTTTCATTCTTAATAGAATTGTTAAATAGAAGTACGTACAAGATAGAAGGAAAATGTAAATTGTTAATATCTCTAAGATGGAATTGAAATGCACTAATTCCAATGGTGAAATTGGTCTATCAAGAAAACTAAGCCATGTGGAGCTACTTTTTTTGAGAAATTGTAAGAATTTCATTTGTAAATGAATTCTACAAGTTATTTTTTCAAGAAAATGCTTAGATTGCCCAAAAAACAAGATTGTCCATAACTTTCACATCACTTATCCAAATTAAATGAATCAAGGCTTTCTATGTAGACAAAAATATAATCTATAAGAAAAAAAATTAACTAAAAAATTAAAGTTTTTGAAATTTTTTTTGTTGCATGATCTCCCTTGTTTTGAGCTTATCTGGGCATAACCTTTATTCTTGGGCATCAATTCAAAAAATAATAATATTCCTACAAAGATAATCAATTTTATATCTTCATAAAAAGTTAAAGAAAATCATGACAAAAATTGAAATCCTAGGTACTTGCCTGAAATCTAATTTATCCCCTGAAGGGACAATGGTCCTTTAGGGCCTTAGGAGTTAAAGCAAATATATTCCAAGTATACAAAATCTTGGTTTTATCATAAATATACAAATGTTTGTGGATTTTTTGTGATCACTTTCTTTAGTTTGTACTATATAGATTTTAGGACCTTTGTTTAATGTATACTATTGTTTAATGTGCACAAGGATGTTTAACTTCAAAAAACAACTTCTTTGATTCAAAAAGTGACCTTCAAAAACAACTTGAATAAATTAGTATAATTCTAATCCTAAAATTTGTTGTCATTAGAATTTAACATTTTGAACTTTAAGAAAACTTACTAGCCACCAATCTATAACCAATCACTACAAGAGAAAGGGGTGTTTTAAGTAGTGTCCTAGACATCACATCTTTTAAGTAACGTCTTTTAAGTAAAATTTTACAAAAAAGACAATCTTTTAGTAAAATTTTACTTAAAAGACGTTACTTAAAAGATGTGATGTCTAGGACACTACTTAAAACACCCCGCTTTCTCTTGTAGTGAATGTTGGAAGAAATTTTCAATTTTAGGTTTCACACTTTATTCAAAAATATTAATTAGTATACATGACATGTTGAGAATTGGTGTACTTTAAAGAAAAAATAGTCTCTCATGAACAAAGACACTACGCTCTCAATTCAAAAATGACCCCTCAAAAACAACTTAGAGAAACTAAAAGTAAAATAAAATCTTCAAAAATCATTTTGATTAGAACTTAATATTTTGAACTTAAGGGAAAAAATTCTTGTGGAAATCACAAATATTCAATTCATATGAATTTTAGAAGGAGATTTCAAATTTTGGCTTTAAATTTTATAGAAATATATTGGTTTATAAACTAGTTGATCTAATCATATGGATATGATCTATGGATCATATTTTACAGCTATTGTTTTTGAGTCATCATTAAATTATTATTCTAAGTTTCATTCTATAATACATCTTCACAATTTTGGAAATTTGGACTCTCCCTTGGTCCTTAAAGGGATAATTCTGTTTTCTATTCAAAATTCAAAAAGTCCTGAAACATACTCCCTCCATTCCAAAATGATCTTCCTGTTGCACTTTGTACTGTAAAAAATTGGTCAAATTCGGCTTTTGATTGCTATCCTAGACTAGCAAAACAAGTTTGAGCAATAGTTCCTCCTCCATCCATGCAATCATCAATCATCAATCAAAAAACAAATGAAATGATTGAAGGAGTCAATCAACACTGTTCGATTTTGTTTTTTGCATTGCTTTGAGTGTTGCCTGATTCAAGGAAATGAAGCTATGGGAAGTGGTACACAAGTCCACACATGGTCTTAGGCCCTTACTAACTACCCACAAAATGACACCTCACAATCAACAATTAAGTGTCCATTGGTGCTCCTTGAAAATGCACCCAAAAATTTCACTTTTCAATACTTCCAAATTATACTTTGAAAAGGGTTCTGAAACTCAAAGTTTCTAGAATGCTAAAAGTGCACCAAACGCTACTTATAGTGCAAAACGTGTTTAAAAAATATTGTTTTCAACCTTAATCTAGAACATCTTGACCAACTGGAAGATCATTTTAGAACAAAGGTAATAATATTTTATCATATTTTGAATTTAGACCTATAAAAAAAAAAAAAAAAAATTAAAAAAAAAAAAAAAAAAAAAAAAAAATATATATATATATATATATATATATATTTATATTTATAGGTCCAAGTTCATATTATGATGTACTCCAATTTATTTTTTGGTATAAATTGTATTTGATATGAATGTTCTTTCATATGTTCTTTGAAATTTATGGTAATTACAAGTCTTCAAAGAAAACATTGAAATTTTTATATTTTACGATTGGCAATTTCGTCTTTAAAAAACAATATAAAATGATACATTTATATATTTTAGTAGAATATGGTATACACAACAAATAATATCTATTGAATTTGACTTTAGAATTATAGAATAAAAAGGTACATGCTTTAAAGGGTAAGCATTGCATGTTGGGGAGATTAATTTGGGTCTTAGGAATAACAAAGTCTTTTTCAAATTCATAATGCGAATTGAATGATGTTCATCTACTTATTTTGTTAAAATTCTATTGTTGGCAACACTAAGTCATTATACCAAATTTAGTCCATTCAAACTATTTTGGATTCTATTTGAAACTCCAATTTTAAAATAGTGTTTGGTTAAATGAATAATAAAGCAATGTGTTATGGCAACTTCTAACTTGTAGATGTTCCTCTGAATTTTGATCAACAAATTAAATTTTTAATATTTTGGATCCATGCAATGAACTTATAGGATTCATTTTTTAATGCAATTTTTACAAATTTACAAATTTTTTTGTTAGACAGGGTTGTATTTGCTTGCTAGAACAATCTCACCGTTGGAATTATTGTATTTCAATTTCATCTTAAAGCTATTAACGATTTAGTTTTTCCCCTTAATCTTGAACCTACTTCTACTTAACAAATTTTTAATGAGTAAAAATTGAGTTTTTATTCTTGAATTTTTTATCCTAGATTCTCAAGTCAATTATTCAACATAAAAACTTACTTATAAAATCAAAATTGATAGTACAAAAAATAGAAGTTAAGAAGATTCAAAGCCAAACAATTACAGTCAAGCAAGGTGCAAAAGAACTTGTTTTCTTCACTTTGGATGCAAATATCTTGCAATCTATACGGTCAAAATTTCTGAAATTTCTTGCATACATTCTTCTGCTAGTCTATCATAAGATTGTACGGTTAGATATGCAAAAGAAAAACAATTTTAGAAGTTTTTTGCTCTTTGCAATAGAAGTGGCAGTTTTGAGTGTGTTTTGATGGAGAAAAGGCCTCGGTCCTTCAGTAGAGAAACTCTGTAGTTTCTATCAGTCTCTTTAGAAAGCCAGTTCTCTCCATTCATCGTTTCAAAGAATTCTCCAGCAAAGAATTAGGGTTCGGCGTGCCACCTTCCAACGAACAAAAGTGGACTGATCCGCAGCGCCCGCCGGTCGCAGCCAAATCCTGTAGCTCGGATAGCTATGGATGTTTTTCTATAGTAAGTACACAACAGCTTACGCCATTAGCTAAAGCTACTGCTTTTCTCGTCGGCGACCTCGGTCTCGCCGCCCTTCGGGCCTCCTCCCAAAGCTTAGCTTTGGATGATGCCAAGCCAAGTCTTCCTGCACTCTCAACATTAATTTTCAACATCATCCTTAAAAAGTTGTTAGCAACACACAACTCCTTCTGCATTGTAAACTCCGGTCCTGTTCAGTACAGTACAGTACACCTTTTTCTCTTTTCCCCATTGCCCATCAGTACAACCTTGGCGTGCGACGGAGTTTACTATGCGGCTCCCCTGTTTATGAAGTGTTTGGAGGCGATCAGTGGAGGCACACCAGGGTAGGAATTGATCCGAGAGCTATGGCGCACGCACTCGGAGTTTGCTCGTGTCGGGGCGTGGAGCTCGTGGGCGCATTTGATCAGGGTGGGAATGGCGGCAGCGGCGGAGCGTTGCGATGGAACAATGTGGGACTGTCGAAGCTATGGGGAGGAAGAAGAACAACGACAACAACAACAAGAACAACAACGAGGTCGTTGAAGCTGCTTGGTGGTCGCGGAGTAGCTCCTGTGACGGCGATTGTGAGCAACAACGACAGCGCGGTGAATGTGAAGACGAAGAAGGTGGAGGAAGTGCAGGAGGAGGCGGCGGCGGAGGTTACGAGGTGGCCGGCGAGAGGGCGGGGATTCGAGGTGGACACGCGTATTGAGGAGGAGTTGAAGGGGAGCAGCGGGTTTCGCAATGTGAGGAGGACGAAGCTGGTGGCTACCATTGGCCCCGCTTGTTGTAGTTACGAGCAGTTGGAGGTGCTGGCTTCCTCCGGGGTCAACATTGCCAGGGTCAATATGAGCCATGGGACGCACGAATGGCATCGGGAGGTCATCCGGAACTGCAGGAAGTTGCAGCGGGAGCAAGGCTATGGCATTGCTGTCATGATGGACACCGAGGGCAGTGAAATTCATATGGGTGACCTCGGCGGGTTGTCGTCTGCGAAAGCCGAGGTGAGTTCAAATCTCATCCTTGGAAGTCGAAACCAGTTTTGAATTTCTTTCGGCGTTATATGCTTCAGTTAGTTCGCTAATATTTTAAGCTGAGAAAAAGGAATTTATCTATTCTTGTCTTTGAGTGTGAAGGATGGGGAAGAGTGGTGTTTTACTATGCGAAAGTTCAGCGGTGCATTACCTCCTTTCACTCTCCCAGTTAACTACGAAGGTTTTGCAGAAGGTAGTGTTTTCACAACTTCATTTCAATTAGGTCATTAGGATACATGTCCAAAACTTCTTCCCCGATTTTTGAGCACAGTGGACGCACGTAATCCTTGCTTCCTTCTTGTAACGTTTGATGTTTATCAATGCGTTCTCACTCATGCGTTAACCCCTTGAGGACCAAGAATTCTTGGCTTAAATTGACCAATTTGATCGATCTGATGGGAAGTAAATGATCTAGAAGCGACCAAATTTTTTATCAGTAGAATCAGTGAAGAACATTGCATGTGTTGGTCAATTGGGCAACTCACACGACCTCCTGAAACTGCGAAACACTGCATGAGTCCCGATTTGAACGTTTGGTCTTTTAGGGTTAAGTGCATTTGAGCAACTATGCTAGTGTTTCCTTTCAACAATGATGGTGCATTGAGGACATTTGGGATGGTTCTGTTATGTACAGACGTGAGGACCGGCGATGAGTTGGTTGTTGATGGAGGAATGGTGAGGTTTGAAGTTTCAGAGAAGGTGGGTCCTGATGTGAAGTGCAAGTGCATTGATCCTGGAATGCTTCTACCGTGTGCCAATCTGACTGTATGGCGTGATGGCCACATGGTGAGAGAGAAGAATGCTGTGCTTCCCACAATTTCTGCAAAGGTAGTCCTATCCCCTTAATTGGCCAAATTTCACCTTCTCAAAATATTCTCTACTTTTGGTGCTCAAAAAGTAAATCTTTGCCAACTTTGAATGAGAAAAATGTTTTAATACGATTAAAGAGTGACATTTTGTTTAAAAGATGGATGAGATTAGAAATGCATTGCTTCAACCAGTATATGAGGGATCGTCCTCTTGGCACCTCTTCAAAAATGAAAACAAGGTCTGTTCTTGACAGAATCATTCAATAGATTGTGAGACTCAAAGTTAAAATCCATTTTCCACAAGCTTGCGAATGGTTTGCAGGACTGGGTTGACATCGACTTCGGTATATCTGAGGGCGTGGATTTCATCGCCGTGTCTTTCGTGAAATCCCCTGAGGTCATCAAACATCTCAAGAGTTATGTTGCGGCACGGTCCCCAGAGAGGTATTATTTGCCAAGATGAGGTGTCTATTGAAATGAAAACCTAAGGGAATCCATGAAAAGACTAGCGACAGACGATTCATTGTATGCATATCTCTTAACTCCTGAAAAACCCATGACCTCTTGTGCATTCAACCAAACACCTCGTCATTGTTGAAATTTTGAGACCTAACCTTTGGATCTCATTCTCACTTTTATATATGTGAACTGTTACAAATTTTCATGAAAATTGGCCTCATGGATTTATAGATTATAACCTTTGAAATAGAAATCAAATTTTTTTGTGGTGTCTTCTGTGACTACATTGGTAGACTTTGCCATTCCATTTTGAATGGTGTGCAAGGGCTAGAAATGGCGAAATTACGTTGAAGTGTAGATAATTGAGTTACAAATCAAAGCCCAAAAGTTGAAAAGAACTTCAAGTGTGATATTTTTGAAAAAATTATGTACTAAACAAGGCACTTTAAACTGCAATTAAACGAAATTGCAAATATCTATGCCATGGAATTGAAAAATGTCAGTGGTGAGAATGTTTTAGCAAGTATCCTATATAGAGGAAATTTTTTATTTAAAAAAAATATCAAAATTGAGTTCAAATATGAGTTTTTTATGTTATTTTTGTTAAGAGACAATATGATTGCCCGGAATCTAAAAAATTTCAAACCCTTCATCTCGCTAATGCTAACGACATGAATTAAGGCCATTTTGAATTATGTAGACATGGATCTAATAAACTAAAACTTTTGAAAAATATTCTTTAATGACTTTTTGCTGTCCAATCTTCAGCTTCAAATTAAAAAAATTCTAAATTTTGATTCATATGTAAGATGTCTATGAAATTTTAACGCCGATTCGATTTATCAGATACTCTAACTGCAGCAAGGTGCCAAAATAGCCAGCACCCAACTTTGTGTCTCTTGGAATTTTGGGGGATAAAATTTCTACAACCAAGTTTTTACTGCTTATTCATGAATGCAATTGCCTAGATTTATTCAAAACCTGTCCTTTTGGTTTTTTAATTCCACGTAATTTGCAATCCTATGCAGGGCGATTGGTATAATTGCCAAGATTGAAGATGCGGACTCTCTCAAATGTTTGGATGACATTATACGTGTTTCGGATGGAGTAATGGTTGCAAGAGGAGATCTGGGTGCTCAGATGCCTCTGGATCTAGTTCCATCTGTCCAACAAGATGTCGTCGATGCTTGTCGCAACCTGAACAAGCCTGTGATTGTTGCATCACAGCTACTGGAGTCAATGATCGAGTATCCTACACCCACTCGAGCAGAGGTAAGGCTTCTCTTTCATTTCGGTTGATATTTTCATCGAAAATGTAGGCTAAGTGGAGCTCTGTGTGTACGTATTTCCATTCATGTTCGTCCCTGAAATATTCAGTCCCTAATCATACATGCTTTTATATCTCCAAGTTCCTCTTGCCGCTTTTCGCCTTCGTTTACGTATCTCTGCCTTTCTTTTCGACCTTTCCAGCAGCTTCATCTGTGTTCAGGAGATTCTGTCCAATTCAGTCATACTGCGTCGATCTTGTCAATTACAGGTGGCAGATGTATCGAATGCTGTGAGGCAAAAGGCCGATGCCCTGATGCTGTCTGGCGAGTCAGCCATGGGCCTGCATCCTCAAAAGGCTATTGAGGTCTTACGGGGAGTAAGTCTGCGCATGGAGCAATGGAGTCGTGAGGAAGGCCATGCTGAGGCGGTTCCGTTACCAGAGATTTCGACCACTGAAACTGGAAGAACGTCCGAACAGATATGCAACTCTGCGGCTCAGATTGGTACGCTTTTGATATCTTCATTAAACATCTGTCAAGCTATACTCATTTTGTTTTCAGTCGTGGACAAGGAAAAAAAATCCCATGACAATGCATCACTATCCCACGTTTGACTACTTTGGATGCCCCCAAAAGATGCTAAAGTCGTCATTGAAGTTATCAAAGTGGTGCCAAACTTAGCCAGAAACGAAAACTCTGAATTACTGTACATGAATAACGACGCATGACTCTTCGCAAAGTTTGGCACCACTTTGATAATATTATTAGGAGCTGACTGAGCTCCCTTGGAATCAATGAAGAGTGAGTCAAGAAAAAGAATGCAGACTCTTTTTGTGCACAACCTTGAGCTCTTGTTATGAAGGTGGGCGTGGCTCATGTTAAATTAAGTATTTCCTTACATCTAGTCCTTGGGTCAACATCTTTACATGTGGACTCATATCCTTTTTGATGGGATGTCGATAAACTACCATTGGCTGGAGTTTGCCGTTACTCCAGCTACTTTTGAAGAATGAAAAAGAATACCCTCTTTTGCTTGTGGTGCACCGAACTTCGTCAGCATGCTGACGAACTCTGTGGTTTTACTGTACAGCCAACAAGTTAGGAGCAGATGCCATCTTTGTGTATACACGCCGAGGCTACATGGCATCACTGCTTTCAAGAAATCGCCCAGATTGCCCCATTTTCGCTTTTACTGAATCCAACGATGTCATGCGGCGCATGGACCTGAAATGGGGCGTCACTCCTTTCCAATTCCCTTTCAGAAAGGACTTGGAGAGTAACCTTCTGCAGTCTGTGGCTCTCTTGAAGGCTCACGGAATGGTGAGGCCTGGAAACCTCGTGGTTGCTGTTTCGGACGTCTCCTCATCCTCGCAATCAGGAATACTGCAATCGGTTCAAGTCCACATAGTATCTTGATCTACTCTGACTGCTTAGAAAATTCCAGTCTATAAATGTGGTTTCTCTTTGAGTTTGAGGAGCTTCCTCCTCAGAAAAGCTTCGCCTCATGGCATGAGTCACGCCAGCATGATCTTCATTAGACGTGATCCATTATTTGAAGAATCTGAAGATGGGGTTTGGTTTGAGCTCGCATTACTTGCAGTATGTAAGCCTTCGAGAATCATAATTTGCCAAGCTCGTATGGTGCATGGCCACAAATACGTCCACCACGAGTACGAAACCTTCGTGCTTCAATTTCTTGACTAACCGAAGGATGAAAATTATGGTGGATGCGTTCGTTTTGCTGAAAGAACTTCAAGAGAGATGAGTAATAAGCAAATTGCAGGTATGGAAGCAATATGCTGTGAACAAAACAATTTGAAATGCAGTTCTGTTTTTCATAGATGGTCAAATTACTAAGATTCATTTTCCTTTGGAAATAAGACATGGCCACTTTTGTTGTTTGTATCATGTTGGATGGTCAACAATCAGTTGCAGCTGGTTTACAGAGACCGGTAAAAGTATTCGAAAGAGAAAAGTAGAGACGACCCGTCACCTATAAGCCTTCAAGAAAACTTTGCAGAAACAGTCAAATTCTTCAGTATTGAATGGAATTCAGGAGATGCCCTATCCTGCAAAGCTTTTTTCTATGAAATTTTTGAGTAATCAGTTGAATTGTTTTTGTGTTTTTTTTTGTTTTTTTTTTGGACAGACCTGTCATAGCCACATAATAGCTTTATCATTATACCAGACCAAGTTCTTGAAATTTTCACACAATATGTGCCCAAGGAGTAGCTTTAAGGCTCTAATTTTCATAACTTTTGACTACATGGTTAAAAATTTATTGTATGATATGTAATTTTCTTTGAACTGTGGACAACTTGGGTAGCTCAAAAATTTCTTAAAAAATCACTTCTTTAAGAAATAATTTTTTTTAATTGGTTCTTTAGATTTATATACACGTAAAAAGATTTGAATCATTCCATTTTGTTTCATGTGATGAAAGTTATGAAGAATTTTAGTTTGCAGGTAGTTATAGAATCTCTACTCTAAAATAAAATTTGAAGTCCTTTATATAATTCAAGTTTTAATGTATTTTGAAAAAAATTAAATCATACAATGTAGATTGTTTATTACAACATTACAGCCATTGGAATTGGCATTTTTCAAGTCCATAACTAAATTCTTATCAATTTAGTATTTTAAATCATTCTCTACTTCTTTTTAGTTATTATTTTTTTTCCTATATGTTGTACAATTCCAAATGATTTGAAAATTTTCAAGCATGTAGTCAACTTGCCTTGAAGAATGAATCCAAAGAAGAACCACCAACATGGATATTTTTTCATACAAATGTGACTTTATGAAGTACATTTGCCTATTTTTTTACAAGGACACCAAAAGTTTTTTTTGTCACTTCAAACACTAATATCTTGCAACCCGCAAGGTGGAAATTTTTGAAATTTTTTCCACATCTTCTCAAACCAACATACTACGAGATCCTACTATTGTTTGTGCCCAAAAATGATTTTTTTTCCTAGAATTTGGTACTTGTACTAGAAATGGTAGTTTTGGAGTGCTTTTGGTGAAAATATAGTCAAAAACCTTTAGGAATTTAGTACTCACCAATCAAAGATTGACACATTATCCCTTGTAGGCTTAATACAATGATTTGTCATAGATTTAGATGTTTTCAAGACATAATTAGGGCCAAAAGTAGGGGATCAAATTGAGCAATGAACATAATTGGGTTGGTCTATCTCAATCGTAAATACAAGAAATTGAAGGCCTATTCTCATCTGGCCATACATAAGGACCTTCGTCAGTAGTCAAAAATTGGTCTATGGATGATTTTAAAGGTTATTATGGATACAAAGAATGCACCTATTGGTTTAAAAATCAAATCAATTTTAAGTGACTTCCTTGGTCATAGGCCAGTATCCTTACAAGGATAAAGTGCTAACATTCCTTAGCTCTAAAAGGATGGGGCCTATGACCACTAATTTCATTGTCCATTACTTTGCTTACTACCATTTTGCAACTAGATATAAATGTAAAATTTTGTGTCTATTTTTTAGAGATGAAATCATATGTGATCCTTTTAAGAAAAAAATGAAGAAAATTCACACCAAATACAAAACATACTAAAAAAATCTGAATTTTTTTCCATGGATGTATATTATAGTGTATGATGTCATAAGATAAATCAAAGTTATTGTGTCTCTCTGAAATTAAAAAAATCAACAAACCATGGTTGTAGGCAAAAAGTTCATATTGCTATAAAATATAGAAATTTACAAATTTTTCAGAATTTACAATAGACTAGAACCCGCACTTGATAAGCTTCATTTCATTAGTTGAACTCAAATTAAAAAAAAACATCTTTTTTATGGCTAAAATTCACATCACAAGTAAACAGAAAAAAAATTGGCCAAAATACACTTCAAGGGTGATCCAAGGAACAAGCATCTTCTTCTTTAGAAAAGTCATTGATACATAATGAAAAAATTTACAATACTATTCACCAAAAATGTCCTCCAGCAACTACTTCTTTTGAGAAAAAATTGGATGAAAAAAACTATTTTTTTTCCATCTTGTAGTCTTGGCTGAAGTCATCCAAACAAACACTCAATGTCCACAACAACATTATAAGGTTGAAACTTATGCACCAAACCTCTCTTTCCAAATGGATAAAATTGTGAGTAAATCTTCTAGATTTTAGAGTGATCCATCCTATGCTTACGGAACATGGAGTTCCAAAGTCAGCAAGATGACCCCAATTGCGCACACTGTTGGTTGGTTGAACCCTACAAGCACATGATTCAGAAATAGGGAATCTTCCTCACTTCCAAAACTCTACCCTATAACATTATGATAAGGTGGGTACACCCAAAACCGCCACTTTTTGCTACTGAGCCTAGTTACTATTAACTATTATTAGACTGGTCAAAATTTTCTCATATGTTCTTGTTGGCAAGTGAAAGGAGGCTCCAACGCACCAGAGAATGTGGCATTTGGATACCGTATGCAAAAGTTATTAAGGAACAAAGTTTGGTTCTAAAATGGTTTTCTTCCTCATAGGTACAGAATTGATTTTGGAGATGTATGTAGAGTAAAGATGGCGGTTTAAGGTCAGTGGCACATTTGGGTGTACCTACCTTAACTAGGCAATGGTCCTCCCCCACGTTGGGCAAGTATTGTTGTTGGGCAGATATTTTTGGATGAACTTATGAGATAATTCAAGGATTGGGGTTGGTTGAGGGAGCCGTAGAAGACCATTTTGTTCAATGTAGGAGTCTCCTATTCAAGGACGCAACATGGACCCTTGCCTCATTGGCAGACAATGCTACGTTGTGACAAGCAAAATCCAGTATCATGTTGCTAATGGAACACTCCAGGCAACAATACAGAGAAAAAAAAATCCGCTTTCAATCTTTGTTTTCTGAAGAATTGGGCTTCTGGAAGAATGGAATGGAATGTTGAAGTTGTTTGAGAAGTCAAGTTCTGCTTGTTTTGCTCTTGTTCTATGCCCACTTAAATAAAGAGTCATAGAGACCAAATGACTTTGAAATTGCAATGGGATTTCCATTTGTTTGAAGAAGAAAAAAATGACTTTGAAATTTCTTTAGAAAACTCCAGGTAGAGTTGGGGACAAAAAGATCCATTCCTCATTGGAGACACTTCCCTGCATAGTCAATACTTCACCAAATTATACAACTAACTCCATATTTTAAAAGCTATGAAAGAGAGACATAAAAAAAAGAGAAGCAATATCAAACAATTTTGAGGCATATCAAACAAAGAGAAGCAATGGTAAAAAAAAAAATTAGAAATGATCAATTAAAAACTAGGGTAAGAAGGCTCTGGGAGTTGATTTAAATCCACCACCAAGCAGCTATCAATTTAATACTAATTCATTTTCAATCTACAGGATGCTCGCTTGATTTGAAGCACTTTCAGGTTCTGAAGAGTGATTTCAAAGTCAAAATAATGTTGTTGGATGTTGATGAGCATGGCACATTCCTTGGAAATTATGGGGGCAAAATTGTGCTTGGTAGGTGTGTGGTAAAAGGATGGTAGCACATTTACTTAAACCTCAAAGTTTAATACATTTCTTCCTCCTATTGGGCTTTCAGGTTATAGAGTTAGTTTTAAATTTGGTGGAGAATTGACTTCACGGGAAAGGTCCAAGTGAGGAATGGACTTTTTGTTCCACATTACTATTTCAAAAACATACTAGCATCTATTGATTCTTGTCATGATTGTGGTGGCCATTATCCAAACCTCAACGACTTAGTCTGCCACCACCACCAAAAAAAAATTGTTTTATAAGAGAAGATATGAGTTTCAAGAGCAAGGTGAAGGCTTGCTGCAATTATTAACCCCTAAATACCCAAGGCCTTTTATGAGCTTCTTGAAATTTGCTCTAAATTGAACAAGAAGTCAACATTTTGGTAAATCTTATTAGTTTTCTGAGAATTGTAACTGTACAAATTCAAATTAGACATATAAGAGATCACATGGGAAAAGAAAACACAACAATATTTAATAATATTACAAAAGAAATATCAGTGCATTCACAGACCTCCTCTTCACTAAAACTAGTACTACTTTTATAGAACATTGAAAGCAATTGAACAAATTGCTTACTAACAATAATACACAAATATGAGATGAAGCACACTCAAAAGACTAAGAATGAAGAAAAATAAGTGAAGAATGTTGTAAAGGCGAAACTAGTGTAAAATAAGTTACAACCAATTTTAAGCCTCAATATGGCTATTCCTTGTAGATTTATTGCAAATTTCAAATGTTTTTTCAAGTCATTTGCTATGTAGCGGTGCAATGAAAATATATAGTACTACAAAGAAGTTATAGTTCATTTGAGAATTGAAAAGGGGCTTTAATTTTAAAGTTGAAGGCTACTGTGAGGCTTAAAATTTATTATAATGCCCATATGGATAAAGCAAAAACCAATGACATTGGGAGAGAAATCCATAAACATGTAAGTAATATTTGCAATTGGAAATTTAAAAATCTATTTTTGTATCATTTTCTATTGTAAATGCAAGACAAAAACATTGAAACTAGTTTTTTTTATTTTTTTTCTCTTGTAGGATAGGTTTATATCTACATGGAAAACTTTTAATGATTCTATTTTGAGTAGTGATTTGAAAATTATGAAAATGTCTTAACTTGTTGACAGAGATAACATCTACATGTTATTTTTAACTCAATCTCTGTTTTTCAAAACAAAAGGATTATAGGATGTATAATAATTTGCTACAACAATCTAATTATAAGGATTGTTGTATTTCATTTTTATCTTAAGGTAGGAGGTCCTAAAATGGAGCGGGTTCTAAAACCAATCAAGCTCTAGAGGTACATTTTGCACTTTCCAATGTACAAGTGGTGTGCATTTGAGGAGGTGGTCGGTTTTAGAGCCCACAAAAATGCACTTTTCTGCAACTTCAGAAATTCATAACTAATTCTACAAAGCTTCAAAAAATATGAAACAACTTGGGTTAGATGTCAATTTCTCTTGCCTTTCAAGGATAACTTACTGAAAAATATTTTAAGAAGTTCTACCTCCCCAAAAGTCAGCTTCAGCTCTTAGATGAGCGGTTTATGGACCTCCTACCTTAGAACTATTAACAAATTAATTCTCCCTTCCATCTACTTCCACCTTAATAAATTTTCAAAGAATGAAATCAATTTATTCATCTTTGAAAATCTTTTTTAGATTTTTAACTCAAATTTTTCTCATGAACATTTACACCTCAACACTATTTGGTATAAAAAGTTTAAGTTAATTGAATTCAATTCTAAAAAACTAATATGATAATGTTAAAAAATAACTTTTTTTTTTATCACTTGAACACTAACATTTACAATCTATTTGTTCAATGTTTTTTTTGTTTTTTTAACACATTTCTCATAGAACTCCAATGCAAGATTTTACAATTGAATACGGAAGGATTTTTTTCTTAATATTTGATAGAGTTAATCATAAAGGTCATCCTCAATTGTAGTAGTGGTGTCAAAGGAAGGTTTAACGAAGAATATTTCAAAAGAAACACAACACCAAATTCCATCAAACTGAGTTTTGGTAAGTTTTGGTGCTCTAAGGAGTTTTGTCTTGTTTTTATCCCCAAACATCAGCTCCTAGTCTTGCATTACACACTTTACAATTAACTCCAATTACAAAATTACAAAAGATGTGCATTTCACAAATTTAACAATTGAACTAAGGTGGATACCCTCCAAATCCCACTTTCTGCTATTATGCCTAGTTATTATTATTAGAATGGTCAATTTTTCATACTTTCTTGATAGTAAGTGAAAATAAGTTCCAACACACCAAAGAACGTGGTCAGGGAGGATTGACACCTCTATTGCATGCAAAAACTGTGAAGGGTCAAAAAGAAATTGGAAGAGGTTCTAGAATCGTTTCTTCCACATAGATACATATTGATTTTCTAGCACATGTTGTTTGACCATCTTGTTTAAGGAAACCTCAAAGGATTCCCAAATGAATCTCCAAAAGTGTTGTCCAAAAACTTGCAAAGTGAGGAAATTTCAAGTGCTCTTCCAAAATTACAGTTTATTTTTATTTTTTAGTATTTTTTTGGAACATGTGAATGAATCTATGCAACATTGAAAGAGAAGAAACAAAGAGAAGAAAACGAAGAGAAGAAAACGAAGGTGGAAGTCACAATACAATTTACACCAGCCGGCCAATCATTTGGAGCCAAAAAAGCAGATATTGAAACGTCATCAATTCGCTCTTGTCAATGCTGCAAAATGAATTATATTTTATTTTCATATCCACTCTGGCACTCTCATATCAGAAAACAAGATAAGGTGGGTGGCTCAAAAAGCGACCCTCTTCTTCAAACAACCACGTAGGGAGGCTCTGAAATGGAGAGTATGGTAGAACCACCCATTGTCGACCACTTAAGCAATTCTGCATATGTTATGGAGTAGTACAAGGCAATATAAATTTATAGTCATGTAGGAAGATAGAAATGATGGGCATTGTCAAGTTTTCATGATTTTTTTCCTTAAACTGAATTTACTATAAATTTTGGAACCCAAAGTTGGCCTCAACCCATTCCCAGGATATAAAGTCTTCCAATTTCGACCATTCCATAACTACTTTCCTACTCACTGCTTCCTGCTTTCTTGCTCACTAAATTAGGACATGTGTCATGACTTTATAGTGCCAACCTTGCAAAAGAGAAAAAATCACATTTCAAATTATAGTTGGAATCTGTACCAGCCTTGGTTGGAAATAGCTGCACCCTACAGGTTGGTTATTGATGTCTGATTGGTAATGGGTGGTTCTACCATAAATGATTCTAAAGTGGATTGTCAACTTATCTTAGTGCGAAGTGTTCCATGGCCAGGGAGGATTGACCCTTGTATTGTCCTATGATTTATCTCCTGCAGAATGCATTAAAAAATTTTATTTGCCGCATATGGTAAAATTTTCAAATTTTGAATTCATATTTGCAATCAAAGGCCCAAAATTAGCAAGAAGGGATGTAATAATACATAATTTAATCCCTAAAGGCCCGTTTGTCCCCTCGGAGGACAATTTGGGTCCAAGTAGGTTCCTATGACCTCAATTTGTAGAGAAATTTTTGGGGATTTTTTGAGGTTGTGCGGTTCTGCGAGAGCTTTGTGGATATGTAATTTTTATTTCAATTGGTGCCCGAGAGAAAAAGCTATGCCCAAAATAGAATTTGGCGGGTAGCACAAAAAAATCACAGAAAGTTAGAATAAATTTCTTAAATATTTTTTTCAAAATCTATGTCTTTTTGTCTACATTTGAAGCTTTGATTCATTCTATTTGGACTAATAATGAAAAAGTTATGGACAATCTTAGTTTTTCGGGCAATCTAAGCATCTTCTTGAAAAAATAACTTTTAGGATTCATTTTTTAATGCAATTTTTACAATTTTTAGAAAAAAATTGTTAGACAAGGTTGAATTTGCTTGCTAGAACAATCTCACTGTTGGGATTATGGTATTTCAATTTTGTCTTAGAGCTATTAATGATTTAGTTATTTCTTCAATCTTGAACCTACTTCTACTTAACAATTTTTTAATGAGTAAAAGTTTAGTGTTTTTTTCTTGTATTTTTTTTTCCAAGATTCTCAACAGAATTATTCAGCATATAAACTTAGAAAATCAAAATCAACAATACAAAAAATTTAAGTTAAATAGGTTCAAAGCCCAAAAATCTCGTCAAGCAAGGTGCAAAAAAACTTGTTTTCTTCACTTTGAATGCAAATATCTTGCAATCTATTTGGTCAAAGTTTCTGAAATTTCTTGCACACATTCTCATACTAGCCTAGTATAAGATCCTACGGTTAGATATGCAAAAAACAACAATTTTTATAGTTTTTTGCTCTTTGCAATAGAAGTGGCAATTTTGAGTGTGTTTTGATGGAAAAAAGGCCTCGGGGCTTTAGGGGTTAAGGGGCACAAAATAGGGGGCAATTTTTACATTTACCTTTCAATGGGGCAATACATGGATCAATCCTCCTTGGCCGTGTTGCATAATTAAGGGTTGTCAATGGATGGAATAAGAGCTAGGGAGTGTCCAGTTCAAAGTTAGGGTGTATTTGCTTAATTTCTCTAAATGGGATTAATTGCCCAATTGCCTTCTTACAAATGAACCTTATGCATTATTTTTTGAATGCCGTAGTGTTTATTTTTTTGTCAAGCCATATCTTTTTTTAGACTGGACATGTGTGAGTTTCGCAAGGCCTAGGATCACAAATAGGTGCCTATGGCAAAATTATTTGGAAATTTATAAGTAATTCATAAATGCTCCTAAAAATATGAAACTACTTTGTGTTAGATTCCACATCAATTTTTCTTCAAATGAAAAATAAGGAAAAATATTTTCGGACATCTAAAATCCGTTGAAAAGGCCCAACAACCTTTAAAGAACGCTTTTTGAGCCACCTACCTTATTGCATACAATATGAGGGTCATGTTCAAAAAAATTCATTTGAAGTGCATTAATATATTTATTTGGTTTATGCAGTTTCTTGGTATTTAAAATTTATATTTTACTATATAAATTCAAAAGTTTAATATGTTGTAGAGAAGAAAAAAAGCGGTTGGTCTACATTCCTCTTCAATTCCAATTTGTGACCTAAAATAAAACGGCATGATCACCAAACAAACTCATTGTTCCACAAACATGTTAGAAAGGTTGGAACATTCAAAATAATGACACAACAACATTGCGAGTGAACCTCAATTTTCATGCACTTAATCTATACAATTACTAAGATAGAATATACAATACTAAGGTAGAAGATAGGAAACATTTGGCATTGATTGGAAAGAAAAACAAGTTGAGCATTAAAAACATCACAAAACCAATGTGATAAATGTGTATGATGGTAAGCGCACTTCTAATTGCCAAAAATTACAGCTAAGAAAGGTAATTGAGCCCATAGTGGATAAAATGGGAGCAAGCCCATTGTGGACAAAATTATAATGATAGTGTATATTCAAGCTCTGAAATGTATACCACTAATTAAATTTTTGTCCACAATGGACTTGCTCCCATTTTATCCACTATAGGCTCACTTACCTTATAGTTACTATTAAATGGCAAGATTTATATCTATCATGTTGAAATGATAAATGAAAATGAATTTCTACACAAATTACAATGCATTATTAAGAAATAAGTTAAGAATTTTCTAAGTCCCAATGATGTATGTATCATAAATTGACACAAAGTTCTTATGTTTAAACCTTTTACATCCTCAAAATTAATATGTTATTTTAGGCAATAATCTAAATGTGATGTTTTTTTATTAACAATTATTTTAAATGTACTTCCTTCACAAGTACAAGTAGGAAGATTGGTGCTAGTGTGAAACCAATGAAACTTTGCATTGAAACCTGCATTGGAAGTGCAACTAAGGTCAATTTTGGACTTTGAAGCAATAGAGGTCCTTCCTAAGAGGTTCTTCCTAAGGAACATGACTCAAACAATAAATGCAATTTGTATTGGAATAATGAATAATTTGGATGATTTTTTAACCACACTCATTTATTTGAAACTATTTTAATTTGAAACTATTTTATTAAAGTTTTTACAAGCTTTTCTCTAGCCTTTAGGTCCTAAGTGATGAATTATACTCTTTTTTTAAGCAATGGATTTGCCTTTTTTTTTTTAAAAACAAAACAAAATAACAAATTCTACCAAAGCTACACTATTTTAAATTTGTGAAGGATAAATACTATGGTAGTGTCCTAATTTTTACAATACACTAATTCTATATAGAATTGTCTTAGTGATCAGAGGCAAGCACATATATAAGTTCACAATCTCACAATCTATTGTCACGTTCTTGTTCAAATGGATGGTCATGATTTCATCTATATAAAATTTCATCAAAATTTGGAAGTATTATTGAGTTTTAAATTTAATTGTAACAAATTTTAAGAAATAACTTCATTTTTTTCTGCAATGAAGTGTTGCAAAAATTAAATGCCAAACTTTGGTGTAAAGTATGTACATATATAATGGTCAATACAATTTTCTTGTTCAATATTTTACAATTATACACATTTTGTTTCTTTACCCATTCAATATAGGTTGCTATGGCTTCTAAAACCGTAGAATGAGGGTAGTGCTATATGAACTTTGAAATGTCACTTCCGCAAATTTGGGATGAAAAGTGAATAATTCATGCTTGAATTCTTAGAATTGCGTTTGGTTTTTCTTTGCCATGAAAATTAATTGATGCAAATAAACACATTTTTGTTGTCATTGGCAACTTCCTCTAATACTATTTTTTCTTCTAAAAATTATATCTTGGCATACTAAATTATAGAAGTTCTTTATATTTATGCACATTATAAGACCTATATTATTTGTTGCATTTTGATGCAATACTTGCGATTTTTCTTAGAGTGCTTTAAAATTAGACAAATGTTTCTAAAATTTAATTTAATTTTTTTAAATATATAAAATTACACTTTTTAAATGTGAAAATATAAATTTATATATATATATATATATATATATATATATATTTGTAGGGCATATGAAGATTGTTTTATTGGAAGAGCAAGCATATGATAATTCTTTAACCTCTAAATGCCTAATAAATGCCCAAAGCCTACTTTGAGTTTTTTGGAGTTTATTCAAAATTAATCAAAAAACACAAGGTTAGATTAGTTTAATCCAATTTTTTAAATTATTATTATATAAATTTAAACTATTTGTTTAATGGATCACATAGAAAAAGACAACACAACAATATAACTTATAGATTGGAAGATTCTATTGTTTGATTAAGAGGGTGTTAAAATTGTGAAAGTAATTTGAAGTCTTCCAATCCATCTTTTACAAGTAAAATCTAAAACCCATTAAGGTCATGAAAAAAATATGAGGCTAGAGGAAATATGACATGTATAACTATGACCAATTTACAACTTTTCAAAATCTACTCTACAATTTTTTTAAATGAATTTCCACTATGCTTTTCCCCTCAAAATCCAAAGTATTTGAGGCTCATCTTCATGAGCTCTTAACACTAGAAAACCAAAAAATGCAACAGACACCCTCGCACAAAATCTTCAATAGTAAAAAACATCAACAATTCTTTTTAAATTATGTTTTTGACATATTGAAGGAAATCAAAATCAAAATCAAACTACAAAATATATTATTTTGGTAAGTCAATAATAAAATGTGGTGCCTTGGTCATTTACTTAGGAGTTAAATAGTGTAACTCTAAAATCCCAAGAAATTAGGTATTTTGACATAAATTTTTTTGAGAGATAGAAAAAAAATTTAAAATTCCGCTAGCAACCTTTAGGTCTGAGTTGATTAACTCCAAGGGATCAAATGTTCATTCAACATATGCATGAAATCATCGATAGGTTCATACAAAGTCAATTGCAAATGGATGTTTCTAAAGATTTGATAGAAGATGAAGACATTCACTCCCTTTGTGGGAGTTTAAAAATTTACAATTGAATGCTCGGATCTAAAGTTAGGTTGTCTAAAAGAATTTGGCAAATTTAGGCATCTTTTCTTGAAATTCTTCATCTACTTCTGAAATCTAGCACAAATGTATATAATATGATATACTCCCTCTGTCTCAAAATAAATTTGGAGTTACCAAATATACTTGTCCCAAATTAAATTTGAAATTGACTCTCCACAACTTGATGGACAACAATTGAAGCTAGTTCAAACACCCTAAAGCAAAAGAATCTATACGTACCACGTTGGATAGACTATATAGCAATTTGATCCCTCCAAAGGGAATCAAGATGCAATTTCATGGACTTAAATTACAAGACATTGTCGAAATTCAATGGACATCACTACACCGATGTTGATAAGAGAATGATCAAATTTAATACCAATGGAGCAATTCCCAAAAGGACAAAATTTGTCAATTTTGCCGCTTGTTTTCAACATGTGCCGCTTCACTATTGACTTCCAGTCTTCCATGCATAATGGGGTTTAGTAGAAGCTACAAGTAACTACGAAATCCTTTGAAAATAGAAGCTACTCATGCACTAATCTAGCAATTATAGGAAACCCTGGATTTATTTCAAGATAGAGGGACTTAGGGAGTAGACTTATGTAATTTTCACAAAAAAATACTTTTAGTGCAAAAATCTCTTTCCAAGAGTAGTTAGAACCCCACTAACCCTACTGAGCAAGTTTGAATAAAAATATTTTGTACTATCTACGAACACTATTATGTTGAAATCTTGAATGGATTGAGTTCTTAAGAATCTCCTCATTGCACTTAAAAACATAAAAAAAGTGCTAGTGCATTGCCTATACACTTTACTTCCTAGTATTATAGGTGATTTAGAGTAAGATAGACCTTGTATTTGCTTCTAAAACTTTGCATGTGTGTACCTAATAAATACAATCTTCAATGGTATAGAGACTGAATTTTTTGTAGAGCACAAATTTTACTCCAAGAGAGCTTGAAGTTGTTGACCTTGTTTTATAGAAATAGAAAGTATTTTTTTTCTTCATTTCAAACATTATAATCTTTCAATCCAAGCGGTTAGTAGACTGATATTTTTTCCACACTTTGCCATGATGGTCTACTACACTTTTGAATGGTTGAAATGAAAAAAAATACTACTTTTGTCCTTCAAAACCCTCCCAAATCAAGCTCAATTTGTGTTCCACTAAAAAGCTCCATTTATTGATTTTGATCATTGAATAAGCATTGGCCGTATTGAATGACCTTGTCGGGGCAAGTGACAAAAGATCAAGGAGCATTCCTCTCCTAGCAAGCTTGTCCTTGTCCATATGAGGCACCTTGTCGGCTTGTTGCTTCTTCAAATAGTTGTGTTGACAACAGATTCGGTGACCACTGGGGTGCTACAAAAATTTGTTCATGAAAGAGGTTAGTTTTCTTTATTGTAGGTATTTAAGTTTGGAGCATGTATTTCTAGAATCCCATTGTTGCCACCAACCTTTAAATCAATAGGAATGATGAGTTGGTATCATTCATAAATGATGCTCAAATATGATACTTTTCCCTAGAGATTTTGCTTAGAATTTATTGCCAAACAACATGCAACATAATATAGGGAGGCATCAATTCATGGTGCTAAAAATTAGAAAAAACTTTGAAGTAATATATAGAGTATAAATTACTCTACACTCACTTATAAGTAAAATACAAGTACATGTAAATAATATGTCAAATTGATTTCTTCCCTAAAATAGAATGGAAAATATTGGTCATAGAATTTTCTTCTAGGTATGTAAGTAAGTTTAATATAGGGTATTGCTAACTTGCTTTGTCTAGATGACAAATTGTGTAATGGTTGCTTGACACAAACATTTTATGTTTGTCTCAAGCGTGGTCCTCTCTTTTGCACTAGTTTACATTCTTGGATTCTTAACTTAGACTGTTTTTAACTTGGATGCTAAAAACTATTGTTTATGCTTCACTATGGATGCTTCAAGTGCCAATGCATTGAATCATGTTTTGTGTTGTTGTTTATGGTTCATTTCTTGCTTTCAAATGAATGCTCTACTTATGTTTTCTATGCATCCTATACGTTTGAATGTTCAAGGTTTCCAATTTAGTTTCAAACCATGTTCAAATGCCAATGTTTTGGTTTAGTTGTTTTTTTACAATGTTGATACGTGTTTAGGGTGAGGATTTAGGATTTTGTTTAAGATTGACTATTTTGGGGTTGCTAGATTAGGATAAGGATTCTTTTGTTGCAGATCAAGATTTAGGGTCCACTAAGTTCATTTATGGATTTTTTGAAAGTGAGGATTCAAAGTGTGGACTCTAGGAAGACATATCCTTTGGATTTAGTAAAAATTTGTTCACCAATGTTTATGTGCTTAGGGTTTAGAGAAAATTATTATGGCAACACCGAGGAAGAGGCACATCAAACTCTAGGCATGCAAGGACAAGGAAGCAAATGTAAAGTTCTTTGACAAGGTGAAAGTTGGTGATGATAAATCAAAAGCATTGCTAAGGGAGTGCTTGAGGGTTGCTAATGTACTGAACTAGGGATTTGATTTTGGAGACGCTAAAGAAGGCTGCCAAATTTAGAAAAGAATTGAAGGGGCGAGGGTGAGTAGGTGACCCTTATAGTCCAAAAGTGATACAATTCAACATTTGATTTAGCCTCCTAGCTTAATGCATTTTTTTTCCGAGTTGTTGATGTAGTACATGGAAAGTTTTTGGATGTTTATGTAATATAGGCAACAGATTGAAGCCATTAACTTTATGTTTTTACAATTGTATTGGATGAACACATTTCACGCTTTTTATTGTTACAATATTTTTTTGGTATTGCATATTTGCATCATACATACTTGAGCATTTGTGGTTCAATTATGTTTGTCCATTTTTTGGAGGCTTTGTAGATCATATCTACCTTTTGGGTGGGAGTACTATGTTTGTGAGCCTTGGAGCCTGAGCCAGGAGCCTGAGAGCTGTGAGCCTCAAGTTGTGAAGTATTTAGTGTACTGTTTGGATTTTAGACCTATGACCGTGGTTTAAAAATTTAGGATCTTTACAGGTAGTGAACTATAGGAAATATATCAATTGGCCTAAAATAAAATTGGGATACTCCAAACATTCTCATTATTTATTTGACTTGTCTACATTTTATTTTGTATTTTCTCAGTTGCGACTCCATCATCCTAGAGAATTAAAGCCCCTTTGAGGGACTTGGAGATTAGGACTCTCAAATTATTTTATTTTTATTTTTATTTTTTGTTTTAATATTTTGAATATTTTTGTTATGATTCTATTACCCTCCAAGAATCTCTTTTGGTACCAAGAGGCCCTTGGGGATTTTAGAAGTTGAGACTCTTAAAACTTTTTTTTCCAAATTTTTTATTTTTTATTCATTTTATTTTGTCACAACTCCATCACTCCTCTCATAAACACCCCTTAGGGATTATTGGGTTTTGAAATCTCAAAACTCTTTTGTCAATTTCAAATTCTTTTTTTAATTTTTTTTTCCAACTTAGTTACTTCTAGAAACACCTTTTGGTACCAAGAGATCACTTGGAGGATTTGGGGTTTGAAACTTTCAATTTTTTCTTTTGTCTATATATTTTTTAATTCTATTTTTCTTTTTTTGCAACTTGGTCACCCTTAGAAGCCTGTCTTGGCAACAAGAGCCCCTTTGGGGTGTTTGAAGCTTGGAACTCTAAAAAAATTTCTTTTAAAAACAAATTCCAATTTCAACTTTTTTTTTTGACTTTGTCACTGCTAAAAACCTCTCTTGTCACCGTAAGATCCTTTGGGGAGTTAGAAGCTTGGAACTCTTAGACAAAAACAAAAAAAGTTTAATTTAAAAAAAAACTCAAATTTTTTTTTCAAATTTTTTTTTTCAACTTTGTCATTACTAGAAACCTCTCTCGCCATCGAGAGACCCTTTGGGAAGTTTGAAACTTGGAACTCTCAAACAAACAAACAAAAATCAAAATATTTTTCAAGTTTTTTTATTCAACTTTGTCACTGTTAGAAGCCTCTCTCATCACCAAGAGACCCTTTGGGGTGTTAGAAGCTTAGAACTCTCTAAAAAAAAGTTCAAAAAAGAAAATCTCAATAAATTTTTTCAAGGTTTTTAGTTTTTTATTTTTGCAACTTTTTGATACCAAAAGATCCCTTGAAGAAGGGGGAGTTTAGGTCTCTCAAAACTCATTTTTTTGAATTTTTTATTTGTTTCATTTGGGATGTTTGAAGTTTCAGACTCCCCTTAATTTAATTTAAGAAAATTAGTCAGTCTAATAATATTAACTAGGCTTAGTAGCAAAAAGTGGCGGATTTGGATGTACCTACCTTATCATAATGTTGTGGCATTTTGGTGACTAAAATTGTTGATGACGTTGTGGACCACAATTGTTCCTAGATGTTAATTTTGCCAATTTCAACTTCACATGTTTTTATTTTTGTCTTTTTTTTATTTAGCATGTGGTTTTCAACTGGCTACTTTATTTAGTATTTGGATTTTGTCTCTAGCCAATTCCATATGTAGTTCTTTTTGTTGCACTATTTTGTGTTTGGTTTTCATCTTTGCTTATTTGAGAACTTTTCTTCCTTATAAGAAAATAAGGGTATTGAAAATTGCCCCATGGTACTTTAAGGGTTAAGTAAAAACTTCCCTATTTATTTTAAGAAATTTCAAGACTCTTTCTTATCATGAATAATTTTTCACTTTGATTTATAAATAAAAAATAATGGATGGAGATTTAAGTAAAAACTTTCCTATTTATTTTTTAGAATTCTCAAAGAGTCATCCTAATGAAGTATTATTTGTCATGTTGATTTAAAATAAATAAAAGATAGAAGGTAGAAATATAAGTAAGAACTATCTTCTTTTTTTCAAATCTCCAAGACTCCTTATCATGAATTGTTTTTCAGTTTGATTTTATAAACAAAAAATAAATGATAAAGATTTAAGTAAAAACCTTTCTTATTAAATTTTTGCAGTTATCAAAGAATCCTCCTAATTTTGAATTATTTTTTGCATTGATCTAAAAACAAAATATAAATGGAGGAGATTTAAATAAGTACTTGACCATTTATATTTTGCAAATCTCAAATAATCATTCTACTCATGTATTATTTGTGGCATTGGTTTACAATTAGAATAATAGCGGGTGGACATTTCAATAAGAACTTTACTATTTATTTTTTGCAATTTTCCTAAACTCCTCCTAAATCACTCCTAATCAAATATTATTTGTCATTTTTATTGTGTAAAAAAAAAAGGGTTGAGGTTTAAGTATTACCTTTCCTAGGATTTTTCTTCAATTTTTTAACAAACTCATCCTACTAAAGTATTATTTGTCATATTGATTTAAAATTAAAAATATTGGATCGGTGTTCATGTAAAAACTTTTCCTTATTAAATTTTTGTAACTCTCAAAGAATCCTCCTTATAATGAATTAATTTTAATTTTAATTTTATAAATAAAAAATATTGGATGGAGATTTAAGTATTTAAAAGCTTCTCCTTTTATTTTTTGGAATTATCAAAGACTCATTCTAATCATAAATTATTTGGCATATTGATATTTAGAATAAAAATAAAATATATAGATTCAATCTATAAATTAATTTTTTGCACCTTGTTGGCTTAGATTTTAACCTATAAAGTCTCAAGGCCTTTTTTCCATCAAAAACCACTCAAGACTATCAGTTCTATTGCAAAGAGTAAAAAATTTAGTTAATTAATTAATTTTTGTATATCTGAATGTAGGATCTTATACTAGACCATATAGGAATGCGTGGAAGAAATTTTAGAAACTTTGACCACATAGATTGCAAGATATTTTCATGTAAAGTGAATAAACCAAGATTTTTTGCACCATGCTTGACTAGATTTTTTGGCTTTGAATCTTCTTCACTTAAAATTTATTGCACTATTGATTTTTATTTTTTATTTTTTATATTGAAGAACTGAGTTGAGAGTATAAGGAAAAAAATTCAATAAAACATATACTTGATTTTCATTCCTAAGAAAGTTTTTAAGTAGAAACATGTTCAAGATTGAAGGAAAAACTAAATCAATAATAACACTAACATGAATTGAAAATTTGAAATACACTAATCTCTATGGTGAGATTGTTCTAGCAAGAAATCTAACATAACCTTACAAAACTTTTTTTATGAAAAATTATAAAAATTGAATTGAGAAATGAATCCTATAAGTTATTTTTTCAATAAGACACTTTGATTGCCCAATAAACAAGATCGTCCATAACTTTCACATCACTAATTCAAATGGAATGAAACAAAGCTTTCCATTTAGGTAAAAATACAGTCTATGAGAATGAGTTTTTTTTTTAAAATTTTAATTTTCTATGGTTTTTTTTTGTTTTGCCCATTGAACTAAAATTGGGGGGCCTATTGTACCATAATTTTTTTTCTTGAGCATGAATTGAAATAAAAATTATATTTCTATAAAACTAATATGTCTTTCTATCTTTACAAAAAGTTTGAAGAACTCACAATGACAATGAACATTGAGATGGTAGGAATTTGTTTAAAATCCATTTTGTCCTCCAAGGGGACCAAATACCTTATTTTTATTTTAGGGATAAAGGCTTTGAATCTTCTTAGCATAAATTTTTTGTACTACACTTAATTAAATGGAAGATAATTTTTTTGAAAGTCAACCATGAAGTGGACTCTATTAGATGGACATGGGACTACTATACAAAATAGTGAAATTAGGTTGCCCTTCACTAATTTCTTGACATTATATGGGGATTTCTGTTAAAATGGCGGTATTACGTGTGCCGTTTTCAAAGTGCCCACTTTGAACCATGAAAGTGACATCTATGATAGTTATAGATTTCAAGAGTCTAGGACAAATATAGATTTTAGATCGCACAATTTGAAAAATCTAGGACTGATATAGATTTCATAAATCTAAAAGAGGTATAGATTTTAGACCATTTCAGAGTGAATGGTCTGAACTGTTAAAAGTGCCAAACTAACAGAATACCACCATTTTAACGAAATTGTCCATTTATATACTATAGAAATGTTTATTGTTGTTGTACAAAAGAATGCACTACTTTTGAATTAAGTATTGTTGAAATTGGGACCATTCATGAACCTTGATGTGTGTGTACAAATGTAAATATCTATTGAAAAATATTTGTTGACTTTGATAGCCTGACTGCACTGTAACTTTCTTGGAGGTAAGACAACCTAATTTCACTATTTTGTATAGACGGCTTAGAGGTCGTGTAGGACGCCCAAAGGTCATGTTAGACATCCCAAACTTTAGAGGTCATGTTAGACATCCCAAACTTTAGAGGTCATGTTAGACATCCCAAACTTTAGAGGTCATGTTAGACATTCCAAACTTTAGACTTTAGAGGTCATGTTAGACATCCCAAACTTTAGAGGTCATGTTAGATGTCCCGGAGGTCATGTTAGACATCCCAAACTTTAGAAGTCATGTTAGACATCCCAAACTTTAGAGGTCATGTTAGACATCCCAAACTTTAGAGGTCATGTTAGACGTCCCAAACTTTAGAGGTCATGTTAGACATCCCATACTTTAGAGGTCATGTTAGACGTCCCGGAGGTCATGTTAGACATCCCAAACTTTAGAGGTCATGTTAGACAATCCAAACTTTAGAGGTCATGTTAGACATTCCAAACTTTAGAGGTCATGTTAGACGTTCCGGAGGTCATGGTAGACATTCCAAACTTTAGAGGTCATGTTAGACATCCCAAACTTTAGAGGTCATGTTAGACGTCCCGGAGGTCATGTTAGACATCCCAAACTTTAGAAGTCATGTTAGACATCCCAAACTTTAGAGGTCATGTTAGACATCCCAAACTTTAGAGGTCATGTTAGACATCCCAAACTTTAGAGGTCATGTTAGACGTCCCAAACTTTAGAGGTCATGTTAGACATCCCAAACTTTAGAGGTCATGTTAGACGTTCCGGAGGTCATGGTAGACATCCCAAACTTTAGAGGTCATGTTAAACGTCCAGGAGGTCATGTTAGACGTCCCAGAGGTTCAGAGGTATTCCAGAAGACAAACCCGGGTGTCCATAGCTTTTGAATAGTTTGTGATTTGATCCGCGTCACTGGATGGACCAGCTCGCCGTTCACCGAGCTAGAATCCGAGAATAAAAAATGAACTGCATCACCAGCAACCGGAAACTGCAACAGCAAATACGTTATTAGTTATTTCAGATTTGATCCACGTTTCCGTCCACACTCACTCAATTGCACCGAAGCACCTTAACTCCTAACAGCACACTTTTCATGCCGCGAATCTCTAACTGTCATCCCCTACAGTAGTCGGGGTTCCGGCCCACATTAATTCTACATGCAGTGAGTACAGTACAGCGCCGGCTACAGTAACCGGATGCCCTTTCCAGCAGGATCAGGGTTAACCGAATTTCCATATTTACCGCTGCCATCAGTCAATCGCCACAGTAAACTTTCTGTTCTAATTCAGTTGCAAGTTGTGTCGTGGTTAAAATGGTCCTTCCCAATCAGTCGATCTGCAACTGAACGCCTGCAAGTGGTGATTTTCCAATCGAAAAGGTCGTCACTCCAGCACTGTGGATGCCCCATTTCGGATACCTACAGTGAGTTGAGTGTGTCCACTTGGGCTGTCGAATGCCAATTACTGTATAATAATAATACGAACAGCTCAGGCTTGAGGGCTGGCACCGGTCAAAGTGTTTCGTGAATGGCCTCGTGGCAAATTGGTAACAGTCCACACCACCGTTGTGATTCAAGTGATCTTAAGGTTGCCGGTGCGCCTAGCTGTTATCGAAGTCAACCCCAAGTTGGATTAAATTGATTGTCTGAATCTGAATATGGTCCACCAGTGCCGAGCAAATTACCATATGTGAACAGTGTAGTGTGCACCTGATGTGTGCTACTGTAGTGAGGGTGTGAAATAGGAGTCATATGAAAATTAGTTTCGCTACAATACTTTTCAGGGGGGAATTACTGTACTTTACAATGTGTGGTATCTCAACCTGCACTTTGGTAAAGTGGTGCTACGGGCACTCGTAGGACAAATCAGTGTCAAGTGGTCAATGCAGTTGTTTTGGGTCCGTGGCAAATTGTTCGTGTGGTGATAAGTATAACATTAAATCGTCTACTTGTACAATTTGAAATATACTCTCCTATTTGGGTTACATAATTTACTTTAACCCCTAAAATCCCAAGGCCTTTTTTCCATCAAAGACCATACAAAACTGTCAAAGAGCAAAAAAGTTTAAATTTTTTTTTTTTTTTTTCATATCGAACCATAGGATCTTGAACTTGATTGGTATGAGAATGTATGGAAGAAATTTCAAAAAAATTGACTATGTAGATTGCAAGATATTTGCATTTAAAGTGAAGAAAACAAGTTTTTTTCAAGAAGATGCCTAAAATTGCCTGAGAAACAAGATTTTCCATAACTTCTCAATACTAGTCCAAATAGAATGATTCAAAGCTTTAGATGTAGAAAAAAAATGTAATATTTGAGACAAATTGAAGAAAATTGAATTTTTTGTGATTTTTTTGGGGTTGCCCCTCGAGTTGCTTTTTTGGACTTAGGGTGGCATAACTTTGCTCTCATGCACCGATTGAAATAAAAATTATATTCCCATAAAGCTAATCTAATTTCCTATCTTCAATTTTTTTTTCTTCAAAAAATCATGTCAAAAATTAAAATCACACAAGCCTATCAAAAATCCCAAGAGTCCCCCATAGGGACTTTGAGACTTTAAGGGTTCACTCTGACATCATTTCCATTGTTTTTAGCAAGATTGTTACAAAGTAATAAATGGTTCCCTAGTTGAGAAAGATTTTATAAATTTTTTTTGTAACTTGGTGAAACCTTAGAATCTTGTACCTAACCAATATGTTGACTTTTCTACCAATTTTTAAAGTTCACCAATTTGAAGTGAAATGTGCATTGGTAACTGTGATTTGCTAGCTCTTCTATAATTTATCATTTAACTAACTTTGAAGTGGTTAATTTTCATTGTTCAATGTCTAAATATGAATTTTCTTGTACCGATCCAAAAGTACTTTTGAATGTGCCTCCAATGACAAAAAAATTCTACTTTTAATTCCAAAATACTAAAAATTTAGAAGCTCATTTGGAGGGGCATATTTAGACTAGGATGAACCAACCCCATCACATGCACATCCTTCCAAAGTCATTCCAAGGGTGCATGTAAAAAAAGAACCCCTTTTCTGTGCTTGATTAATTTATCTTCTACACGTCTCTTAGATAATTTGGGCCTCAAATTGCAAATATGAATTCTGAATTTCCAATTTTTTTTTATCATGGGTGACAAATAAGAAATTCCAGCGTTTTCCCAGGATAAAGTCAGGAACAAGCAAGGGGTCCGTGAACTAAAGCGCGCAACCGGGGGCGGTTCACCCCGGCCGGCCTATTCAGGTCTGCAATTCAGGAGCTGCTCTTTTAACAATGTTATTGTGTTCCCACTCTGGACAGCGGTTTCCCCCTTCACTAGCTCCCACCGAAAACCAGGCCGTGCGGACGCTAACCAGTGGTGGGGGTAGAGCGCTGGGCATTCCATCCACCCAGCAGCCAGCAGTGGGCCCAATCTGGGTGCCATCAACACCCTCCATCCACACTGGCCCCCTCCTCACCACCGGTTAGCGCCCGCACGGCCTGGTTTCGGTGGGAGCTAGTGACTTGGGTTCTACCCCCACACGCATGAAAACCGACTGCACGAACCGACATGGCGTACTTGGAATCAGGGTTACACTGACTTACAACTCTCCCAGTTCAGTTCGTGTTAAAATGGTAACAGAGATCGGTTCATGGCCAATGGTCGGCACAGGTCAACGTAGTAGAAAAACTCTACATAAGGAAAAATCATGCCCTCAATCTCTTACACTGTGTGGCACGTTTTTCTAATTTTTCACTGTATCCGTCGGGAGTAAACTATCACTGAAAAACATGAAACACCGCACTCCATGTTCCACGATTTCTTTAATCATTGAATAAGACGGGTTTTAAGCTTGAAGGAGATTTAAGACCCAAATAAAGCGGATTACAGTAGAGAATGGCTGAACGGGAAAAGGGATCAGCACAGAACGCCCAAAGCCGGCACCTGCAAGGCTGGCGTCCCCCGTTGGGAAGCCAATCCAGCTTGGCCACCACATGAGGAAACTCCGCTTGGCCCGCACCGCTCGAATTAGTCAGCATTCCCAGTACTGTATGAGTATTTGGCCACTTGTGAAGGTTTTATAATCGAAAAGGGATTGCCTGTGCGCCACATACAATGACTCTTCTCTAATGTCACTGCAACACCCCCCAACATGCACGTGATTATATGGAGTTTCGTAATGCAGTAGAACTCCCGTGAAGCGGTAAGAGTGCCAAGCCATTGGAGGAGGAGAATATTACATTAGAGTGGTTATTGCTTTAGAGAGGGGATGCGGCATGACTGACATTTGAAGATTTTTTAAAAGTGGTCTGTACTTTCACAGCCGTGCTCCTCGACTATTAGTCATGTTCGATCGGATGGATTCAAAATTCAATGAAAGTTTTTTTTTTTTTAATTTAAAAAAAACAAACACTTATTTTATACATCTTCAATGCATCCAGGCCGGGACTGAAGGAATAATATATATCACTTTAGAGAGATTATTTGATTATAGAAGTTCTATTGTATTATGATAATATAATGTTGTTTCAATATGGGCTTGTGTCATTGCCACAATTATGGCAATCAAGAGATGATAAAGAACAACTTTCATTGAAATTGGTGATCGAAGCAAGAGAATCTTACTTCACCTATTTTACGGATAATTGGTTGTGGTTAAGATAGATGTTGTCACACTTTCACTTCTCCCCATTCTCAATCTTCAAAAAATGAGGATGTGACACTTTCTCTTTGAATTGTGGAGGGCCCATTCTTTGAAGATTGAGAAGTTTTTTTTGGTCCTTTGGACGTGAAGAATCGGTGTGAAGATTGAGAACCCATGAAGATTGAGAACCCATGGAGAAGATTAAGAAGCCTTGTCCATCCTCATTCTTCACACAATTGGAGGCTCTTTTCACTCCACACCTTTTCATTTTTCTTATAAAAGTTTCATTCTCAAAGAAGGGTGTGACAACCCCTAATGGCAAAGCAAACCGAGATATGAACAATAACTCCAAGTAAGGACCTACCCAAGTTGTATAAGCTCCGAGGAGAGTGTTGACTTGCAATTGTTCTTCATGACAAACAATTTTGTCATTTCTTGACTTAGTCATTGTGCTAATAAGTTTGGACCATTTGATTGCCTTGGGATCTCAAAATACTCTTCACAAGAAATAACAAATTGCAATTCTACTTTTATAGTTTTCTTGTTTCTTTTTGAATACTTACTCCTATTGTGCATATTGTTCAAATCCATTGGTAGAACTCTAGTATTATCATTCTTTGAACACTTATCTCTTCTTTGTCAATCAATATCTAACATGTTGTAGTGACAAAACTTGTATGCTTTGAGATTATTCCTCAATCTTGGTCTACTCTCAAAAAATAGCTAAATTTGTTCAAGTACAATTGAAATTGTTTTTCTTGTTTGAATCCTAAAGATGTATATTCTTTTTCCCTACTTTTCCCTAGTGACTCATACATGGGTCACATTGACAATTAAGCTGGACCAACAAAATACAATTTTGTAAATTGAGGAGACAACCCAACGTTGCAAAGTCTTTGTGCAACTTTCATTAGATTCTCTAATTCTAATTGACTTTTGTGAGAATGGGAGAACAATCATTTCAAAAAATTTGACTATCTCTTTCAAGATGAAAAGGAACACCTTCAATATTCCCACTATTGGATTGGTCATCATTCACCGATCTGATCTGCCAGTTCACTCATCTCCAAAAGCTCTGTGGCCCCGGCCTGAGAAAAGAGATGGGATGTGATATAAGAGAAGTTGGTACAGTAAACCTCTTTTCCGCACCCCCATTCCATTCACACAGCACCGATCGCACTTGTTGTCCTCACTAGGCGCGCTTTCCGGCTCGTCACCGCTACTAGTGCCCTCGCGTTGCCCTCGCGTTGCTACAATTATCACGAACTTCGAATTTCAAAGCGTGGAGTGATGAGAGCGTCTCAGAATCGTTTAAATTCACTGAAGAAAAATTTCGAGAAGAGCCAGAGAGCCGGATGCTCTTGGGGTGATGAGAGCGTGGAGACTCGAATTTGCACGAGATTCTTTCTTGCAATAGAGAGGGGAGAGCGATGGGGCGATCATCGTGGATAGGTAGACGGATGGTGGACGTGAAGATGAGTTACGTGAAGCAACAGTTTAGAGCGAACGATTTGAAGTCGGAGGTCGTGGAGATTGACGGTGGCGCGACGAAGCTCCGGTGCTGGGTGCCGTGGCAACAGCCGGAGCGCGGAGTGTGGTCTTCAGGAATCGCGGACAAACCCGTGCTCGTGTTTCTTCATGACTTCGTCGCGGATGGGACCATCACCTGGGAGCACCAGATCGCTGCCTTCACGAAGGATTTCAACGTGTACGTGCCGGACTTGGTTTTCTTTGGTCGCTCCTCGTCGCTCCTGACGGACCGAACCGAGGCTTTTCAAGCGGATTGTATGGTCAAGATGCTTCATGCTCTGGAAGTCTACAACGAGGTGAGGCGTGGTTCCGAGGTTTAATATATTTCCTGTGCCGAGAGCGCGAATTGGGGTACTGGGAATGGTTGCTTTGTCAAGAAATTCTTCCACCGCCACCGAAATTGCGTAGAATTAGGATGGAAGCATTCATGGGAACCAGACAATTTCATGACGATCTTTGCTGCATGGAGAAGTGTTCTTTGGAACAGAAAAATCTGACATAGCGCATTTGAAACACGGACTGAGAATGCGAAGTGGTGTGTGTGTGTTTTCTTCAGGTCACAGTGGTGGGAGCTGGCTATGGCGGTTTAGTGGCGTTCTGGATGGCACATCTGTACCCGAAGCTGGTGGAGAGAGTGGTCTTTGTGGCTGCGGGGACGCACATGACGCCCACGTCGCAGAAGCCGTTGCTGGCAGAGCTCGACTACGACGATGTTTCGGAGTTGCTGTTGCCTACGACGGTGAAAGGATTGCGGAGCTTGGCGTCCGTGTCGACGAACAAGCGTGTTTACAGGCTGCCGAAACTTGTATGCAATGACGTTTTGGAAGTGAGTGTCTCCTGAAACCGAGTTTCTGAGAATCGTCAATGAGAAATGCCAGCGTATTAGAGCTATCCTTTCACTCTCAGCAGTACGAATCCAGAGATTTCCTTACTCTACTAGCCGAGAATTTTCTTGTGGAAGGAATAGACGTATCATTCTTTTGAGGAAAAAATGAAGTTACCATTCTTTACAGGCCTAATGTTGGACTCAAACATCTGAAGCCATCGTTCTGGTTCTATCAAATGTTTATATGCAGTGTGGATGCTGGCTTGCTATCTTGCCATTAATGACATAGCGCAGGGCCAATAGGAGCAGGGTGGGAGTGGAGTCAGTGGACCAATCTTGGGCCAGTCATGTCAGAATGTGATTCTGATCCTGATTCTGATCCTTAGAAAAATGATATGAGAGATTGATGGCTTTCTCTATTGAACTGTTTGGGTACTCAGGTTTTCTTTGCGAAACAGCGTCATGAGAAAGTTGAATTGCTGGAGAAAATGGTCTGCGGTGCCCGTGGAGCACCTCCTCTCCCACAGTTGTTGCAGGTAACCATCACAGTACATGCTCACTTGTACAGCTTTTTGCTTCTTGTCTACTGGTAATCTCATGTGGGCCTTGTAACCGTGATTGAGTTAGTGGTAGTTATTGAGACTGTCTAAGCAGTGCTTCAAGATTGTAGAAAAGTGTGGTGGTCCACTGAAAAGGAGGCTAGTGCAAAAAGTAATGGTAGAGTCCTTAATTCCAGAATATCGATTTCTTACGTTGAGCAGAATTGTGACATATGATTATAAACATTGTGACATTCCAAGGTGGTTGAAGAAGTGTTTCGAAAATTTAATCTTCAATTTTATGGTTTTCTACCAAAATAATTCAAGAGTAATATTGAAAGAGACATAAGAAAATTATGCATTCGGTTTAGGGTGGAGCCACTTGAGATTAGCCGCATTGTTAATCAATATTTTTTTGAATAGTTTTCTCAGAATGTTCAAGAATTTCTCAGCTCATCGCATTCTCTGTTGCGTCCTCAGGAGAAAAGTTTGATACTATGGGGTGAAAAGGATCAAGTCACGAGCCTGGATTTGGCCGTCAAGTTAAAGCTGTAAGTGACCTTGACAGGAGGAGTGTTGAAATGACGGGATTATCTTTCTGTTTGTTAATCAAAAGCGCTTATAATTGTTGTTTCCAAACATCGTAGCTTACCAGTGGACATTCTAATGATTTTGTTCAGTATTTAGATTATGAGTGATATTGATATGACTACTGTTTAATGCAACAGGCATTTGGGCAATGCGACAGACCTGGTGGTGCTGAACAAGTGTGGGCACTTTCCCCATGTTGAGAATCCTTCTTCTTTTAATCGGATCCTACGCAACTTCTTGAAGAACTCTAGTAGCTAACCACGTCGGATATCGGAGAGAGAAAGCTAATACAACCAGCTGGATCTCCACAACTACTAGCCAAGGAAGTTCTCTATCAACTCCATCGCTGCTGCATCAAAATTGTCTTTACAGGAACAGCGTCAACCTCTTTCAGTGGAGACAGTTCGAGTCATTTTTTGATCTTACACTACTAGCTTGACCTATTCCGGACACCAGCTGGAAATTAACTTCAGTTCAAGCCTCCAATTCCATGCGGAACCGACCTCACAATATTCACAGGCATACAAGGATATAACAAGACCCAGGCCCGGTCTTGTAAAGATTTTACAAAAGCCACATGATTATGGCGAATAACGTTGGAAATCTCCAAGCACACAGGCAACGAGAGCTTTGCCGTGATTCTGATACTCTGGGAACCATTTGCAAGGGAAGAGGCCCTTATGAATCGACTTGAGAAGTCGGTTCGGACAGGCATGTAGGAACTACCTCGAAGCTAAGAATGGGAATGGAGGATCAGTATGTGAATCTAGAAATGTACATTATACACAATTTATTTCGCCGCATGAGTCTGGACTGTTAGAGGATGTGAGGTTTGAGTAGTCCAGTGTTGTGTGCGGAACATAGAAGCAGATACTTAGAATGTAACGTACGTCGAGGGTCGGAAATATACGATTGAGAGTAGAGCTGGAAATGGGAGGACTGGAGGACCCTTTCTCTATGCCGACAGAGGAACAGCGGGGGTCCTAATTCCTACATAGTTTCAACTGTAAGATACGTCACTGAAGCGTCAATGTAAGATTTTTGCATGAGATGCGCACCTTACCTGGTGTTTTTTTATAGTTGGTGTCGAGCATTGGGTTTTCCTTTGTCCAAAGTCATTAGGGGTAGTCACGGCATGTTCACCGTGATGGTGAACAATGAACATTGAAGTGGTGGCAGCGAAGGGTTGGCTTCCTTTCGACAGAATATTCTTAGCGGAACATTGATTGTTCACTCCCAACATCCACCTCCGGAGGTGGATGTTGGGAGTGAACAATCAATGTTCCGCTAAGAATATTCCTTTGTTCTCTTAACTTTCAATTATATCTGTCCATCTCGCCATTATCCATCTTCCATTGTTCATTCTCAACATTTGAACAAAAAGGGTGGTCACGGCTTGTTCAATATTTGTCACTTCTCATTGGCCCCTCAAAGCACTTCCCATTGTTCATTATTCAAAATTCACACACCACTTGAACATGCCGTGACTACCACTATTCTCAACTTTCCAGTGAACGGTGTTAGAGACTGTCTCCCAATGTTTTACTCTTTGTACTGTAGTTGCTGGTAATTTACTCTGAGACTATTCTTAGCCCTGAAATGTTGCAGGGAAAAAAAAAGTATGATAGATGACTGTCAAGATTACTGTAGAAATGATGAATGCACCTATTGGTCCATAAATCAGATTTTTTTTGGTGAAGGAACTTGATGAGAGGTCTTGTCCTTTTAGGGTTAACCCTTAAACGATGGGCTCATAGCCATGGAAATCATCTGTTTTTGTCACTATGTGAATTATTGGATTAAAATAATGCAAAAGCACTCATTGGAAGACAAACTATTGTAGATGATCTTTCCTTTTCGCACAAAATTGGTAGGATGAATAGTTGCACTTTTGTCATTCAAAAGCTAGAAAACATCCTTGGCGGCATTTATGGGTTAATCTTGGAAGGACCATGACCACTAATTTCAAGCCTTATTGTTCATCACTTTGTTTGTTGCCATTTGCAACTAGATATGAATGAAAATTTTATATTTATGTTTAAGAGATGAGGTCATATGTCTTAATGTCTACTATAAGTCATAAAATTTTCAATCTCTTTTGAATTTTTTTGAAACTATTGTGAATTTTAAAAAAGAAAGAAAGAAATGTCATATCAAATAAAGAATATATTCAAATAATTTGATATTTTACCATAGATGTATTAGAGTTTTTTCTTTTCTTTTAGTATAGGATACTTTTTTCTCACCAGAGACCCAATATGGACAGGCCATGTGGCTTTTTTGAATATTGAATTTGTCATTTTTTTCCACATGCCACTAGCTTCATATTAAGATTTTGCCATTGAATTTGATGATGATAGCTATATGGCAATGTTTGCATTGGTAATCATGGCAATTTTGAAAAAAAATTGCTCTAAATCTATGAGGAACTTGTTAAGCACAGTCAAGGTTGTGGAAGTGGACAGACCGTCCACCTACCCATCCGTTTGATTTGCCCATCCGATAGAGGTCCTTGCCTGTCCGATGTAGTCAACAAGCAGTTGACTTTCAAATGTGAAAAAAAATGCAAACGTGGATTTACCTTAGCCATCTCTTTGCCAGTGCGAGTCAGAGCGCGGATCAAGCAGGTCGGGGCGTGGACTTAGAATGAGTGGGGACATAAAATATGCAGGGCACGGACTTAGTATAGGGCATGGATGTAAGTTGGACGGGGTGCAGACATAGGCAGTTTTGGTGGACGCTATTGAGCGCGGACTTTGCAGTCGGGCGAGAACGGTTTTTGGTTCGGGCGACGATGCACGTGCTTGGATAGTCTACACCCACTTCTATAGCGTCCCCGTCCACAATCTATGAAGTCTCCACCTATACCTTGGTTTTCCCACAGTGTCCCCACTTAGTTGAGGCAACGTCCCCACCCATACGCATGTGTAGGAAAATGAAACAAAACATGATGATAAGGATTTGAAGAACTAAGATTGCAACATCAAGGCCCATGTCAAATAGGAATGTATAAATAGAAGAAGATTGCATCGTGGAAGCAGGGGCAAACGACAACGAAGCAGGCCCTAGTGGCACAACATGCAGTCCTATGAATATTGATTAGACAAACTTCATGTAGGCTTTAGATAGTTTTAGAAGCTCATAGAATATTTTTTTTCTTAATGATACTCTATTACGTACGGTAATATATAGATATTAGTATTGTGACCACCTCATACATTTTTCAAATTTTGTATTGTATGATGGGTATGAAATACATATATATTTTTCTTTCCATTTTGTGATGATGTGATCATCTCAAGGTTGTCTATCCGGACGTGACGTGGGCTTTTCACGTCCGGATGTTATGACGCGTTCGTCAGGACGCGTCAGGACACGTCAGGACTCGTTGCCAATACTGACGGGACCGTCTACAGTGTGGATGACGTCTGTCCATTTGTGCGACGGCGTTTGGACGGTCAGTCCGTCACTTGGACGGTCAATCTGTTGCTGGATAGCAACCGTCTCGTGGACGGCGATCGTCTCCTGGACGGACATTCCGTCACATCAGCCGTGACTTCGTCCACCTTTTTTTTTAGGGTTTAAGGTTTAGGATTTAGGGATGGCTTCAAGGAGTATATTAAGGACTTCTGCCTATTCCAAATTACTTTTCCTTGTTGATTTTGCCTCTCATGACTTAGTTGGAGTACAACCATTGCTCTAGAGCGAAGTCCAAGAAGACTATGTTGTGGTGGCACTTGTTGTGAGAGCAACAAGTGTTGTTTCCACATCACATTTCAAACATAATACTAATCTTTTTGTTTTCTTTGCAGGAGTAGATAGAAGAGAGCAGATAAGAGCAATGGAAGGAGGAAGGTCACATTGGGAACCTTGGTACACACTACGACCAGATGGAAAAGTTTCATACAAGTTTTGCAAAACTTTGCTAAGTTATCAAAAAGATCGATTGCTTTTCCATTTGGGGTACAGACGAAATGACAACCTCCTTGGAGTGAGAGCGTGCAATAAAGCCAGTGCAGCGGTGAAGTTAATGTTTTTTAATTGTGGAGGACATATACCTATGGTCGCTCCGGATGGAAATGTAGGCAACGTGGAAGTGACATCACCATCAACAACACGACCAAGTAGAGTACGTGGTGAGCGAGAGCATGATGCCTCAGTTTCAGCAAATGATGGAAGGGAAAACACTGGAGGCCAAAGCTCGCAAGTACGATCATCGGAGGCGTCCAACCCTAGTTTGGCCCACAATCAGGCGATGAGGCAATTATCTGTACAAGAAAGAATGAACACATAAAACAAGCAAGTACTAGACAAGAAGTGGACTAAGTTTTTCTATAAAGCCAATATACCATTCAATGTAGTGAGACATCCTGCTTTTTTGGATGCAGTGAAATCAACATCAGAATTGAGAGTTGGCTACAAACCTCCAACATACCATGCACTTCGTACAAAGCTCTTAAAATCCACAAAAGACGAAGTGGCTGCAATGGTAGCAGAGAAGATAAGGGCACCACTCCACAAGTATGGCGTGACAATATGCTTTGATGGATGGGACAATGTCACACATCAACCATTGATGAATGTTATGCTGGCATGTACAAGTAGAGAGGTATTTCTTGGATCAATAGATACAACAGGCGAATGCAAAGATGTTACTTACGTGGCTAATTGCTTGGGTGATTACATTGACCAAGTAGAGGCACAGAACGTAGTACAAGTTTGTATAGACAATGCAGCAAACATGTTGACCGCTGGCGCTTTGTTACTTCGTCGATTTTCACACATATATTTTCAAGGTTGTTCAGCACATGCACTTGACCTTCTACTTGAAGATTGGGGAAAGCAGGATTAGATAACAAGTATGGTCAAGAAGGCAAAGTCAACTGTGAAATACATTTGCATGCATCACATGCCACTTGCAATTTTTCGGCAACATTTTTTTAATCATGTTTTGAAAAATCCCGCTCAGACACGCTTTGCGACCACGTTCCTCATGATCGAGCGTTTGGTGGAGGTGAGGGAAGCGGTAGAACCGACAATCCACGACGTGCAATGGAATGAGTACACAAGAAAATTGACATCAAATCAAAAGCAAGAAAAGGTTAACAATGTGCGACGATATGTACGAAATGATGAATTTTGGAGGAGATGTTTGAACTTTGTGTACATAGTGGAGCCCGTATTGGACTATTGGTTGCTCTTCGGGAGTTTGATGGCAAGCATCCGTGCATGGACAAGGCATGGTTTGTGATGAAAAAGGTGGAAAAGTATGTTTTATCTTTGAGGGATCCACTATTTTCATTGGAACGACGGTATGCAATTATCGCGATTGATGATTTCTACAAGCATTGGGACATGCTTAAGACAAATCTGCCAAGGTTGTCTATCCGGACATGACTTGGGGTTTTCACGTCCGGATGTCCGTCAACGTCAGTCCGAGCGCGTCCTAACGCGTCGGGATTGCGTCAGGATCAAATTTTTTTTTTTTTTTTTTTTTTCGAGGACGGCCTGTCCGTCGACCTGGACGAACCATCCGTCCATAGGGAGCCGTCCACAAAAAAAATAAAATAAAATAAAATTTTGATCCTGACGGACGTCGGGGTTAAATCCTGACGTCCGTGCGGACATCCTGACGGACGGACAGGAAGTGACAGGGACAACCCTGAGATCTGCATTACGTAGAGGCTCTATTGAATCCCTTTTTGCTTGACAAAGTTATGCTAATGGATGATGATGAAGCAAGAGAAGCCATATTGAGAGTACTCGGCTCCACGAGCCAGTCAAGCAGCCAGCCAGAAAGCCTCAAATAGCCTCAAATTTACCGAAAACCTTTTGTAGCTCGCTGAAGTGGGTAACAATGAAAACTTGCGCCTTCTCATAGGCATCAAGATATGTTGCAATAAGATCCTGAACATTGCTCACTGCAGCTTCAAGACTCGTAACAATCTTCCAGTGCGTGGCACCATGCCGCGCCTCCAACACAGTAGTGATCAGGTCCATAAAGTCCGGCTCGAAAGGGACGTGCATCACCTAGGAAGCAGGTGATTGCATGAAGACTTTATAGACAGTGCTCGACATTGTCTTGTGCTAGATCACCTCCCCTGGCGGAAGCTCCCGGTGGCAACCGGAAACCCAGTAAAGAATCTCCCCTACAAACAAACAATTCATCAACAATCAATTAGAGATTCATAACTCCAATCCAATGCATTGAAATTCTTAAAAATAATCAATATAAATTCCAATTCAACATGTACCTGCTAGAATATCCATGTATGGAACCCCAAATCCGGAGATGAATTTCGAATTCTTGTCGACCTTGGATTGCACGCTCTGGAGTGTAATTTGCATGCTATCAAGTCTCGTTTGTAACCCTAACCTATCTTTCCGATAGATCTCATTCATATGACGCACTGACATCTCTTTGTCTCCCGGTTGCTCAATACCGTCTATAACAGGGTTGTCTATCCGGACGTGACGTGGGGTTTTTACGTCCAAATGTCCGTCAGCGTTAGTCTGGACGCGTCCTGACGCGTTGGGATTGCATCAGGATCAAAATTTATTTATTTATTTATTTTTCGAGGACGGCATGTTCGTCGACCTGGACAGCCAGCTGTCCATAGGACGGACGGACCGTCTCAAAAATAAAAAAATAAATAAAAAATAAAAAAAAAATATATATATATATAAATTTTTGGATCATGACGGACGCCAGGGTTGAATCCTGACGTCCGTCCGGACATCCTGACGGACGGACAGGACGTGACGGGGACAACCTTGGTCTGCAACAACGTTCCTTCTCTAATAAGCAAAACCCCGTGCGGGATTCGGCAGCGAACATGGCTTCGACCTGCTGTTGCTTCGCAGAGTCTGCCTCACGGAGCCCCTAAAGACTGACAACGACAGAGCCATTGCGCGGACACAGAGGAGGACGCGAAAACAGAGGCGCGGACAAAGACGCGGACAGAGGAGGACGAGAAAATCCTAGCAAAATAACAACAAGCCAAGAGCACAATACGAGACAACGAGAGCACAAGAAAAGACAAGGCGTCAAGTAGTCACAGTCCACGTGTCCCCTCAGCCTTTATTAGTTTCGTACTCTCCGCTCTATCTGAGCTCTATAGTGTGAACGGGAACGGGGCACCAATCATCCAAGAGAACACCATTCCCACTACTGAGCCCGCTTGAACAACGATGAAGCCCTAGAGTTGCAAGCCAAGGAGAGAGTTGGTCGATGACGCTGTCTCCCGATGACGGTGCTGCTCTGTTGTCCTGATTCTGGACTTTGTTCGCGAACTATCTGCCGAGCAGCCGCTATGGTCGTTTTTCGATCGGTGTTTGTCTCGTCGTTTTTGGTGCGGGAGGGCGTTCTCTAGCTCTTTCCGATTGAAGCTGAGATTGGAGGTCACATGCGAGATTGAAGCTGAGCGATAGTAGTGTGCACAGCAGAGCGGTCGTCGTGGCATTCTTGGTGTTCAGTCTGCACCTATAATATGCATCACTTTCTGGTTTGTTTCTTCTCGTTTGAGTGGCGGAACTTTGTCGATGGTTTCAATCTTGGGTGTATAGCTGAGATATCCGAGGCAATTTGAGGAGATTCAGCATTTTTGGTAATTGAAGCGTGAAAACTTGCTTAGTCGATCCTTTTATGAAGTTGCGCACGAGTTCAAGAAGGTTCTTATTAGTTTCTCTCGTCGTCAAAATGTCAAATTTGAAGGCGATTAGGTTGACCAACCACTTGGTGAGCAAGCGAAAAATAGGAAGTCCATCGTGGAAGTTCATTTTCGATTCTAGTGAATTTGAAAACTTATGTTTTGGGGTTCAAAAACTATCGTTCATAATGTAGGGTATGCTTCCTTCTTTCTACGAAGACATTCTATTACCTTCCTTGAATGTTCTCGAATGCTCTGTTCCAACTCCTATAGATATGGAAGCCTTCCTTACCGCCGCCATATGGAGAATGTGAGCCCCGGACCTGCTACGAGGTTGGTGATGGAGAGTGTCAACCCCGCGCGCCTTGTGGCGCATGTGAGCAGCACTTCTGTGCCCTTGCAACAGCAAGGGACGGGAGCTTTGCCCTCTGACCAACCCTAGCAAGTGCAGCTGCAAGAGCTTGAGGGCGTGAGCCCAGCCGCAAAGCGACCCGGGAGCTGGAGTCTGGAAGTCGGAGATGAGAGCACCAAGGATGTCAAGAGGAGCCGTCGGGATAAGATTCAGAGGAGCGAGAAAGACGATCAAAAAGTAAGGGGTTTGACCCTTCTGAGAATAGCGGTGACCGATCATGTGAAAGCCACCCTGAAGCCCACATGGCAAGAGGGTCAGATGAGCAAAGAGGCTTTCAAGACGATCGCCAAGAAAGCTGTTGAGAAGGTGTTGAGCGATGTTAAGCCCCACCAGGTTCCCAATACGGAGGAGAAGGTGTCCACTTACATGGTGAATGCGAAAATCTAATATTAATATAATTTTATAACTCATGATCTGTATATGAAGGTGACTTTGAAAATAGGGGTCGGAGAAAGAGCGCTGAAATTCAATTAAGGTTGGCCTGAGACCCTTCAGAAAACCAAAATCGGCAGATGATGTTGTACTCCCCGATATTTGTTTTCTAGAGTCCGTCATCATCCTCAAAATCTTTCCAGAATTTTTCAGATTGTTCACAACAGGAATCTTCAGACTCTCCCATTCTTTGTCAAGAGTTTCCGACAAGTTCTTGAACGATTTGACACGTGATTTGATAAGCCTGATGTCGAACTCAGCAGATTTCTGCACTTCAGAGATACTCTTAGACAAGAATGAAAAAGCTTTCTCGGCTCCAACGCCAGGCCTGGCGTCCGTGGTGGCATCCCAAGGAGCCATGATCATCGCAAAGCACCAAAACAAACATGTGAAGGCGACAATAAAACTGCAGTTATTGGATATGCCTCCAGCTTTATGCTACGTACAATGCGGACAATTAGTGTACAAATAGTAAGGTCTTATTTCCTGATGCTACGTCTCATCACGAAAAAAATACGCCAAAAGCAAGATGAATGAAAGACTTCACGGCAATATGAAGATAAAACCCTTCCAAACCAAGAATTCCCAAGTTTGTAAACCCAAGAAACCACGGACAAGACCAAACCGCCTCACAGAAACTTCGGTAGTACGAATTCTTAAGTACCTCCTTTCACAACCAGTAGCAACCGGGTACACGAGAATACAACCGACATCTCACAAGAAAAATCCGCGAAAAAACATTATATGTCCAGAAAAGGACGCAATCATGAACAACAAAAGATGAGAGCACAGCGTGCCTTGAGGAAGGCCTGAAAACTAACACAGCAAGACTTCAACATAATCTCTAACCTCTATGAATTACAAAGAGGGCCAAATTCAGTTAAGCGCAAAATCCACCTAACACATAGAACTCTCAAGAGTTGCCGTACACACTAAATCTTCAAAATAAATCGCGTAACCGACACGGTTGTTTCACATCCCCCAAAGCTGCGGCATCCACAAAGCTCTCAACCTTGAATTTCATCAACCTTCAAATAGAAATCCAAATGGCTACAAACTCTGCTCGAATGCAGTTTCAGGATAAAAGAAAACAACAAAAACCAAGCCCTCTCAATCAAAATACTCCACAAAGTCCTCACCTCTTGAAACACTCAACCACGCAACCCCGCACTAGAAACGAAACGAAACAACACTCCACACGACCCCTCCAAGCGCAAGCCAATTTCAGTGGTGCGAAGTATGTCCATAGAACACAAAAAACTCTCGCCTAAACTAACCCTCACAAACAGACCGTATAATCGACAAGGCTTTTCCACGTCCCAAAGGCTGTAACATCGAGAACGCTCTCAACCTCGAATTTCATCACCCTTCATAAAAATCCAAATGACCATAAACTCTGCTCAAATGCTGTCCACAATAAGATAAAGCAAAGTCAGGCCATCTCAATCAAATACTCCAACACTCCTCACCTCTTCAATTGCTCAATCAAGCAACTTGCACCCGAGACGAAATCGCAATCCGCACAAACTCTTCAAAAGAAACGACAACACGCACTACAACAAAACCAGTGTTTTATGACTGCAAAATATGACTGCAATGAGTCGTAAAATTGAAAAATATGACTGGCCACAGAAATCACTGTAGATGACTGCAACATGACTGACATGAGTCATTATCGACGAGTCGCTTCGGACATCAGTCATATTGGCAGGCTTACAACAACACAAAATATGTTAAGGAAAATTTACTGAAAATATGTCAAGGAAAATATGTCAAGGAAAATTTACTGAAAAATATTTTAAGAAGTTCTACCTCCCCAAAATTTAGCTTCAGCTCTTAGATGAGCAGTTTATGGACCTGTTACCTTACATGAACAAGGGGCAGGAAAAAAAACAATGACAAGAAGTTGCTATTTAGAAATGATTCTATGAATAAAAATTTATTGATTCCCACCTTCCCACTCTCGGAGATACTAGAGCAAATATGAAAATCTTTATGGATTGTGCGGCCAATGGGCTTTAATACCTAATAAGCACCTAAATGTGGCACTTATTCTAAATCTACAAATCTTGAAGAAAGCTACAGAATAAAATGATATGCAATTGTTAGGAAATGGATTTAGGTCTTAATATTATTGAATGTAATATAAAAGTATTGTGCTTTCATTTGGCAACAAAGTCCATTGAACAACATTAACAATTGTCACAAATTATGTTCACCTTTGTCTTCATAACTTACAAGACTCACTTGTTCTATTAACAACCATTTCTATTGTTTCATTACTATTGCACTCTATGAACAATAATAGATACCTACATACCACTCACTTCCATAAAATCCTCCTTAATTCATTTCGACTTCTAAAATTCTGATTTCACTGCCAATAAACTGCTCTTCAGTTCCCCTGGCTTCTATCAAAAATATAAAATTCCTATTCCAATCCACACATTTGGCCATAGAGCTCTTAGTCTTTTCCTTAGATGGGCGGTTCAGGAGACTTCTACCATAACTCAAAATGTAGTTCTACTGCATCAATTCAAAACTTGGTACCAAAGACAATTCACTTTGTGTGCAATACTATCAGTTATGGTAGAACCACCCATTGCCGACCACTGTAGGGATTCCACATATGTTCTGGAGCAATATAAGGCAATATAATTTTTCATGACTTGATTAGTCCCGACTTGGAAAAGTCGAGGAAAAACACATTCTACAATTTGGTTGGATATTTGTTCCGGCCTTGGTTGCAATTATTTTTAGCCCTGTAGGTTGGAAATGGGTCCCTGGTCGACAATGAGTGGTTCTACCATATTGCAAAATCTGTAGGAGCAAACCAGGGTCAAAGCATGAGGTAGAGCTAGTGAACTTATTAGCATTAATGGTAGTCACACCTTCTTCACTCCGAGTTCCAATAATGGAGAAGACCTACAAACGCAAATGTGAAGAATCGCATCCCATATATAAATGACAATCCCATTCCAAACAAAAACCGATGAATTACACCGAGCACGACAAGCACAGTTTTTTACTTTCACACTTCATTTCCAAACAAAACCTCAATCTCCAAACAAAACCAAATGACAGTCTATTTTATTTGGAGCTCTTGAATTTGTACAGTACCTGAAACATTAGCATACAACAACAGCCTACCAGAGCAATGCAAACTTGAAAATCTCAAAACAGTGGGTTCTTTGCTGAGGAACATGCATGCAAGGGAGCACCACTGGATTATTTAGGCTGTACTGTAGTGACTGTGGACTGAGGGCCTTGCCTGGCTTAGGCTTGGAAAGGACCCTGGTTATCCAAAATCCTAAACTTGGCTTCAATCCTAATCAATGCTTTCACAGTAGCACAAAACTGTCAAGTTCTTGCATTTGTCAAAATTATTATTAATACCATTTTCTACTATCACATTCCAATTCTTGTTTATTAAAATGAAGACATTAATGTTGCGGAAGTACAAGTTTAGAACAATCATTAGGACTTACAAGTGTCGATTCCTAGTGCACCTAACACTAGCATTTAGAAAATCCATAACTTGTTCTAAGGTTGTCCAAATTTTGTATTATAAATTTACCAATTTGACATGATAGAAATAAATCTTGTCATTTAATGGCAACCAAGGCAAATAGCTTGAATGGAAGGTTTTAGGTGCATCTGCCTTTACGTCTACCTTCAGTTTAGTTGTAATTTTTGACAATTAGAAGTGTGTACACCTTTGGAATTTGTACATGTCCGTCAATTTGGTTTTGTGACATTTTGTTGATGTTTCAGAGCTTGAGAGTTGCATCTCCTTTTGCTCTTCTCCATTTGTTTTTTTCTACCTTGGTAGGTGTATAGATTGGGTGCAAGTAAATTGATGTTGTTGTAGGGTTGCTTTGAAATTGTTCCAACCTTTCTAATGTGTTCTTAAAACAATTAGGTGGTTTGGTTGTTATATCAATAGTTTATAGAGTGTAACAAATTGGTTTTGAAGTGGATTGAAATAATCTCTTTCCATTTTGTGTGTAATTAAGTGCAGTTTTGTTTTTGTGTATACCGAGAAAATTTTAAATATCTAAGTGAAATACTGCCTTACATTAAACCACTGTCTGAATCATTTCATACAAAAACTTCCAACCTTGAACCCTCATGCCATAACCAATATCTTATCAAATCCTGAGAGGAAGGGCATCTAGGTTGAAGAACGGTCAATTTATGACATCCTAGACTATTGCAGAAATTAGACATACACCCGCCGGTCCAAAAAGAGGATTACTTATGGCTTAGTTAGTGCCTAGGTGATTGATTTCACCTTTTCAAGATTAAAAAACCCATATAAATTTCACTACAAAATTTAGATGCATCTAATTCTTGTTTTTGGGTCTCACATCTTTTAGGGAGAGCAAAAAGTCATTTGTCAATAGAATGATGCAACTAATATTTACATCCAAGGACATCAATGAACTTGCAAAATATGGATGAATACTTACTCATTTATGCATGTAAAAGTGTGTACATGTGAACATCTAAAAAGATAATACAACCTTTTAATTATAAAACAAATGTCATTCATCTTTGTTAGAAAAGAAGGATGAATCATACCCTAAACCCTTCAAATATTGTAGTATAGCTCTTCAACAAATTTTTGCTCCAACAAAACTTATTTTTCCATTCCGAGAAATTTAGGTAATGATTTTGTTGATTGAAGAAGGAAATACATGTGTTCATTTCTACATCCTGATTGATTTGCACTTGGTAGTGAAGTAAGAGCATGTCATCATTTTCTTGTTCACTGAATGATTAGACATGTTAGTATATTGTACCGTATTAGTACAAGCATAGTTTGCACCAATTAATTTGATGGTTGCATTCTCCTAGAAGGTCTAATCAAATGATGTGTATTAACCAAGAAGTTTGGTATTCAATAGTGTCATGTATGTTAGGTATTTATACATATTACTGAAATGATTAGACATTCTAAAATATTGCATAGTAATATCACCAAAACGGTAGTGTAATTTGAAGAACATACAAACAATATTGTAAAGTGTACTAAAATTTATCCACTAGAACTATCCCAAGTGGTATGACTTTCACACAACTTTCATCCACCTCCGCCTACTTAAATATAATTGTCATCCGTTTTCGAAATTCCATCCAAATGTCCACATAATTTATTAGACTACATTCATCCATGTTTGGATCCATTGATGGAAATGGATGTTGCACCACCTGAATTCTGTGAATAGGATTTTGTTAAGACAATGATAATAATTATTAAAAATAGAATTTTAACTTCAGTACAATCAACTTTCGAGATTTTATGTAAAAAATAAAGATGTAATTTGTTAAAGTAAATAATGTTTAAATACACCATAAGATAAAGTTTCTTCCATTTTTATGAAGATGTAAATATAAAAGAAGATATGATCATTTCATTGAAGATGAAAGGTCTATCTAGATCACTTGACAAAAAAATAGAACAAAAGAATTTCATTTTTTCATTTGGCTCATAGTGTATAATTCAATTGGATCTGGGCAAGTTCTCACTGTCAAGTTTTAGTAATATTTTTTGGGGATTATTTTAGGTTGTATATTTTTGCAAGGGTTTTTAAAAGATATAATTTTTATTTTTAATTGATGCCCGGGAGAAAAAGTTTTGGCACAATAAGCAAAAATGGAGTTTGGGGTCTAGTACGAAAAGAATCACAAAAAGTCAAAATAATTTTTTTCCAACTTTGTTTTACAAATTTTTTATATTTTTGTCTACATGTGAACCTTTGTTTCATTCACTTTGGACTAATAATGAGAGAGTTGTGGACAATCTTTGTTTTTTGGACAATCTATGCATCTTCTTGAAAAAACAACTTGTTGATTTGTTTTTCAATGGAAATTTTAGAATGTTAAAAAGAAATGGTTAGACAAGGTTATAATTTCTTGCTATAACAATCTCACCATTGGAACTCTGTGTTTAAATCCCATCTGAGAGCTGTTAACAGTTTAGTTTTTCCTTCAATCTTGAATGTACATGTACTTCACAACTTTTTCATGCGAAAATGAAGTGCTTGAATTCTTTTGTAGACTTTCAACATATCAATTACTTAATACAAATAAGTAGAAAATCAAAATCACTAGTGCAAAAGGTTTCAAAGCCAAGTTGCAAAAAATCTGATAAAGGAAGGTGCAAAAAGGATTTTTTTTTTTTTTTGACTCTATATGCATCTGTCTTGCAATCCACATGGTCAAAGTTTCTGAAATTTATTCAACGTCTTTATGTAATAGCCAAGTATGAGATCTTTTGGTTGCGTATTAAAAAAAAGGGGTTTAAATTTAAAGTCATTTTCTCCTCGCCATGGAAACAACAGTCTTCAGTGGTTTTCGATAGGAAAATAACTTTGGTACACTAGCGGGGTTCAGACAAATGTTTTACACAAATAGTGAAATTAGGTTGTCCCATACTAATTTTTTGACGTTTGACATGGTATAAATATTTGTTGTTATTGTACACAAAATGCATCACTTTTGAATTAGATATTGTTTTAATTGGCAAAACAAACCTTTGAATTTACAAATTTTATGAATGAAATTATATGTAGAAGTTGTTTGCTCACTTTGATGGCTTGTAAAGTAACTCTCTTGGAGTCAAGAAAATCTATTTGTTGAGGCGTCCTTGTTTCACTATTTAATGTAGCAACGGAGTTGTCTGATATCCCAAGGCCTTTTTTCCATCTTCTAACCCCTGAAGTCCCAAGGCCTTTTTTCCATTAAAAAACACCCTAAACTGCCATTCTTGTTGCAAAGAGCAAAAAACTTTAAAATTTATTTTTATAGTGTAACCAATTGTAGGATCTTGTACTAGACTAGAATAAAATGTGTGGGAAAAATTTCAAAAACTTTGACCATGTGGATTGCAAGATATTTGCATTTGAAGTGGAGACAACCAATTTTTTTGCATCTGGCTCAATTAGAGTTTTGGCTTTAAATCTTCATAATTTAAATTTTTTTGCTCCATTCATTTCAATTTTCTAGTTTTTTATGTTGAAGAATTGAGTTGAAAATATAGAAGAATAAAAATTAAGCAAAAATAAACGATTACTTTTCACTTATCAAGAAATTGTTGAATAGAAGTAAGTTCAAAATTTAAGGAAAAACCAAACCGTTAATAATTGTAAGGTGTAATTGAAATATAAGAATTTCAATGGTGAGATTGTTTTAGTAAGCAAGTTCAACCCTATCTAACAATTTTTTTTGAAAAATTGTCAAAATGGCATTCTATAAATTTTTTTTTTAAGAGGATGCTCTAATTGCCCCTAAAACAAGATTTTCCGTAACTTTCTCATCACTAGTCCAAATAAAATGAATCAAAGCTTTACATGCAAAAGAAAACACAATCTTTGAGAAAAAAATGAAAATAAAAAAAATCCTTTTCTTGTGGTTTACTTTAGGCTGCCCCTCGAGTTGCTTTTTGGACTTAACCCCTGAAGGCCCAAGGCCTTTTTTCTGCCTAAAACCACTCAAAAATGCCATTTCTATAACAAAGAGTAGAACAATTTTCATCTAACCATGGGATCATACATCTAACTGGTATGAGAATGTGTGGACAAAATTTCAGAATTTTTTACCGCAATTTTGAAGGCATTTTTTAGCCACATTATTTTTGGGATGAAATCTGACACCGAAAAGCCGAAAAAGAAAGCCTTGGTCCCAACTTCTGATGCAATATATTCCGCACCTGTAGAAACGTCATCGTCATTTCACGACCACATGCCTAAGCCCTACAAAATAAATAAAAAGTTCCAAAGAATTTTTGCCATAGAAAGCTACCAGATGATCTCACCTTGAAGATTGAGATGTTTCCTTTCCATTTTAAAACTACTAACAATTCATCTTGACCTTCTATATTAAACTCACTATTATGTTATTTCTTTCTTTTCGTGGGAATAAAATAACTTGAAATTAAATTTGTAGGCTTTGAAATCAACTCACGTTTTAACTCAATTCCAATTCAAAATCTATAATGCATTAATTCAAAATTAAAAGATCCAAAGTTTGATGACGAAGAATAGTAAAGTAGGAAGAGGGTTTCCTAAACCGTCATTCTCACCCACGTGTGCAATTCCAAATCCAAAATGGAAACATTAAAAAAGCTAATGGAAAATGCAAAAATTCGAATGGAATTTTCAAGTAGGAAATTCGAGACCCAAATGGAAGGGGGAACCTAAACCATTGGATGCATGCTAAAAGTTCAAACAAGATGTGCCCAGAAAACAAACCAATTGGACACCGTATGCGATTTTGATGCAAATGCACACCCCAAAACACAAATTTGTGAAAAAAATATACAACTTGGTGTCGCAGCACAGGATAGGTAAATTCCCTATTATACTCACAAAAATCACCCTAAAGTATAATTAAGTGACTCTAAAGATCGAACCCACGAGATTCTGTGAAATATCTAGCCTTATTAACGAACTAAGCCAAGTCAGTAGTAACATCCATCTTTTTCGGTCCTCTTTCCTAAACCGGAAACACAAACACCCAAAAAACTAGGGACCAAATTCTCTTTATCTTCCGATTCCAACTAGTCTTCCGGTTATCGAATCCAACACAACCCCAGGATCCTATCTCTTCCAGTCCGGGTATCCGTCTAGACCAATCCGCTCTAGACAACTCACAACCAGTTCCTCTCCTATCCGGTTTGGTTTTACCTCTGTTTAGCCATCAGAGGGTTCGCCACTTGCTTTTGAGAGTGGTAGGCCCACCACACCTTCCGTGACTTATAGTGGCTGAAGACCCACTTTCCTAATCTCTTCTTACATAGACTAATACGGATCCGGTTTGGTCCTTCACAGCAGTCCAGATAGCAATCCGGTTGCAGGTCATGCAAAGACCCCCCGTACGATCCTCTCAACACTACAACGACCTCGATGCGATCCTAATCCGTGCGAAGCTAAGGCGGTTACAAGTGCACCCGTCCGTTCCAACGTCAACTAGAATTCTTCCATTTTATCACTAAGATGGCGAGACCTCACGAGAGATCGAACACTCAACCGGATTTTCTACCCAGGAATTCTAGCGCAGATAAGGAATCCCTCCCTATCCGCCTAGCCTAACAATAGCTTTCTTGCCCGGAATCTTAAACTCTAGGAGCGCTGAGGCACTGAAGTTCACTCCCAATCCTATCCTATCCGCTCACCTGCACTTAGAACCAAGAAAACACACCAAGGGGAGAAATTCCCAACACATCCACTCGCGCCTTCCGAACTCCCTCACGTACAACCCTGCCAAAACATAGGAGAACGTACAACAAGAAAGCACAAAGAGAAAACACAAGAAATTATAGAAGGAAAAGACTCTCAGTCCTCAACACAAGAATTGAATTATATACACTTTGAGAACTTCCAAAAATACAAGAGGCAAAAAAAAGAGCCGTTAAAAGTCAACCTAAATCCGGATCCTAACTTCCGGTCCTCCTAACACTACCAGATCAGATTATTAATCCGGATCCGTTCCTGTCCTACCCTACAAGGGCCTAACTTATTCTACATCGCTATCCCGCGCCCCAATGAAGGACTCTTGGGCTCCGCCTCCAATTGCTCGAAGACTTCTTCCAAGTTCCTGTTCTGCTCTCCGGCTATCGGATTTGGCATGTCGGAACCGGGAGAGGAATCTATGTTGATCGGCGCGGTCTGGGAAGGCTGACTCGGCTTTGACTGTGGAGTTTGGTCCCTTCCTTCCCTTGGGTCCGGCACTTCCGGAAACGATTCCGGCATGGAGATGTCTGAAAGGTGGACCCTCATCGATCCGGTCAGCTTTTGAGTGCACTCCTCCATCCGGTCCGCTGCTCCTCGTGCTAGGACCAAATTCTTCTCCACCTGCTCGGAGAAGTCAGTCAGGATCCGAACTATCCGGGAACCGGACAATTTCTTTTCCTCCAAGACCTTCTCGTCGAAGAGCCTGGCCCTGACTGCCGCACTTCCGGTCTCACCGAAAGTTGTTTTCACCGCTTCCGCCACCTTCTGCGTTTCGTCCGCCATCATCCGGGTGGCGGCCATGTCTTCCTTAAAGGTGGCTACTTCCGCCTTCAGCATGTCGACCTCCTCCTGAAGTCGACGGATCTCTGCTTCCGGATCTTGGCCGGATTGGTGATGCAATCCGCTACCTTCCCCGGCAACTTGCTGTCCGGTGCTGCCTGCACCAACTCTCCGATCTAGATCAGGGCGATTCTCTTCGCCTCCCAATCTGCGCGGATGTCGCAGAGGGTCTTGACCAGCTTCTCGAACGGATCGGCAGGTCCCTTCTTCGAACAGCCTGCCTTCTCTCCTTCCAATGTCTTCTCCTTTCCAGTCTTGTCACCGAGCGGAGATCCTCTTCCGGTCGGAGACGTCGTCTTATGCCGCTTGATCTGCCTCTCTGCCTCTTCTTCATCTTCTTCTTCTTCTTCGGTCTCGGATCCGGTCTCTTCTTCCTCCTCGTCCGTTTCCGATTCTCCATACTTCAGGAGATTCTCCTGAGCCTTCCACTCCTTCTCTTCCGAGTCCAACAGGAGCTGGTGGTGTTCGTAAAGGTGGTAGAGGTAGGGACACACGAGTGTCGGCCTACTCCTCCCGACCCTTGTCGTCAACTAAGCCACCAGATCGAACATGATCCGGGCCTAGTCCGCCTTCCGGTCTCCGCTCAGAGCACCAAAAATTGTGTTGCCGAGGGTGATCGTCACCCTTGTTGGCTTCTCCGGATGGAGGATCGGAATGAGGAACTGGAGAAGTTTCCGGTGCCGGTCATCGATGCAGTCCTCTACCGCATATCCATCCTTGGGGTTGACCGCTCCCCGGAACTTGCCGCGGATGTACTCATCCTTCCGGTTCGCCATTCCGAGACCTCCTGCCCGGAACTTGTATACCTCCCTCCAGATCTCCTCCGTCCACTCCGCTGGAACACATCGGAGCGTGTTGTCAAATTGGTTGGTCCACTTCCCCTGGATCTCCTTCACCATCCGCTCGTCCTTGAATCCCCAGGGTTTGTTGAGCAGACCTGGACACTCCATCCGGTTGAGATCCAACCTGAGCATCTCCTTCTCCTCCTCTGCTGAGGGGAGAACCGGAACTATCTTCCGGAGTTTAACCGGAGCCGATGATGTGGACGGCCCTTGTCTATTCCGCCTGAGCTGCGGCATGGACACAGACTAGATCTAAAATAATCCCTTTCCGATTCTACTTCACCCAGTCCTAGCCGCACGTCCCGTTCTCACTTTCTCTCTCCGATCTCAACTGGATACCTGCACAGTGATCAGTACGCAACCGGAAACCTACCCTGCAGCACACCTCTAACACTCGCACACTCACGCACATACGTGAATCACTCACACAGCGTTGACACACGAGGAGTGCGACAGAATACTCTCACCAAACAGCGTTTGGAAATGGAGAATGATTGAGGAGGTCCTGGGCTTTTATAGTCTCTCCTGACCTAAAAGTCGTCATGATGACATTTACCGGTCCGGTCCCACAATTCCGGTCCAACCCTAATCCGGTTCTCTAACCCTAATCTGGTTCTCTACTACTTCCGGACAAGGTTCCGATTCCAATCTGGTTCCTAGGTATCACTGCTAAGATCGGATTCATTCCAACTGTTCCACTACTTCAATGTCTTTCCTAATTTTCCGTCCTCTGCTGTTTCTAAACAAAACCTAGATACTAACCGATAGTTTCCGTTCCGTTTTTCTAGATAAACAACTGAAAACCAAAAATTCTGGTTGCGACACTTGGTGACCCCTTGTTTAAAATTATATCTTGTATCAGCAAACGTAGCGCATTTGGGCAACTTCTAACATTAGGTTCCTATACTTTGGTGCATGCAATTCAATGATTTTATTTTGAACATTCTATATGCAATGCAATTTTGAATTTCCAAACCATTTGCATGGAAGGAGACTTTTATGTTTCCTATGTTTTGTCCTAAGACTTGTACATTCATGTACTCTTTCTTTCAAATTAGATGTTTTCTTCCATGATAAAATTTAGTTGAGAGCTTTCTATGTGATTTCTTCTTATATATTTGGTATATCCTACATTTTACAGGTTCCAATTTCTCCATAATGAAGTTGGGTGCATGAAAGCTACTATAAAAATGTATTGTTAAATGTGTATGGATTATTAGTACCAGTTCAAGTGGAGAACACATTCTGGTGTCAATAGTACTTTGAAATGAAATCTGACCGAGTTCTTATTTTTAACCATTTACATTATTTTGAAGTTCTTCTCAAAGTCTTTTTCTACAATCAATACTCCAATTCCAAAAGTGGATGAACTTGAGTTATGCATTCAATATTTTGTGTAAGGTTGTCCATTACAAATCTTGATGACCATTTGACCACTTGGGAAAACTGTTATTAAGTGTTATTTGGAAGAATATTTTGAAGGTGATGTACAAATGAAAGTTGTCACGGATTTTGAATTATAGATTCTATCCATACAATTTGATTCACTAGTGCTATCATTGATATTTTTTTATAAATTTTGAAGGGAAATATCAAAATTCCTTTTAAATTCCATTGCAAGCAGTATTTTATTCCTTTTTGAATCAAACTTGTTGGAATAGTTTGGAAATGAGGTTATCTTCATGTTGTAATTTGTGAAATTTTGTGTTCTTTTAATCTTGACTTCATTTTTGCAAGTCCAATTTTGAACTAAACCGTCAATGCAATTTTTGGCTTGCATTACATTCAGTAGCAGAGGGAAGGGCTGCCTTCCCCCTCACAGAATGGTGTGGAATATTCCACACCATTTCATCCGCCGGATGATATGGTGTGGAATATTCCACATCATCAATAGCTATGGGGATACGTGTCAAAATTTGTCAGAGGATAATTCAGTTGGCTGCAACTGCACAACATACATTAAAAATTAAAACAAAACCAATGTCCAGACACCTATTAAATCAAAAACACAATAATTAGCATTCAACACCTTTACATTGTATGTTTTGAAAACTTAAAACATTATTGGTTTTGTATGAATGCGAGCCAAAAACATGAATCATTATTTTTCTAACTTTTGTCTTGCATTTATATAAAACTAATACTATTTTGAGTTTCTGATGGTAAAGAAAGCTATATATATACACTTGGAGTGGTAGGGGGTAGACCAGCCCATGTGGGATAAACAAGTTAGAATTTGTTGTTTGTGAAGCACTCATAGTTAAGTCAAAAACAAATAATTTTGTTAAAAGTGAAATTTCAGACCTCATTTAGGCATAGTAGAATGATTCTTCTCAAAAAATTTGAACTAAAAGAAGTTGTTAAGTGAAGATAAGTTTCACCTCCAAAAATCCGTTTGGAATTTTGAATATCCAATCAAAAGTTATGGATAAATTTGAGAGAGGGGTTGGAAAAATGTTAAAGAAATTGTCCATTCCAACCCCTCTCTCAAATTTGTTCATAACTTTTGATTGGATATTCAAAATGCCAAACGGATTTTTGGAGGTGAAACTTATCTTCACTTATCAACTTCTTTTAGTTCAAAGTTTTTTGAGAAGAATCATTCTACTATGCCTAAATGAGGTCTGAAATTTCACTTTTAACAAAATTATTTGTTTTTGACTTAACTATGAGTGCTTCACAATCAACAAATTCTAAATTGTTTATCCCACATGATTTGTTATACCTCCTACCAACCCATGTGTATATAAAGAGTGTCTTCTCACTAGAAATCTCAAAATGAGTTATTGATGGCAAATGGTAAGCTTACAAAAATATATTACTCATTGGATTTTTAGTGTTTTTGGCAAACTAGATTTGTATGTTTGGTCCTAAAATTAACAAAAGAAAGTGGAGAATATCATAATTTACTGTCACTATCCCGGTACCGAAGCTTGCATTAATGCTGAGAGGATGAATTCTGTGGATGAGGACTCCAGAGAGGAAAAGGCAGCCTCTCTGAAGGCTAATGAATGTTATGAAGGCCGAGCGAGGGGGTCAATCCACCCCGATCCTGCTTGACTGGCTCGTGGAGCCGAGTTGTATAATTGCCCAGCGTACATTTGATCTTTAATGCAAACCTACTACTTTGCCGTGACTTTGCCGTGACTTGCTCTTCTGACTTCTGACTGACTCGTGACTTTGCCGTGAATTGCTCTTCTGACTGACCCGTGATTTTGCCGTGAATTGCTCTTCTGACTAACTGACTTTTGGGAGTTAGGGTTTATCTTTCCGGTTTCTTGCTTCTCGTTTGAGTGCAGGCAATGTGTAGTAGTCTCCGTTTTAGGTCACGAGCAGAGGGTATCCGAGGCAATTTTGAGAGGATTCAGCACTTTGTTTTTGTTGAAGCGTTGAAATTGTGCTCAGTCAATCCTTTGTCAAGTTGTTTATGTCCTTTTTGAAGGTTGTTATAAGCTGCCCTCGGCGTTTCTCTTCAGAATGTCTGTCTTGAAAACGATAGGGTTGATCAACACCTTGGCGATCAAGCTACAATTAGAAAGTTCAGTGTGGAAGCTAATTGTGGATTCTAGAATATTTGATGACATATTTCTATCGTTCAAATAATGTAGGGTATGTATAATTTCTTCTTCTATTAGGACATTCTTTTATGTTCCTTGAAGGTTTTCTTTCAACTCCTGTCGATATGGGAGCGCCCTCTTGTGACCGTTTGGTATTTAGGGGGTAAGATGATTCCCGGTCGCTCAAAAATATCCTGGGTGTATTTTTACTTACAATATACTCATCTGCAGGAGCGACATTAGGGAGTTCGCTGAGCAGCAAGGCAACAGTTCATTTCTATGCAAGTCAACCGGCCATTGTGTTTCTTGCTCCCGTCCAGACAAAATTTGTTTTCTTTGCATTAAGTTAGCCAATATTGAGAAGAACTGGTGCCTACTTTTGAAACGTTTGCTAGTAATAGCGTGTACAGCTTTCCAAGCGTTATATCTGTGAGAAAATTGAGATGATACAACTTTCTCTGATTGGTGGTAGCAGTAACAATACAGTTTGCATGTTCGCCAACGACCAATAAATTTTATTGATCGAAGCTTCTAGGTTCTGATCATAATATTTGTATTCCTCCGAACAATTTATGGATTACTTCTGGAAATTTTGTGGAATGACACGTAATTGGAGTTGCTTTTAATGGAGTTATGCAGGAAGCCCAAAAATTCCATTGTGGAACAACTGGCTATCATCAGCCATTTAAGTGTTTGGAGATAAAGAGTGTCGATAACATGGAGCAGGACAAACATGATCTCACCGGTTGGTCATCCAATTTGGTTGTGGTCTTCTAGTTTTGTCTCGGAGTTCAATAGGAATTAAATTAGTTGAGATTTGTCTTTAATTAGCTTTTTCCTAGACAGACGTGATCAAGGGGAGCAAGAATATACCAGTAGATTCTGTCAGAAGCAATTGTTTCTCATTCTCATCCATCGTCGTTGTTTTCAGCTGCCATTAGATCGTATTCCACCTAATGAGAAATTCCTACATGAATCTAAGCTAGATAATGTACACAGAACTTGCTCTTAATCACGTTCTCATTTGAGGTCTTGTGCCTGTTCAGGTGATGATACTTTCTCAGAGGACGTCAAAGGAGAAGGTCGCAATTTGGTGGAGACACCAGCGTTCAAATTAGAAGGTGGTTTGAAAACGTATCCTACTTTTAAGTCCTGTTCGCCTGATTTGGGATGGCCAAGTTTACAGTGTTGCAGTTCGAGGTATACAAAGAGCTCCCTCACCCTCTGTTATTCATGCACTTACATAGTTCTACAGTAATTGATGTCATTGAATTGAGTGTCCGTCTTGAATGCTGTTTATTGAATTGTTTTTCAAGCCTTTGTTTCCATGATTGAGGGTTTCCTTTTGCTAGTTCTCATCCACTGCTAGCTGGAACGTTATTTTAAGATTGATTTTTTTCTTGTTGAATGAATGAATGAACCTTGAAGAGCAATGTAGCGGGATCACTGGAGATGATCGTTGGGGTTCAGCCCTCCCGCAGTCCCGCTTCGGTCACCAGTGTTACCGCTTCAACAATATTTTTCCTGGAGACTGTGCAGCTGTTAGGGTTGTTGAGGATTGAGTAAGCAAGGACACTGCCGATTGCTTCTGCTTCAGCAATCTCTTCCTTGAGAATGCGGAGCTGTCAGGAATGTTGCGGATTGAGCACGGCAAGCAAGGCCATTGATTGTCGTGGCGCGCGCGAGATCCGCCATGAAGAAGAATATATTCTGGCAAGGGCGGCGAGCGCTGGGCGATGCGCCCAACAAGATGCTGGGTGAGTCGCTGTGGCGATGGTGGGCGCGACGGACGGAGGCCCGCCTGAATCGCGACCAGTTGTGGGACATAGTGGAGCCGTACGAGCGGCCCAAGTCCATGGCGCCGCTCCTCGTCATCAACATTTTGGCGTTCTACTCCGGCGTGGTGGCGGCCGTGGTCACCGAGCAGCTCCACAAGGTGCGTGTGGGTGCGAGTTTTGCTTCTCAATTGGAACCCTAATTGGCAGATTTGTGACACTAAATGATCAGCGATGGCAATCTCTCGAGAATGTTTTTGTCGAGGGGATTCAGGTGAGACATGAGTACTGTGGAGGATTCATTGTGCAGACCCGGCGAATTATGGGGATATTGAAGGCAACGAAGTCCTCTCTGAAGTAAAGAGGACACTATTTTATTTAGGGTTACCGAATTCCAATGTCATTTACTCTTTTCTGTAGAATCTGGTTAGACCCTAAGTAGGACAGGTGCAAATTTTTTTGGTCGTTCTCCTTATCACAAAGATTTTTCGCTTTGATATTCAGGGTTTGTGATGTATGAGGGTCTTCGAAGAGCACCCTGAAGCTAGGAACGGGGTCGTCGTAGCAGGAGGCTGGAGGATAGAAACATTATAGTATGTTGAGTTTCTTCCTCCCAGTTCCCCGAGTCCTCTTTTGTGAAAACTAGTCAATTAGGGTTTATATGTTGCAGATTCTCGGCTTATCTGTCTAGTGGTTGCGCAGGAACGGTACTGGGCAGAGCATCCGGGGCAGGCCATTCCTATCATGAAGCCCGTGCTCTACTGGGGGCCTTACAAAGTACGCAGAGAAGATTTTGGCGAAGATGCATCTGGGTAGTTCACCGCACCAGAAGCATCGTATTGGTGTGAACATTTTTAAAGTAAACCTTAGAACCCTAGTCCCACTGCAACCCACTGCAACCCCAGATTTACAGATTGTGTGCAGGATCATTACACACCGTATCTTGATGTGGGTCGAATGTAGCACAGAGGGCCTCCTTGCAGACCTGGCATACTGAAGGTTAGGATTGCGATGAAGTCTTATTTGAAGTCTGGAGTACTCCAGTGCATGTATAGAAACCAAATTCAATGAGATCAAGCCTAGTACATTTTAAAATAGATCACCACAGACCTTTGATTGTAAACAAGGCGTGCAAGATATGAGATCTTTGGCGCTTACTGTACTCCAAATTTGCCGTGTAGAGGCCTCCCAATAACGAGCCCGTGACTGTAACGAGTTTGTTAGCGGTCTGATTGGGTCGATTTTCTCTCTCCTGCAAGGGACCGTGACATTCCCGTTGTCGAGCCTCTGTAGAGACCGGACGGAGGATGCTTCTAATGTCATGCCCTAGTAAAGGGCCCTCTTTTCTTTGTAAATTTCTTCTTGAGATGTTCTAACCTTGTTAAAGCGTTATCTAGCTTTTCTCTAGTCTGGACCATCTTAAAATTTTGGTCATGCTCCAGAAGTCCAGTCCACGTCTGTCGTTAATCTCTTCTGTAGTGTCTATAATGCCTGACAACTAATGCTTTTACCCCTAAATGCCCAGGGCCTTTTTGAGTTTAAAACATCATTGCTTTTGAAGTATTATAGGCCTAAATATCACCGAGGTACAGAATTTTGGTCTAGGCAGTTCTCTAGTGGATTAACACATAGCTTCATAGAAATTAAATTAATCCCTGCATAATAGGGGAATTTTTGACTTACCACTTGTTTTCTTGGTTTGATCTTGTAACAAGTATGATTCCTCATTTGTGTGCAATAATTTCAATGATTGGAACTATTGAAATTTCAGACTTGTGTACCTTTAATATGGAATAAATATCAATGAAATTGATTTATTTTTGAGAAAATGTTAGCATTCACAAGATTGATGAATGACGTTCCAATAGGTGGTATATTATATATATATATATATATATATATATATATATATATATGTTGAAATAATAATGTTTATGAGTGCTCCAAAGATACTAATTTATTTCCCCAAAGTTCTATACCATCATGCTTTTGATGTATAATTTCTTTGATATCATACTAAGATGTTGAAAAGATATATATACTCATCTCAAGTGACTAGTTAGATTAGGTCACAAAATTGTCTTTAAGTTAGAGATTCAAGTTTTAAAGGTTTGGCCCAAATTCTTTATAAGTTCCACCCTTCTAATCATAAACTATGGGTTCAAAGTTTTTTTACTTTTAGTTCACTTGTAGTGGACTTGCTTATTTTACCTTTAAAAAAAATTCTTTTATATGAACTTCACTTCTATTTTTAGATAATTTTCAGTCACTAGATAGAGAATTCATTTTCTTTTACTCAAAAGATACCACCTTGATAATATTGGTACTTTGTCCAAATGTTGAAATTAGAATGTTGTATAGTGCTCCAGAACCACTAATTTATTTCTCCAAAGTTTTGTACCAATTTGCTTTTGATGAACATTATTTTCATATATCATTCTAAGACTGATGTGGAAAAAAAGATATGAGCATTCCAAGTGACTTGTTTGAGATATTGGGTCACAAAATTGTTCCTCAAGGTAGGGTCCCAAGTACTTGCGGTGAAGGGCCCAAGATCACGAAGTTCCATGAACTCCTAGTACTACAAATTCCGATCCCCAAAGTTCACTTTATCCAAACTATGAAATCCTGGTCTAAAGTTCCTTTATTTTTCCAAGTATAGATACGAACTGTAACTGTTGCACCCTAGGAACTGATGGATTCCGGTCGTGCAGTTTTTATGAAGATTCATATTCAAGCCCGGCTCCGGCCTCAAGACTCCTCCAAGATTTGGCTGAAGTTTGATAGGGTGTGGCTTAGGTCCCAAGTCCTTACCCAACAAGTGGAGAATCTGATTCTTCGTAACAAGAATGGTCCTCCCTTATGCAATTTTCACGGGGGGTGCACTTAGTTCTACTACAACAAACCACGTGCGAACAAGTGGTTTTTAATAAACTATAATTTTAACTTCAAATTTTGAGCATTGTTTACTAATGACTGTAGGATTCTACTCCCAAAATTTCAAACTCAAATAAAATATAGAATGATTTCTAGAAGAGGTTAAAAATGCACTAATTAAAATGGTATGTTTTTTTAACTCAAATATTTTTAGAGGTCACATTTAGATGACCATTGCATCATTATTCAACTCAAAATGAGCTTTCAATTGAGAGTTATTTTTAGGAATTTTTTGTTCATTTTAAAATAAAAAAATTCTTATGTAATATAGGGGTGTGAAAGTTTTTTTCCAGTTCTACAGTGTATCTTTTTACTTCAAAAATTTGTAACTAATTACTATTAAACCCTAAAAATATGAATAATTGAAAATATAAACTTCAAAGTAGGAAAATCTATTCATATTTTTTTCATTTCATTTTACTTAAAATCCAAAAAGTAAATAGGGGGTCCAAAGTTTTGTTCGCACGTGGTTTTTAATGGACATTCTAAGTGAACTCCCTGGGGCAATTTTAGCTATAAGGTTATCCAAAAACTTCATAAATTTTACATTATTTATCCAAATGGAATGAACCAAATCTTTGCATATGAAAAAAATATAATCTATAAGAAAAAAATTCAAAATTCTTTCAAGTTTTTTTGTTGTTTTGGACCTGGTTTTCTTTTCCCTTACTCTCCTTTTTTCTTCCCGTGCTCTGTTCTCTTCATTGTCCAACCTTATTGGTTTGGCTATCTTTTTTTTTTTTTTTTTTTAATGCAATGGTCCTTTCCATTTGTTCCCAAAAAAAAAAAAATCTTTATTTTAAGTTAATTTCTTGTAAATTTGCTTATCTTATCTTTAAAGTAATCTGCTTATTTTATCTTTAAAGTAATTTTCTTTAACTTCATTTGCTTCTATTTACAGATTTTCTTCAACATTAACATGCTTTTACTTTAAATTCAAGGTTTACTTTTATTTTAAGGTATAGTACGTGTGCCAGTTTCTACACTTTATGTCAAAATAGTTTACTTTTTGTAGATCAACAGTTCAGCAACCAGATATATTTTTTAATATTTTCGGCAAGTTGCCTCTTCAATTTTCCAAGAGTCTCCTCGGCTTGCCACCTTCCCTCATTTTTAGACATTCTCCAAGAGCTAGACGTTAGATGCCAAAATATTTCAACAATATTATTCCTATTTATAACAATGTTGAGGTGCAAATCTGCTTATGTGTTCTTTTTTTCTAATTTTATCAAGAATAATTTTTTAATATTCAAACTTTGCTGCAATGGAAATTTTTCAAATTTTTCAAAAATTGTTGTACAGTTTTTCATATTTTGGCCATGTTCCAATTTTTCCTAGTTATTTACAAAACTGACCTACGCGTAGGGTATCTTGCTTTTACTTTTAGGTTGGCCCTTATATATAAATTTTTATATTTCATCCCAAACATAATTGTGCATTGATATTCTTTCATTATAATATACTTAAGTATGTATATATAGGCCTTTATACTTATCATTCTAACCTTGACTCCTTAGTTCATCTCATTAACTCTACATATTCTCAATGTTCTCTACATGTTTGATTAGTACAATTTACATAGTGGCATTAGAAATGGAAGGAGAAAATTTTTAAAAACAAAGGCAACAAGTCACTAAAGTTCAGTACCTAACATCAAGAAATGTTATTGAAATCACATGTGATGAAGGCTTAGGTGTTGGATGTTGAAGTGAAGGCCTTATCAACCTAAGATTTCCAAAATTATTTGTTTTGCCTTGTTCAAAGACTCTACAATGAACTTATTTCAAAAAACTATCTAATAAGAATCCTTCAAATGAAAATGAAATTGAAGTTAGAAAAAAAATACCTCATAAATGCATGTCATAAGGTTTGTTCAAACTTCATTGAAAATGCAGTAAGTGTGGAGAAGGAAACACCTACGATTTTTCTTATTCTAATGAACTCATGAATATGTGGTTATGCACATTTTTCACAATTCATAGTTTAAAAGAATTCCATGACATTTATCAGAGATTTGAATCTCATATTGCTGTAAAAAATGAAAAAAATTTGAAGAAGAAAATGAAATCAACACCATTCATGGTACTTCAATTCAAATTCAAATAAAAAGATTTTCCAAATTATAAGTTTTAACACAATTTGGTATTAAAGAAAACACTACAAGAGAAAGGGGTGTTTTAATTGAGTATTTAAGTATAGTTATAGACATAAGATTATAAGTATGACTTTTAAGAAGATTTTCAGCAAAATTTAACTAAAAACACAGTGTTTCTAGTAAATTTTTGCTGAAAATCTCCTTAAAGGTCATACTTATAATCTTATGTCTATAACTATACTTAAATACTCAATTAAAACACCCCTTTCTCTTGTAGTGAAATATGCATGTCATGGTATCTTTCTCTATTGTTTTCAATCAATTTGAAAAGGAAGGGGACAAGAAGAGAAAAATCATACAAGATAGCCAAGCTTTGCCTTTTGGGAAAGATGACTCATATTCCAACGTGAAGAAAAACTAATGTTCCTCCGACCTAATCAAAATACAATTTGGGCCTTTGTTGATATTGAATGGAAGCAATATCATTGAAGACAACATTTTGGATTTCAAAAGCATCACCTTTGATGTGGTTTTGATGATTTATTATCCTCAATTGTGGGAAGATTATTCCTATAAAACAATGGTGAATGAAGTCAATCATGACTACCTCACTTCTCTATACAAGGGGAAACATAATCAATGAAATCCAAGAAGGGGACAACATCCCTCAATATGTCATGGTCATAGTGCACATAAAAGACAATTGTCCAAAGGATGTGTGGTTATGTATTCCAAAAATATTTTAGATGTTGAAATACAAATGAGTTATAGAATAATGAGGAACAATATTTCTTCATTGATTTGGAAACATTTACCAAGGTATGGCACAATCATAGGCAAGAGTTCTTCCAAAAACAATTTTATCCAATAAATTATATACCCATTGGAATTGAATAATTTTATCCAACAAATTGTACATATAATATAATCCCTAAATTGTATACCCATTGGATTTAAACAATTGTATCCAACAAATTGTACATATAATATAACCTATAAATGCATGAGGCTCCAAAATCTAGTATTTGAAAATTTTTGAAGTTAAATAAAATCTAACCAAGTTGCTATTTTTAGTAGCAAATTTTTGAAAAGTTCTTCTTGAAGTCTAGTTTTAGCATTAAAATTTCAATTTTGAAAATAAATGATAGTGATTTTTCTATTCAAGATTTTGTGCAAGGATTTCCATTGCAATCTTGACTTCTTGTAGTGTTGAGAGTAGTCTTACAAAAGACCCTCAAATACACTAGATCTTGGAGAAAAATCACATTCAAAATTCACTTAAATAAACTATAGAGTAGATTTTAAGAAGCCATAAATTGATTGGGGTTATATATCACTACAAGTAAAAGGGGTGTTTTAAGTAGTGTCCTAGACATCACGTCTTTTAAGTAACGTCTTTTAAGTAAGGTTTTAAGTAAAATTTTACTAAAAAAACAGTCTTTTTAGTAAAATTTTACTTAAAACCTTACTTAAAGACGTAATGTCCAAGACACTACTTAAAACACCCCTTTCTCTTGTAGTGTATGTTAGGCTTTTTAACCCCTAAAGGCCGGAGATTATGTTTTCAACAAAAACGCTCCAAAACTACCATTTATGATACAAGGACCAAATTTTAGAAGAAAAACATTTTTGGACACACGGAACCATAGGATCTTATAGTATACTAGTTTGAAAAGATATGAAATTTTTTTTAGAATTTTCCACTGTGTAGATTGCAAGATATTAGCATTTGAGTTGATAAGAATTCTTTTTTGGGCCTTGTGAAAATACAGGCAACTGCACTTCACATGGTTGTAATGTCCTTATGACTTGGACACTTGGGGTGAGCTAGGTTTGTGGCATTGGCGCCACAACTCCAAATGTGGCACAAAAGGGCAGACCCCGGATGGGCGGTGTGAGGCAGGATGGACTCACACCGGTGGTTGGAAGGTCCGCGCCGCGTGCGGTGCGAAGGGCGGCGTCACAGAGGTAAGCGTGACGCTAGGGACTTGTTCCCACCCATGCCTTGAAGTACTTGGGCATGGGGGCCTAAGGGTGAGTCGAGTGAAACTCTACGAGGGTTAAGGGCTAGCGCGGGGACTTGTGGTTTACGTGGCGAGGCCCTAGTGTGCCGTTTACGTTACTAACTTGTGCTTGTGGAATGTGCAGGTTGAGTGTTGGCCGTGCGAAGTAGTGTGCGGGACGTAGTGTGGGTCAAACCTGCGTTATATGTGGTATTAGAGCAAGTTGAACTTGGTATCGTGGTCTTTCAAGTTTGGAGTGGGAGTTCAACATGGCGGGAGAGCCAAGTGGAGCGCCCAAAAAATCACGAAAGAGTAAGCGGCTCGAAGGGCCGCGACAAGATGTGGAGGTGGTGGCTAAGGTGCATGACCCTCTTTTGGAGGCGGCCAAGAAGGCCGGTGTTGTGACCAAGGCCAAGGGGCGGAGGAAAACGCCTCAAACTACCAAGGCAAAATAGACTACGGAAGTGGACGGCGTGACGGTCATAGTGGTTGGAAATACCAAGGCGATAGAAGAGGTTTCAGTGGTGAAGGAGGAACCATCGGGGTCTTACAACATTGTGCTAGCATTGCCCGCGATAGGAACTCATTTGGCGGCGGCGGCACCAAAGAAGGTGAAGCCAAAGGCAATGGAGGTGGCGGGGCCTAGCAAACCGGCCATTGTGAAGAACATGGCGGCGGCACCAAGTAAATTTCCAAGTGAGTCAAGTGACTCAAACGATTCGAGTGACGAATCGGCGGAGTTGGAAGCCACAAGTAAGGTGCCAAATCCCAAGAAAGTGACACCACCCACGGTGGCGCTCGTAGTGGCCCCCGTGGTAGAACCCATGGTGGAAGTGGTAGCGGTGAGCGTGGACCCAACGGACTTGGATCGCGTGGCGCCTCGGTGGTGGGGCGTCAAGCCCGCCAAGACATCAAGTCCACAAGTGGTAACGCCTTTAGCGGTTCATGGTGAAGAAGCGGTTGGTAGAGACGTCGTGGTGACTGCGGCGGTGCCCAAGGACGCTGACTTGCATGACATGGTGAACATGTTGATGGCCCAAAATACGACGTTTATTAAGAAGTTGGCCATTCAAGGGGTCGCAACGCCCGTGGCTAAGCAAGTGTTCATGAGGAACGTGCATAAGCCATCGGCGTGGGATACCAAGGACAAACGGACCATTGAAATTTTTTTGCAAGAATACACAACTTACTGCGAAGCGGGAGGTTATGCGGGAGATGAAGTCATGGTTAGAAGCTTCGGCGCCTTTCTCAAAGAAGGCGCGGCGGCTTGGAAAGTGGTGGTAGGTGCAAGTTGCACTTGGGCCGGTCTAAAAACTTGGGCTTGCACAATGTGGTGCAAGTCACACCAATGCCTTTTAGATGTGACCGCATTGGGAGCTTTGCGTTTGAGAAATGGAGAAAGCCTCACTAAGTTCATGGAGGAGTACAAAATAAAGTACCTTCAACAAAAAGTTGGGGAGACCCTCGAACTTGGTATGATGGGGTCATTTCTTGCGGGCCTTGACGAGCGGACTAGAAGGAAGGTGTGGGAGCATGAGACACTCCCAAAGTCTATGTTGGAACTTTTTGACTTGGTCATTCAATTTGGCGACATTAGGGAGGTGACGAAGATAGAGGACCAAGGTGGTGGCAAAGGTGGAGATCACAAGGATTGCCACCAAGGCCACAAACGTAAGTTTCATAAGGGCAAGTCGGAGATGAATTTCACTCATCTCCGACATATATAAATTCATATATTACTGATCATGTATAATATTGAAACTAATGTATGTTGACATGTAATTTTCTCAACTTGCTCAACAATGTCAACATTTTTTAATCCTAAAATGAGATTTTTGCACTGTATATGGTCAATTTTTTTTATAGTCACATTATGTATTATATGAATTACACACCCACCAAGTTTTTAGAGGTAAATGTGAAGTTTAGCATAAAACTTTCTACTATATTTGGATTTTTTCAAGTAGCATAACTTTTGATTCATGCACCTAATAAAAAGAAAGATTATATTTCTACCCAAAAATATACATGTCCACACCTTGTGCCAAATTTTCAAAAAGATCCATTGAAAATTGACATTGAGGAAATTACCCAAATCTGCTCATTTAACAATCATTTGATTCTTTACCTAGGGATTAAAAGACTAATAAGAAATCTTAATGCAATTGAAACAATAAAAATTATATATAGAAGAATTAAATTTAAAGAAAACAATTCAAAAATATTTTTAGGAGAACATATGTTATGTTACTAATTTGTGTCTAATTTGGCAAAGCAATTGTAGAATTATGAGGCAAAATTTGCTATTTATTTCAACACAAATAGATAAGAAAATATTTGATTTTTATTATTATATTTACTCAAGTATATTCTATTAAAGTTTCAAAATGATAAACTTCACTGATTCTAAGATATTTAACTTTGAAAAATTAAAGGGTTTTCTTCATCACTTTGCACTTGCATAGTTCATCTTTCAAATTTTTGTAAGCAAAATGTATGTGTCTCACAACTTGTACAAATTGATGATTTTCTTAAAAATTAGTTGAAAATCCATGAAGAAATGTTAGAGACCCCTCCTTCAAGTATAAAGAGTTTTTTTTGTTGCCCAACTTGATTGAGTTGTAGACAAAAAGACTAAATTGGACATAATTTTTTAGCCACTATTGTAGTGCAAATTCAATGAAGTTTGTCTTGCATTTGAAACAATCCATCTATATGTAAGCATTTATGTTTTGGATTCCAACCATTGGATTGAAAAACTTGGATCAATGCCTTCAATCATTTTAAAATTAAAGATGAATAGGTTCATCAGTCCACTACAATTTTTTACAAGTTACATAGTCTTGGACAATTAGAAATTAAATCTCCAAGTTTTACCTTTCCTATGTGTGTATTTGAAGACAAAATAGAGAGATTGCAAAAATCATGCCACTGACATAAATGATTGTCCTGTACAATGTAGAAAAAGAAAGGTAAACTTAGTTTGAAAGATTAGCATGAATGAAGTGTTTTGGAGGAATGTTTCAACTATCTAAGCCTTATGGACCAAAATGATAACTTCTATCTTTGATGCCTTTATTAGGAAGTAGATTCTATAAAAAAAACTAATATGCACCTTTCCTTAATAAATTTCATTTTTGATGCTTCTATTCAGAAGTAAATTCTCTAATGAACTAACACACACCTTCCCCCAATAAATTTTTAGATTTCCATACAATGACAAGGTCAATTGATCCCCCACCATGGTTGAGGGGACTTTAGAGTTAATCACCCTGCCTTCATTCAAGTTTAAATTCATAACCACTTCACTAGTGTGCCTAGACCAAAGCCATTAAGCCAAGGGTACATGTGCCTTTTTTTTTTTATAATAGACACCTAATTTTGCCTTGGTCCCATAATAGAGTACCCTAAATGTGTGGCAATTGCACCCACAATTGATTTCATTTCCAAAATATCTCAATTTGAAATAAAACATTCATTCACACTACAATTGTATTTTTTTTGTAAGGTGACATTTAACTCCTAAAGGACCAGCATGCGTTTTTGGCAACATAGAAATTTTGGGCAGGTATCTATGACTAGGGGTTTGCATATTTTGGGCTGAAATTTTAATAGAACTTGGGGACGAGGAATATCTTTTATGTATGCTAAATTTCATGACATTTGGAAATACGAGTCAAAAGTTATGGCCTAATATGTTACTTTTTTCACTAGGCGGGCACTCTGGGCAGTTTGGGCAGATCTAAAAAAATCAATTTTTTCAAAAGTAAAAATTTGAAACTTGTATTCTACAATTATATATAGGTGGAAAGGTTTGAATCATTCCATTCCAATCATTGAGTCAAAAGTTATGAGGGTTTTTAGTTTGCGGGCAGTTATAGATTCTCTATTATAAAAAAAACTTTGTAATCGTTTATTTAACTCAATTTTCAATATTTTTGGAGAAAAGTAAAATCCTAGAATGTAGATTGATTATTACAACAATTCGACCGTTGGGATTGGCACTTTTTTAGTTCATAAATAAGTTCTTAACAATTTAGTATTTTGAATCATTATCTAGCTACTTCTTTCTACTTACTATTTTTTTCCTATATGTTGTACAATTCCAAATGATGTGAAATTTTTTAAGTATATAGCCAACTTGTTTAGGAAATTGAATCCAAAGAAGAACCAACATTTCCAACATTTTTTCATTGAAAAATGAGCTTGTGAAGTGCAGCTGCCCTATTTTTCGCAGGATTGAAAAAATGGTTTTAGAGACTTTGAATTCTTATATCTTTTGATCTTCATAGTGGAATTTTTTGAAAATTTTACCACATGTTTTTAATACATCATTTAATTTTAATTTTACTACAAGATCCTACGGTTACATGTGTCAAAACTTGTTTTCTTCCAAAAATTTGGCAGTTGTATTAGAAATGGCAGTTTGGGAATGTTTTTGGTGATTACATAGTCACGGAACTTTAGGGGTTAAAATCATCCTCAAAACGGGTTGAGTATTGGTGTATTTTTATTGGCAATTTAATGCCAATATTTGACATAGTTAATATGTTAGCAATATAGAGTATAGATATGGAAATTTCAATTATTTTTTGGGCAAGATTTTGTCAATTCTACCTTAGATGGGATCAAAGATTTGCCAAATATTTCTTATCACAATAATTTGTGTAATCTAAATGAACAAGTATATTTTTTTGATTGCATAAAGATGTCTCCCTCTAACACTTGATTGCCATACAAATTATCTATAAAATTCCAAATAATTTACCTATGTAAATATGATTTTTGTTATTGAACTAATTTTTTTTTATTGATTTGGCATGGTAGTAGTCAAAATGGGAGTGCAAAATCGGTTAGAATGCATTTGAGGAACATTACAAGAATGAACTAAGAAAATTCAAAATGCTAAAAATAGATGTATTCAAATGCAACCTTAGGCTCTTATAACTAGATGTAGAATTATTTAGGCAAAAAATAGGAGTTGATTTTCAGAAGCAAGTCTCAATTAGTTGTAGTTACCTGAGCATTTAAATTGCTTTATTTTGCAAAAATTATAATTTTATTTTATTGCAAAAGACTTAGATATGGATTGAAAATTTTTTTATCAAAATTTATCATTTTTAGTACATTGAGTATACCTGAACAAAAAATAAATAGATAAGAAATTGAAATATAAAAGAATATACTAGAATTAAAGGGCGCAAATTTTGAATCCTTTATAATTTGCCTTAAGACTAGTAGAAAAGAGTTTTTTTCAACGTCAAACAACAATTAGACTAAGATTGGTTCCACATGCCCTTATAGGGCTTGTGAATCCAAGCTCTCCTATAGCACTTTGATGCTCCAAAACAGAGTCCAAAACCTCTTTCCTACTAGTAGGAGCCTTCTCAAGAGGTGAGCTTGAAACAAATTTTTGAGGACACTTAGGCCAAAATGCTAATAGCTAATTAACTGAACAAAACTCACATCATGATTGCCATTGTTTAAAAATTATACAAAAATATAGATAAGATGCTTTGAAGCCTCTCTTTATTTCACACTACCTCCTAAAGCCATGACCCCCAAAGGTTGAACTTTTAAAGCCAACTCATTGACCTTGAGAGCTTTTTTCTAAGAGCATCTCGCACCTTGCCTCCACTAAGTTAATTGGCACAAAATAAAGGATTTCTATTAGAGAAAGAACATGACTTCAAGAGTGCCGATAGAGCTAGACTAGAAATTTGAATAAAATAATTATACTTTTGTTTTTATTTAGATACGTCAAACTTTTGGTCTAGAGTATAGTAGTCCTCTTGAGGCCCCATTCTTTTTCTAATGTCGGGTCCATCCATAGTAATATTTTGAAGGATTGGTCAATTTCTTTACCTTTGTATAGTAAGTGGACTCACTATGTTGAAAATCAATGTATATAAACAAATTTTGACAAAGATATAGATCTAAACTTTCAACGAAAGAATGCTAAGACCTTCAAGAATTGTGCGACTTAAGGTAATTTTGAAGAACCCTCAATGAATTGAATTGTTGTATGGTCCAAAGTAGGGTGTTGATATAAGCTCCATGCTCGAGATGAAATGTTGCAACCAACTCTTTGGAAATAGACTGTGAATGCTTTGATGCTTTAATAGAATGCCTCAAATTTCCTCACATGTTGCCTCGTTTGTGACTTCATTGCGACTCGTCTGTGATTTGATTGCGACTTGTCAGTGACTTCATTGCGACTCGTCTGTGATTTGATTGTGACTTGTCAGTGACTTCATTGCAACTTGTTTATAATTTATTTGCAACTTGTTTGTGACATGTAGAATTTATAGATTTCAAAATCTAGAAAATGTAAAAATATAAAAATTGTAGAAATCTACAAAATATAGAAATTTACTAAATGTAAAAATCTACAAACTATAGAAATCTTTGAATTCTATTAACAAAATTCATTACATGAGGATACAACTACTTATGGTACTCTTGACAATTGATATGGGACAATTGATATAATATAGTCGGAAAATGATTGGAAAACAACTAGAAAATGACTACTAAACAACTACAAAACAATTAAGAAATGACTACAAAACAATTAGGAAACGACTACTATTATTTTACAGCTGCAATTGTTTCCTAGTCATTTCCTAGCCGTTTTGGGGGACTGCAAATCGACATGGTGGATATCATATAGTGTAAATTAGTCCACATTGACAACTTGATGAATATTGGATGGAGAATAACTCACATTCATTCTAAATTTGAACTTTGTTACAACCCTCATAATCCTACACTTCATTCTACAACTCCTTTGCGACTAAAACAATGTATCCACTTAACTCTCCAACTATTTTGCAACTAAAATATTGTACTAATGATGTAAAGCAATGAACCAAACAATAATGTAAGAATTTAATGCAAATAGAAGGGGCTATAGTCGCAAAATAGTTGTATAGGACACTTAATCATATTTTAGCCAATTGTAGTGGAGATGTTTTTCTTCTAGTGAGTCAACAAATGCACCTTCATAATCTTTGAGCATTTGTTTTACATGACCATTAGTCTTTCAAGTAAACACATGAAGTGGTTCAACCTCATCAACTTTATTTAAGTCAACCAACACACTACGATAGTCTTTCAACATTTGTTATAAAACACGATGAGTGCTTAAGGTGAACGCATCAAGTGCTTCAGCCTCATCAACCTTGTTCAAGTCAAACAATGTACCTTGATAGTCTTTCAGCCTTTGTTTTACAGCACCACAAATCCTTAAAGTAAATGCATCAAGTGGCTCCGGCTCATTAGCCTTGTCAAAGTCAACCAATGCACCTCAATAGTCTTTTAGGATTCATTTCACAGCACCACGAGCCTTCAAGGTGAAGGCATTAAGTGGCTCCACCTCATCAGCCTTGTCTAAGTCCAACAATGCAACTTTATTATCTTCTAGCATTCATTTGACAACACCATGAGTCTCCAAGGTGAACGCATCAGGTGGCTCCACCTCAACATCCTTGTTCCAGTCAAACAATGCATCTACATTGTCTTCTAGCATTCGTTTTAGAACACCAAGAGTCTTCACGGTAAATGCATCAAGTGGCTCTACCTCATCAGCCTTGTCTACGTCAACTAGTGCACCTTAATAGTCTTTTAGCATTCGTTTTACATCACCACGAGTGCTTAACGTGTACCTATCAAGTGGCTCTAGCTCATTAGCCTTGTCCAAGTCAACCAATGCACCTTCATTATCTTCTAGCATTCATTTGACAACACCACGAGTCTTCAAGGTAAATGCATTAAGTGGCTCCACCTCATTAGCCTTATCCAAGTCAACCAATGCACCTCAGTTGATAGTCTTTTAGCATTCATTTTACAACACCAAGAGTCTTCAAGGTAAATGCATCATCTGGCTCTACCTCAGCAGCCTTGTCTAAGTCAACCAGTGCACCTATATAATCTTTTAGCATTCGTGTTACATCACCATGAGTGCTTAACGTGTACCCATCAAGTGGCTCTAGCTCATTAGCCGTGTCCAAGTCAACCAATGCACCTTGATAGTCTTTCAGCATTTGTTTCACAACACCGCGAATCTTCAAGGTAAATGCATCTTGTGGCTCCACCTCATCAGCCTTATCCAAGTCAACCAATGCACCTCGATAGTCTTCTAGCCTTTGTTTTACATCACCACGAATCTTCAAGGTAAATGCATCATGTGGCTCTACCTCATCAGTCTTGTCCAAGTCAACCAAGGCACCTATATAGTCTTTTAGCATGCGTTTTACATCACCACGAGTACTTAACATGTATCCATCAAGTTGCCCGAGCTCATCAACCTTGTCCAAGTCAACCAATGCACCTTGATAGTCTTCTAGCCTTCGTTTTACATCACCACGAGTGCTTAACATATATCCATCAAGTGGCTCCATCTCATCAGCCTTGTCTAAGTCAACCAGGGCACCTATATAGTCTTTTAGCATTCGTTTTACATCACCACGAGTGCTTAACATGTATCCATCAAGTGGCCCCAACTCATCAGCCTTGTCCAAGTCAACCAATGCACCTTCATTATCTTCTAGCATTCGTTTTACATCACCACGAGTGCTTAACATGTACCCATCAAGTGGCTCTAGCTCATCAGCCTTGTCGAAGTCAACCAATGCACCTCGATAGTCTTTTAGCCTTCGTTTTACATCACCACGAGTACTTAATATGTACCCATCAAGTGGCTCCAGCTCATCAACCTTGTCCAAGTCAACCAATGCACCTATATATTCTTCTAGCCTTCGTTTTACATCACCACGAGTCTTCAAGGTAAATGCATCTTGTGGCTCCAACTCATCAGCTTTATTCAAGTCAACCAATGCACCTCAATAGTCTTTTAGAATTTGTTTTACAGCACCACGAATCTTCAAAGTGAATGCATTATTTGGTTTTACTTCATCAACTTTGTTCAAGTCAATGAGTGCATCTGGAACATAGCCATCGAGAATATGTTATTGTCATATAATAACTAGCAATTTTCACATTATAATTTTTATAAAATTTTATTAATTTGAGATACAAATTCAAGAATATAGTTATTAACCTTGAGAAAACACTGCAAGAAATAACAGTTACTTAGTAAAAAATGATTCAATTTTTGAACCAATAGGTGCATTCTATATTTCTATAGTAACAGAGAAAGTCATTCATTAGACCCTTATAGTGCTTGGTGACCTTCTACAATTAAGATTTTTAGCATCATTTGGTTTAATTCTTCTATTATATCTAAGAAAGTGAGACTTTTATTTATCTGATCTTAGATTTTAATATGTCCATTTTCAAAGGACAATCTTTCATTCAACTTAGCAATAATTTAAAGAAAATGACAGCATCTTTGATATTCAAGATTTTGAAAATCTTATTGAATTGCATACTATTGTACTATCAATAAATGAGTTGATATGAACTAGTAAGTAGACATGTATGTCAAAAGAAGTTTTGCAAAGTTCACAATAATGTGCAATAGAAAGACAAAGATCTTGATTTAACAAAAATAATTCAATAATGCTATGTACAATCACTACAATGTGATCATTTATAAAGTAGAGAATTTCAAGACATACCTTCCAATGAATTTGGAGAATCTGATAGGTAAGCCTTCAAATTAGGCATTGCAAAGTTGGCCACAATAGTAGAGAATGTAGGCCTTTTCAATGGTTCAAATTCCAAGCATCTACATATGAGGAAGTTGAGGAGCTTCGGACATGCTGGAGGCAACTTCGGTCTAAAATCATCCAATTCTTTGTTTTGAAATTGTGCCAATCTCAAATTTGGATGCATGAGCTCCCCACCTAAAATATATAAACATAGTAGTCCAAAACTGTAGACGTCGGCCATTGACAATTTGCACTTTTCAAAATCACTTGAACTCCCACTATACTTAAATTCATCTTCAATGTCATCGTCATCTGTATCAAAGTCACTAAAGGGATTGTTGGAATACTTAGTCAAGGGACCAAATAATTCATCCAAAAGTTCTGGAGCTTTCCATGTCAACATATCCAAATGTTGTCTACGCTTGGAATCCAATCTACTATGTCTCTTTGTTCCAACAAGACCAAAATCATTGATCCTTACTTCAAGCCTACCATGCAACCCTTGATACATCAAAACATTCTTGGATTTTAGGTCTCCATGAACTATTGCATTGTCATGCAAATACTTCATGCCATTTGCAATTTGAGATATGATGTCAAAAGTCTCAAATAAATTGAAAAGGATAGTACTTCCAAGACCTACACTTCCTTGAAAGTTAGCCACAAAAATCTCTTTTTCTTTACTTGGACTTGATAACAACCCTTTGATCTCTTCAATGCTCAAGACTCTTGAGGGCAAAGAACTAGAGGAATCCTCTTTTCTTTGTATTTCAATCTTCCTTTGAATGATACTTTGGAGATTGTCATCCACATACTCCTGAAGAAGTGAACATGCACTCTTCCCAATAGTATAGCCAAAACATTTCACAATATTTGGATGATCAAGATCACATAGGCGTTTTGCCTCATTCTCAAAAATTAATTTGCCCAGGCCAAATCCAATTGAGAAGTCTTTTCTGGAGTGTCTTTTTCCTTCCCATGTTGTCTCATATATAAAACTTGACAAACCTCTTGCCAATCGTTGCAAGACTGGAAGATCCTTTGGCTCTAACTTCCATGGGATTGGAAGATCAGTAGCTACTTTTGGATGAGAAGTAGAAGCCATGTTGATCCACACTTATTCATCTTCCAAAAGTCAAATCTACATCAAAGATAGAAGATCTTGAAAGTCAACAAGTGTAGTTCCTTATAAACTCCAATTCTGTCAATACGTCCATGTTGTTTTCAAATACAAACAACACTTTAATCAGCCACACTAATAGAGCTATCCAAAGAAGTAAAACCTCAATCATGCTACATCACATGAGGAGCTCATTCAACAATATGTAATGCTAAAATTTGAAGTATACTACAAGATTAGCATAAGAGAGTATTAAAAAAGACATGTAAAGACAAAACCAAATGAATGTCATAAATAATAGATGGGTTACTATTTAATTTTGAACCACTACTTTTATTTGCTAGATGTATTTTTTTTATAAATCTAAGATTGGCTATTCAAAATAGTTCAATTTTAGGTCCAAGATGTCTAAGTTTACCTTATAAAGTAGATTTATCTAAACTTGCTCATTTAGACAAAAAGGATTTGTTTGTGATAACTTTTTTTTATCTTCAAAGTCCTTCGCTCTATATGCTCCCATTTTGCAACTATATTTATATGTAATTTATTGTGCCAGTAATTATTTTTCAAAATGTAATTATGTGCCTTCAATAAGTCATAAAAAGTTCAAATTCTTTAGAGAAATTTCTGAAAGTGATGAACATTTAAATAGAAAGTGAGAAAAATAATCATATCTAATAGATAATATGCTTTAAAATTCTCAAATTTTCTCTTGAGGTACATATGAAGGTGTAATACACAATAGAAATAAATATATCATATAATTCTAAAATTAAAATATCAAAAGACCATGGTCATAAGTCCAAAGTTCAAATTGCAAGAAAATATTTGAAGTATAGGAAATTTTCAAATTGGAGTAGAAACTAGATTTGATATGTGGTTCATTTCACAAATCTCATAAGACAAGAATAATTATCCTAGATTTAGATTCTAAAATAAAGATGGTAGATTAGGAGACACTTAAATAGGATTTGCAATTATGTGTATAGTCCTTACTAGCTACATCTTTGAATCATCTTTAAATCATCTTTGAGAAAAACTCAAAAATCTTTTCCAAAAGCTCTACTACTTTAGAGCAAGCCCATTTGAAAGTTGCACGCATTTCACATTGATGATTTGAGGTCACATTGGTAACACTAGAACACATTGAAGGCCTAATGGATTTAGATACTTGTGAATTAGAGCATTCCTACCAGTTCTTCCCTACAAATTCACAATTTCCTTGGATGCAAGGCAAAGGAATAATACAAGCACAAGGGAATAGTGCAAAACACAAATAAGAGTTGCACACATCAAAGATCTTCAATGAAAATCGAATGCGGTTTACCAAAATCCAATTCCACATTTGTCCTTCTATATAGGAAATTGGGACCCTTCTTTAAAATTTTAAGGATGGTGGGGGTCTCCCCTATCTGAATGAATTTCATCCAAATAGAGATAGGATAGCCCGGGGTGGGGATGCTCTTAAATCAATTTACTTTGGTTGGAGTTTGCACAAGGGTTGTTTTCTAACAATTTTTAGCTAAAAAGTATTGATTTTTTATAAAGAATATTTTGGCAAAATATTCTTCCTTTTCAATGGATGAAATTGCTAATTTATTCCCAAACTTGGGACAATATTGCTCTATTATGGATGAATGTACATAGTTTTGGATTTAAAAATGAAATCTCATCCATATATTGCAAATTTCATTCATTTCCATGGATGAAAATAGCTTCATCCTTGCAGTCGCTTTCTGCACTGCCTGAATAAATGGCAAAAAAACTTGGATTCGCAAGAGCGAACGTCACAATAATCATACTGAACACATAGAGAGTGGCTAAGATAACGTACATTGTTGTACTTCTTGTGGCAGACGGTGGGGAGAATCACGAAAGAAAGTGATGCCACCAGCAGCTCCATGAAGAAATTGTAGCGTCCTTGCACCAAAGAGGATATAGTTCCCTGTTCAGACTACCTTGATGCAGATCTGCAACATTCATGTAGCAGAGCGAAATACATGAACACTACCTCACCTCGTTGCAAGGAAGGTGGAGGCAGAACAATGATTCAGCACATATGGAATGGAACGAGAAGGAAGCACAAGAAGCGGAATCAAGTTTGATGAGATGAATGATGCACCTCAGTTCCCTGAAAATTCAAAGGAAGCAGCCCGTGGCGCATTCAGCGATTCTTCAGCATCCCAAAGCTCGAAACGTTCGACCTCAAAGCCCATCCAAATCGAACATCAGCGTGAACGAGAGACTGTTTGAAGATGATGGGCTGTGATCGATCAGCGAACAGAACTCAGGTTTCGGAACGAGGTGATGTCCTGTACACGCATCATTGCTTCATTTCTTGGCACTTGAACGAAGGGGAGGAGGTATTGCAAAGGCAGAAGCTTAGACATACACTAAGCTTCAGGTAACTAAGTGAGGAAGTTCGAGAAAGCGTCGCTGAGATGGCCAGTGTTGAAGTTCAGGAACAACTCGTACGGTAGCTACATGTAGGAGTGCTCACTTTGCAGAACCTTACGTACTGTACGCAGTGGGTCCGGGGCAGCGTTCCCTAAAGTGGCTAAATTTCGCTCCGTTTCTACCGAAATTATTGGTGTGCTAAATGTACACTGTCCAATTTTAATTTTTTTTTCCGGATTTGAGCACTTTTGCGATCGTCGTCAGCACTTGGATGACAAATCACCTGCTCATTGAATTCTAGTTTAGCATCCATCCGCGGTTTTAGGGAATTAGGGTTAGCAGATTACATACCTGGACTGTTGGATGGGAGCTAGGCGGCTCCATCGTAGCCGTCGCTTTCGCCGTCATGAGGCGGCCCGTCCCCTCCACCTGCAGTCAGGGTTTAGCGAACGCTGCTCCCAGGTTTTGCAGGTTTAGCAGTCTTTGAATCTTCGGCTCTTCGCTGCATTTACTCCTTAGTCCTTACGCATTCAATGAATGCTGAATCGTTGATTGTACTTTGAATTTTGTGGTCGCTCGGCTCGCTCCCGCTTCTTGGCCTTTGAATGTGCGTCGGCTTGTTGGGGGGATCGGCAATTCTGCACTTCTGGCAGCAACGCCAATTCCTTGTTGATGTGAAAATTTGAGAGATGTTGCTCAATTGTCTCCTGTGCATTCATTCCAATTGGGAAATGGAGGTTGCCTGGCTTCAATGCAGGCGTCAAATTTTGATTTTCGGCAGCGGTTTTCTGCCAACGGACGCTTCACTTTGGGAATTGGAGGAAAACGCTGGAGTGGAGAACTGGAGACGGTCAAAAATCTGCAAGCTTAAAAAGACGGGACGCCAGGCTATTCTCAACTTGAAAACTTACGATTGTGCATTTGCTGTTGTGCTTGCATTGTTGTTTATTTCCTTGTCGATTCTACTGCTTTGCTCGTTGGTTCTGCTGATCTTCTTGTGTTTGATGCTGTTCTGCTCTCGTCCTTTCTACCGTTCCGCTTGTTCGTTGTTGTCTTGGGGTGGCGGGTTGTGGGTGTAGGCTTGCAGGGCGAGAGCTTCCGATGGCGCCGAGATTACGATTGCTTGAAAATTTTTGTGTGAGGACTTTTGGCTCATCGCGCAATTCGTACGGTCTTGGAAAGTATCTTCCGGCGCCTACTGAGGTCATGATTTCAGAAACACGGCTTTCTGATTCCTTACCTGAACCGCGAGGCTGCTTTCCTTCGCTCTCGGAGGCCACTGTTGTCTCTGCGGAGGTCCCTGATCCGGTGCCGGAAGTCACGAACATGAAAGACAAGGCTGCTACTGCTCCGACGGCGCGGAAACGTCGCAAAATTTGCCCGACCGCGATGACGAGGAGATGGCAGGAAGTGTGGGCTTGTAGGTTCACTTGGGCGGAGGGGGAGTTTGATGCTTCAGGAAATCTAACCGGGATCGTGTGCAAGACGTGCAGTAGCGTGAGCGGGCAGAAAAAGATCATGGTGCCCAAGGGCGACAACCTCGAGAAGCATGAGGGGAAGCGGTCCTGCAAATTTGACGGTGAACCTCACGCACATCTGAAGAAGGGTGACACCTACGTCAAGCGCAACTGTAAGCACCTCCAGTTCACGAAATTGTGGGCGGGGCGGCGGGTGGCTGGTAGTGTTGCGGATCAATTTTCTAGCTGGTCTCGAAGGCGAAGCCAGCAGAAAGGCGGTACAATTCTCAACCCTGTTCCAAGTTTTGAGCTTTGGTCGGCCTATGTGCGACTACGAACGGGAGCAGTATTTGTTGAGACATCTAAAGGTGAAGAGGGTTCCGAGGAAGCATTGGTCCGAAACCGCGGGTTGGGAAATGAGTGAACACATTCACAGCAGTGTCATGTCTGCCTTGAAGTCCGTCGTTCAGTCTGCAAGATTTGTGTCGATCAGCGCTGATGAGGTCACTGCAGTGGACAACACGCAGTGGATTGGGGTTCATGTGTATGTTGTACAGTCGTGGGAGAGAGTTCCGCACCTGCTCCATTTGTCTTGCGTTTCTGAGTGTGGGACCGCAGATCACCTCACTGATGTTATAATGCATGCGCTAGTCGGCGAAGGAGGCTTGTTGCGCGAGGAAATTGCAGATAAGCTTGTCTCGTTCGGGGCAGATGGAGTAAGCACTTTTCAGGGACCGAAAACTGGGGTGTCCACCCAGATTCGTGAGAAATGGGCGCCTTTCTGCCAGGGTGCAAGCTGTGCAAGTCACCGAATCAACCTTGTTGTTGAAACGTTGTCTAACTATCCGATGGTGTCTCGGTTGGAGGCCTTCTGTAAATCACTGTACTCATACTTCTGTCGCAGCCACAAACGGCACACTGAGCTACAAAAGCTTGCTGATCTCATGGAAACTAAGGGTAACAAAATGGTCCAGAATGTTGAGACCAGATGGATCTCAATGCGTAGCCCAGCGCAGCGTATTATATCGGAGTACAAGACACTTTTGGTAAAAATGGGCCTTGATATGGAGGCCAAGGCCAGTGTTGCAGCCACGACGAACTTCAATTACGTGGCTGACGTTGAGGTTCTTCTGTCCCTTGCGTGCTTCATCCCCATGCTCAATGCCGTCCATTGCCTCATAAAACTCTCACAGTCTCGAGATGTTTTTATTTGTGACTTCCTCCAGTCGATCAAGGTTTGCCAGGCAGACTTGGCTCGGATGTTCATAGACGATTGCACAGCTTTTACAACGCCGGAGTTTGAGCAATACCAGAAGTTGGTTTCCTTATCTTGTGCTGAACTTCCTTTGGAGTGGAAGGAGATGCCTGAGCAGCCGGGTACTTCATATTTGTACTTCAACTTTGGAATCACCACCGTGTTTCTCCAATGTCACTGCAAGCTTACGGGTAATCAAAAATTCGTGACGGAGGAGGACTTCCTTGGCACTCAGTCTTGTATACAGCGACAGTTTGCTGGTATGTCCTGTACTCCCCTTTCCTTCCCTTTTTTTTGCTTTACATTTTTTTTTCATCTTTCATTTTTTTTTCGTTTTTTTTTTTCATGTTCCATCTTTTTTTCACATCTGATTGCTTTGAATTGATCTTTTCTTGCTTTGGATTTCTTTGCATTGATATTTTCTGATTGCTTTGTATATGTACATGTGTTCACTGTATTGTGTTTACCTTGTTGTTATTGCTATTGTTTTTAGGTTGCTCTTACCTGGCCTAAACTTGGCTTTTAGCTTGTTAGCTGATGCTCTCTATTTGCAGAGATTGCGCAATCCCTGTCGGATGAGCTTGATAGGCGCTTCCCGCAGCAGGAGTTGCTTGACGCATTTGGGATCATTTATCCACAGTACTGGAAGCAGCCGTGTGCGGAAGAGAACTTCGGCCATCACTTAGCGGTTCTCAAAAAATTCTACGCTCACCCTAAAGTTTTAAATGCAGGCAATGCAGTGGATGGAGGGGCGAGTTACACAGCAGCTGAAATGCTATCTAGTTCGAACCTAGACAACCAACAAGGGTTGTTTAAGGTAACGATGAAGGCTAACAGTGAGTCTGCTTGTGCGTCAGCGTCGGGTACAAATCCTGTCATCTTGCTTTGGCGGAATCTGGCTCAATTGCGGCACCTGGTGAAGCTCATTTTGGAGTATTTTAAATTGGCCGAAATTGGCTGGTGTTTAGTTCTAGGCTCAGTGGAGGATGAACGCTACTTCTCCACGCTGAAGTTTCTTAAGTCCTGCCACCGGAACCACTTGGGAAAACACCTGCCGCTTGTGGTGCGGATGTTTGGACAGAAATATTACACCCTTGAGAATTTCCCATACAAAGAGGCCATAGAATCTTGGCGAAATGCAGTGAAGGTTGGGCGGCACGGGGATGTATGATATGCAATACTTTCAACAGTATCCTCCCCCTTCCAATATCCTTAGTTTTCATGAGATTAAGTTGGCTCTGAACCTCAAATTTCTGTTTCCTTGACATTGAAGCTCACAGGGCTTGGAGTCTTAGACGTGTTTGGCAATGCACTCAAGGGGGAGAACGGGACAGCAGGCGCCTTCAGCTCTGGAGATGTTTCTGGAGTTGAAATGTTTACTAACTTTTTCTACTAATCTTGTATGTATGTGTTGTGTGTGCAGATCATTGACACTGCAGTAGGGGAGACTTGCTTTTGTAGCAAGGAGGGTTCAAATCCCTTGTCAATGTTTTCAATTTTTGTTTCAATGGCATTGTATCTGCAGATGCTTGTTGGTGTATATGACTTGTTTGAAAACTCTCAGTCATTGGTTGTTTTTTCTTTAGTGTGCTGTTGCTTTTTTGTTGTTTCAGAATTGGGTCATATTGGAGGTTTGTTTTTCATTCACATTCATTTGTCACAAACTGTATTTTACAAGCACCTTTTGAATATCCACAAAAAAACGTCTTGGAACACACATTTGGCAGTCCAAAATCGCACAACAAAACATCAAGAAACACACATTTAGCAATCCAAAATTGCAACTTAAAGAAAAAAACGAATAGTGACTTAGCAATGGCACACAACAAGCTGGATGAAAAATAGCTTTCTCGTAACACTGAATTTGTTAGATGTCGCAAACTGCCATCTACCAAAGGCCACAAATTTTATTCAAAAATCAACCAATTTCTGAGCACTTTATCACACGGTTTCTGCCAGTAGATACGAAACTTCGCGAAAGAGGCAGCTGCTCAGACTACCGTGTAGCAATAACGCTAAATTCTATACATGTATTCTGGGAACGCTGGTCCGGGGCTTACTGGAGCACGCACTCAGGGTCTCAGGGACAGCCTTTCTCTAGGGAGCGAAGCTCGTACTCTCTGACAAGTTTGATCCTATCAGACTCCGTCCCTCTAGAATTGCGCCAGTGCTGTGAAGGCTTGCGACAGGTACTGAACCCCAAAAAACGCTGCCCAAGGAAGTGGGCAAGTAGCAATCAATATTATTTTAATAAAAGTCACCAATTGTTTCACTCTGGACCCTGTCTTGCAATTATAACAAGTTATAAGCTGATATGTATTAGATAACCAATGAGCCGCACTAGTGGCGAATAGGTTATCGTACATAACTGGTTGTACATTTTCCAATCACAACCTTTAATCTTCATGATCCAAGAGTGTAGGAAGCAACTTGAAAGGAAAGAAAGTTATGAGTTGCAACTTGTAATGGCAATGATGACGGGTTGCCAATGGGAAGGTGCCACATTAGCATTGAAAAGTCAACAACCGGTTATGACTTTAGAAGCACTACTGGATCACGAGAATCACGTCCTGTCACTCCTGCGCTCTTGGCAAAGCACCTGGCTTGAGGAACTAAGTTAACCCTTGAACGTCGAAGGGGTGATGCTGAAAATCATCCTTTTGTATTATCGTGTGAATCATTGGCCAAAGAAATAGCAAAAGCACCTATTGGAAGTCAAAGTACTATAAGAGATCTTTCCTTTCTAAACCCAATTCCAAAAATGAATAGTTGTACTTTCGTCCTAACACTCAAAGATTCCTTGTCATCCATCGGACGTTTGACGTCCGTGTCGACATTCAAGGGTTAAGGTAAGGTAGAAGGCTCAGAAAGCGCTCATCTAAGGGAAAAAAGACCTCTGCACAACTGTTTTAAGTCACCAATTGTTTCACTCTGGACCCTGTCTTGCAATTATAACAAGTTATAAGCTGATACTCCCTCCGTCCCAAAATGATCTTCCGGTTGGCCTTATTTTCTTGTCCCAAAATGATCTTCCTCCTTTGACTAGGACAAATAGCCCGCGAAATGAAATCCCTCTGTACATAACATTCAGTAGCAGAAGCAAAGTCTGCCTTCCCTCTGACAGAATGGTGCCGAATATTCGGCACCATCAGTAGCTAACAAACACGCGTCGAAATTTGTGTGACAAACTCTGTTCGGAAGCAAGCAAGAGGGGGTTGGTGAACAAACTAAAGAATACTCAAGGCTAACCCAAGCTGGGTTACTAAAAAATAATGCACTCAACCGGGTTAGTAAAAAAATTGCACTTAACTAGGTTAGCAACAGAATAAATATTTTGAATAAAATTTTCAAGATACAAGCATTCAACTTTGAACTCTAAGTTGCAATTTCCTCACAACATTTTGAAAGCCACTTGTCGCACGCGTAGTTAGCGCGTAAGTATCTTTAACACAAAAATGTGGTAAGATGACACGAGTTATCGTCCCAGGGAATTCTAGTATGTTGCTGCAAGTTTTGGGTATCCGGATCACTTCCAAAAACACCCCAAGCAATCCGTACACTCTATTGCTATCTTCCGGAAACTAGTATTTTCCGGATTCCAATCCGGATCCGTCCTATTCCGGATTCCGGTTCCAACTCTCTCAAGTAACTGGTTTTAGATACCCCTGTTTCACCCTCAGGGGGTCCACTATTGATCTTTCCGAGGGGCAGGGACTCGCCACTCTTGGTTCACACTCTCTATCCGTAACAAACAAAACAAACACCCAAGAATTATACGATAGTAGCAAAGGGAGAATCCGTACCCTCACAATCTTCCATATGACGTATCCGGAAAGTAGGTCACACAGGGCCCGGTTAGATCCACCTTACTACAACGACAGATCCAGACTTTCCGGATTGTAGTGCTGACTTCGTATCTCTCGAGTGCTCCAGAGGTTGGCAGACCTTCCGATGGCTGGGATAATTCCTCAGGCGGTTGCTTATCTCCGCACGGAATCCTCCCTGGACTTCCGGATTCGCACCCTCACCCGTAACAGGCTTCCACCGGATCACCGTTCCAGCAATTTAAAGGCACCATGCACAGCTCCTCATTCACACATCTAAAGCTCTTCCGTCACAGCATATGTATCCGTCAACCCAAGAATCCGGACTCCCTTTCACACACTCTCACTCACAAACCAGTGTACGACTCAATCATCAACGCGATACGCAAAGAGATGATCAAATTGATCTTCGGTAAGCTTCGATTAAATGACAAGAAAGGGAATGACAGGCCAACAAGCCGGCCTGCCCTTAAAAGCAAACAAAAAGCGACAAAAAGGCCCACACAAAACCCGGCCAACGGCCAACTACAAATCCGGCTAACGGTCCTAATAACCGTTCCGGCAAAACCGGAAAGCCGTTTGACAGCCTAAAAGTCCGGAACTAGGGGCCCACAGTCCGGGTTACCCGTTTCCGGAAATAACTAATAAGTCAAAATCCTAACTAAAAAGACATCCACCCGCACTAGTCATTTGCGGGGCTTCTTTGTCGATGGTCCGGCCCTAAGATTCGCTGGAGTGGACTTCCGGGCAGTTACCTTTGCTGGAGTCCTCTTCGTTGCCGACCGAGTCCGGATCTGAGGCGGATCAGAATCCGTCCCATCCGATTGGGAGTGAGACTCCGCAGATTCCTCTTCCGTCTCATCGATCTCCAGCGGCTCCTCGATCCTCGTGTGTCGCTGCCGTGTCGTCTTTGTCTCCGTCAAATTAATGACGGTGTTGCCCGGATTCGCTGGTGGTGGAGTGTTCTGCATATGCATAAACCTGTCCGGATCGGTCCGGGCAGGATTCCGGACACTTGCTGCTGCTATGGCCTCGGCTTCCGTCTCCGTCAGCTGGAGAGGCGGAAACAGGTTTACCGCCGCCTGTCTTCCGGCTGTCCCCTCCTGGACGGTGGTCTGCGTGCCTGCTTCTTTCGGCGTTTTAACCTCCGGATAAGTGACCACGTGAGTCGGGATTTCCAGATTCCTCTTTCCCGTTGAAGTTCCGGCTCCATGAGTTTCTTGGAACTCTCCTCCCGGAAGATCAGCGAACATTGCTTGGTCAAGCAGGTTCGGGTCGAGGCTTCCAATCAGCTGTCGCATCTCCTTCAGCACTCCTTCCATCCGGGCCTCGAAATCCGTCAGGATGAGTACGACCTTCGTTCCGGTAATGTGGCCTTGGGCCACCATCTGTGAGTTCCAGAGTTGGGCCCTCGAGATGGTGCTGGCCGGAAGGTCGATCAGTTCTCCCAGCTTCCGTACTAGAGCCATCGCTTCTGTGGACTTCCGGTTCGCGATGTGCATCTCCCGTTCCGACCACTGGTGCTGGCTCCGGAACTGATCCCGTTCCTCCTGAAAACTCCGGATCTGATCGTACAGAACCTTGACGTCTTCCGGATTCGGTCTTCGTGCGATGGCGGCCAAGATCTCTCTCTCGTCCTTCACTCCTAACGAATGGCAAACGTCTTGGAGTACTGCTGCCATCCGGTCGTTCACCGTCCTCGTCGTTCGCAGCCAATGTATGGCGTTCTCGACTGGATCCAACTCCTCGTGCGGGCTTTCCGGCTGGACGGAACCTTCCGCCACTTGTTTCCCTCGTGCTGTCCGGTCGGTGGACTTCCGCCTACTGGTTCCGGCCTTCTCCAGAGTGGTCTGTGTTTCCTCCGGAACGTCCTCCTCCTCGGATTCCGGCTCCTCCGGCTCGCTCAAGGTTTCCATCCGGTGGTACAAGTAGAACAAGTACGGGCTAATGTGACTAGTCTTCCGTCTTGAAATCCCATTCGCTAACTTATCCACAATCGAGTGAATAAGTCCGCCCCAATTTACGGGTCTTGGGGGCGGGTTAACCCTGTTTCCTAAAGCCCCAAAAATGGTATTGGCCACCGTGGTGGTCACCCGGCTAGGCTTTTCCGGATACAGGATGGGGATCAAGAACTCTAAGAGTTGCTGATCATGGGCGTACACGCAATCCGTCGCTGCAAACCCCTCTTTTGGGTCGGCGGAGTTCCGAAATCTTTCCGCCGCGAACTTCTCCGTCCGGCCGGCCCATCCATGCCCCCGGTTCAGTGCAAAGTACGTTCCGGCCTAGAGCTCTTGTGTCCACGCTCTCGGGCGGCCCCTCACTGTCAACTCATACTGATTGGGAACTCCGTAAAGGAGTTCCTCAATCATTCCTTCACTCTTCAAGTCCCATGGGCGGTGTAAGAATCCGACACAGCCCATGGTCTCTAAATCCTCCTGCAACTCTCTATGGCGATCCGTATCGAACGGAATCACCGGGCTGACAGTCCATGCGGTCACCGCCAGTCTACGGGCTCGAGTTTCCGTCATCCTATCGGTCTTCCGGAGTTGCACCGACCTTACTTCCGCTTCCTACCTCGATCCTATCTCACCACTCTTTCTCTCACTAAACGTACTCGCGAAAATGCCGCAGAGAAAAGAGACCGAATGAGAATGGCGGCGGGGTTTATATAGCGGCGCAAAACCCTAAGTTCCCGAACCGGTGGAGTTCCCGTAAGTTCCCTAGCCGGAACCCCTACGATCCGGAACTTCCGACTATCCGGCTACTGGTTCCGGAACACTGTTTTAACCTAATTAGAGTTTTAACTTTCCTACGAAAGAGATCTTTTCTAATGTAGGTTTCTAGCGTCTAAACTTCTACACTTATGCAAAAATTTCAAAGTTCTTCTCCTATATATCTCTATTTTATGTATTAAGTTTAGTTTCCGGACGTTCCGTAACATTACACCACTCATGATTCATGACTTTACAATGAGAAGACAACTCTTTATATACATATGGGGTGTTAGGAGGTAAAACAAACAATGTGGGACATATAAATTAAAATTAGTAGGAGCTCAATCACTCATAGTTAAGTCAAATTAAAACAAGAATTGTATTTAAAATAGAATTTCAGACCTCATTTAGTCATAGTAGAATAACTTTTTTCAAAAAAATTTGAACTAAAAAATGTTAAAACATCAAGTTAAATTGCATATCCAAAAATCCGTTTGATATTTCAAGCCTCCAATTAAAAGTTATAGATAAATTTCAAAGAGGAGTTGGAAGGGATGTTTTCTTTTACATTTTCAAACATCCTCTTTGAATTTTGTCCATAACTTTTGATTGGAGGCTTGAAATATCAAACGGATTTTTGGAGATAAAATTTAAATTGATTTAACAACTTTTACTTGTCCAAAATATTTTGAGAAAAGTTATTCTACTATGACTAAATGAGGTCTAAAATTCTACATCAAACATGATTTTTACATTTTGACAATGAGTGGTCAAGCTCTCATTTTCAAATTATCCCATATCCTTTGAGGAATCATGATTGACAATTGATTTCAATATAAAAATGACAGTTCCAACCTTCCTTACTACAAATGTCCTTATTGGTCCATCCAAAATTGTATTTGTTGGCTACTTAGGGTTCAATGACATTGGGATAGGGTTTTCAAGATTCTTGGCAAATCATCTTAAGAATTTTGATGGCCCAATTTGAATTGTTTGGTTCAAGGTTTTGCAAAAAGAATAGTGTACATAAATCTACTGCCACGATCTTGGTGCTGGGTACTGAAACTTACTTTAATTCTCATGTTGATGTTTTTCGTGGATGAGGCCTCGAAAGAGGGAAAGGCAGGCTCTCTGAAGGCTACTGAATGTTATGTAATAGACAATAGATTTAGTCAAGGCGGCCATCATGACAATAACAAGTAGCCGGGCCCATGCAATCAATAAATATAGAGCACTTTAATCAGTGGAAACTCCTCTGGTGCTTCGAATGGGAAGTATAGGCGGAGATCATGGCTTGCGGTTACTCGAAAATACTTGCGCCTGTTTCATTATTGGGCTCTTTCAATTAAAAAATTAAAAAAAAACTCTGATTACCTTGCTACATTGCTCCAGAGGTTGCTGTTCAAGCTTGCGTTCTGCTGGTTAGGCTTGACTACCTTCGAGTGATCAGTTATTGGTGTGTAGTCTGGTAGTTTTATTAAAAATTTGGAAAACTTAAAAAAAAATGCTTTGCCGGGTTCTGTATACCGTTTCTTGTGAATTTGTCCATGTGTTTCTAAAAAAATCCGTTTCATTTGTGTTAATAAAAAAAAATATTGGAACGACCGTGTGGTTGGTTCTTGTATTGTGAAATCTTTTCATGTGCAATCTATTCATGTGAATAAACACAAACACATTCAATGGGCCAAATAAAGACTTTCAACCAATCTCAATGGCCCCACATGTGAGGCCAAAGAATGTAAAGTTCCTCAAGGTACCCAAAACTCCAAAGTAATCAATAGGGCACATTTCATTCACACCACAGTTCCAGATTAATCCTTAAAGGACATGGCCTTCCATAACCAATGTAGTCACCAAATGCTCTAATAGGTGCATTCTTTGTTTCTACATCGAACAATGAAGCCATTCATCAACACTTCTCATGCTTGATATAAGGGTCAAATAAATTCTAAATATAGGAGGAGGAAGAAGAGGAATTACTCTTGAGAATATGGTCACCAATAAAGAAATTTAGTGTGGTCAATTTCTTGCGGAAATATTACGTATTTTTTGAAAAATTCATCTAACTTTTTTCATCTATAATATACTCTGAAATTCACTAATTTCATTAAAATTCTACTTACAATATACAGTTTTAGTGATGATAGTTTATTTTTGAATACATTATGGATGAAATGAATAAATGATGGATGCATGAAAAGAATTCTAATTTGTTATACTTTCTTATATTTTAGGGTGCACACTGTCATTGCTACCAAACAAACCAAAATGAATCATTGGATAATAGTTACTCTAAACACACCAGAAAACAGCCACATTAGCATTTGAGCACAATTTCTATTCCTCCACAGTAGATTGTCTTTGTTTCAATCAGGTCTTCCTGGTAGCGATTTCAGATTCTCTTCGTACAACTATACTTTGTACTTCATATGTTTTTTGGACAATGTGTGAATAACTTAAGAATTTCTATTGTATTCCTTACTAGTTCCAAGTGTTTCTGAAACCAACCCTATGCTTTGATGTTCATAAGGTGTAATGTTTTAGGAACAAATGTCTAGAAATGTCTTGGATTGGGTTTTGTACCATGATACATCTACACCTTAAATTAGGTTGTTTGTTTATTTTGTTTGTTTTTATTTGTTTTATTCTATTTGATACACTATAGGAAGGATCCCTGCAAAGAGGGATGCACGGACTTTTGTTTTGTGGCATTACGACCTGAGATGTGAAAGTTATTGAATTTTGAGCTTTCCATGAAGTCAAAATCAAATTAAAATTTTGTTTTGAAAAAATTATGACTTTTATACTGCATGTCCAAAGCTACTAAACTAGCATTTTGTGCACAAAAAGCTAGTATTTGCGCTAGTTTAGTGGCGTTGGGCCTTAGGTGTGAAAGTTCTATTTTTTTTAAATTAAAAAATAGTGAATTATCTTCTATTTTAGAAAGCATACAAAGTCACTTTTATATCACATGTCCAAACGCCACAAAACAAAGCCCTTGTACTCCTTTGTGTATACAACTTCCTATTTATACAAAGAATGCAACCTCTCACACTATGGTGTGAAAGTTATTCAATTTCAAAGTTTTTATGAATTAAAGTTTTAGAAAATTATTTTAACACCATAGTTATAACTAAGCTACATCAATATAAATTTCGGACTTTTCAAACTTTGGAGAAAGTGTGGCAATGAACTCCACATATCATTGCTAATTCAACAATTCATGTTGTAGCTTTACATTAGGTACATTCAAAATTTATTCATGTGTATCCGCGCATGAGATTGTGAGTTGTCTCAAAATGTTTTTCTACAAAGTCATTTGTGAGCTTCTTTCATTTTTTAAATTACTTTCAAGTTCAAATTTAGAATGTTTTTATTTCACTTTTATAGTTGTGTTATTTCAATCATTTTGAGATGTACTATAAGAAATTTTACATTTATTTAACGGCACTTGTATGAACATAAAAAAAAAGATTCATTTGCTCTTGTAGACTACAACTCTTGCTTTGTCTTAAACATTTTGAGGAGCCTTGTCATGCGCAAAAACCAAGACACTAACATGCCAAGACAAATTCTAAATATTTTTTAATCCTTTTGAGTTGAAAAATGTATTTACTTTGTTCAATATAGCTTATGAAATTTACAATTTCCTTTCAAGATGTTGGTTTCCTTGTCAATGTAGTTAAGTTAGTTCTATCGTATACCTATGGGAGTATTAACTAAGATGCAAACTATCATACTACTAAAATCATAACTCCCTCTATAATATCACAAATGCTACCATTAATAATAGGGGCTCATGCTTGCTATGCTACGCATTCATTGTATCACATATTAGTAAAATTTTGATCTATTTGAATAGAATGCATGATAATGATTTCAATAAATCTTTGAAATAATTAGTTTTAATATTTTGTACAAATATTTTTAATCATGCATACATAAAAATAATATTTTCACACAATATTATATTACAGAAATAGAGTAGTAGTTTGCAATTACCTCTGTAATATCACTTTTAAAGCTTTTATGATTTTAAAATTCTATTGCTACTACCAAATGATTTGAGAAATTTATTCAATTGAAGCGATTTTGGATTTCACAACAATTAAGTTGTTCATGAAGTTTTTGAGATTTACAAGTTTTTCTTTTCAATTCACCAAGTTTTGGGGTTGCCATTGTTTGTAACAATTGAGTGAACTTTTTGAATGCATTACAATAAATGTGTATCTTTTATAGCATTCACCATTGCATATATTTCATTCATCATTCAATAAATTTCTATTGTACATTTCAATATATGCTTACTTATAAACAAAATTATACAAAGATTTTAGTAATTTTTGTTTGAAGATTTAGTGAAATTTTTGTTCTGCATTTTATCTAATATATAAAAATTATAATAAAATTCAAATGATGAATGCGTAGTTAAACCCTAAGAGCATCCCCACTCCAACTTGGCAAAAAGACACTCCAAGTGGCTCTTTGGAGTGTTGGAGAAATGCGGCCGGCTCGTAGGAAGGGAGAGTGGTCCACAGCAACACAGTAAACCCCACAATGCAACATTGTTTCGCGATTTAAAAGACTAACTATTAAAATTTTAATTCATTGAGAGAAATGAATTAAGTGACTAACTTCCTTTGCTTCCGAAGTCAATTCCATTTTGAAATATTGATGGAGAAGGAGGAGAGAATCTCTTTATATACACATGGGGTGGTAGGAAGTAGAACAACCCATGTGGGATAAATAATATTAGAATTGGTAAGAGCTCAACCACTCATAGTTAAGTCAAAATAGGAATTGTGTTAAAAATAGAATTTTAGACCTAATTTAGGCATAGTAGAATAACTTTTTCTAAAAAAATTTGAACTAAAAAAAGTTGTTAAATTAATATAAATTTCACCTCAAACAATCCGTTTGAGATTTGAATCTTCCAATAAAAAGTTATGGACAAATTTCAGAGAGGATGCTTGAAAATGTCAAAAAAAAATTCCCTTCCACCCCCTTTGTGAATTTTGTCCATAAATTTTGATTAGAAAATCCAAATCTCAAACACATTTTTGGAGGTGAAATTTATATTTATTTAACAACTTTTCTTAGTTCAAAGTTTTTTAGAAAAAGTTATTCTATTGTGACTAAATTAGGTCTAAAATTCTACTTTCAACACAATTCTAACTTTTTACAATGAGGAGTCAAGCTCTTTTATTCTAATTATCCCATACTTTTTGAAGGCTCACGATGGACAATGGGTTTCTCTATAAAACCTACCTCTCCAACCTTACTTCTCACCATCTACCTATGAAACTATTCATTTGTTTTAACACCCAATTTAAACTGATGGTAATTGATTGTAATAGGAATAGTGGCATTGGTATATAAATCATTTAAGTTGATTTATTTCTTGGTTATTAGGAGTATGGTGGTAGCCTGGTGTGCCTAGTACAGTAGGTTGTCATGTGTAGCTTGGAGCTTGTTCGTGGGGAAACCTGCCTGAAAACTTGCGCTCCGTACCTCAATTCCTGTGTCCTCTGACATACCCAGCCACGGGAAACGAACAGTATTTCCCCGTCCGCTCTCCAGATTTTGCCGCGCCCGGCCACTCTCTGGGACTTGCCGTGTCTGCCGTGGAGCACCCATTTTGGCTGGGCACGGCCATCTGCCCAGTTTGAGTCAGTTGTTGAGTTGGAGTGGGGATGCCCTAAGGACCATGAAGCCAGTACATGGCTTCTACATTATACATTTATAGAAAATTTGAAATATAAACATTGTTAATAATCCGTGAAACATGAAGAGATCCTAAGACTTTTCCGTTGAATTCGTTCATGCAATCTACTCTTGATAAATGACCTTCTTTTTGGACAGGGTTTGCCAGCTCCAATAAAGAAAGTGGTACTCAGAGTAATGGACAAATCTAACCTTTGTGCAACTATGCTATGGTATAGTTGAATGACTCTACATAAGATTGTAGGATGGAATAAAACGCTTGTTCATCCAATCGGGTGTTTGAATTACATGAGTGTATTTTTAGTGGAATATTATAAAAATTTTATTAAAATATTGTTGACTTTTCTAATAAAGAAGATGTTTAACCTTAAAGTCCCAAGGCCCTTTTTTCATCTAAATACACTTGAAATTGCTTTTTCCATTTCCAAAAACAAATGAAAAGTTAGTTGCAAAATCCTAATTAATTACAGCATCTCGTACTACACGATTTGAAAAAGGGGTCAATTGAAAGAGATTTCAAAAAGTTCGATTTTGTATATTCCCATATGTTTACATTTAATAAGTACAAAATAACTTTCTTGTACCTTCCTCAACTACATTTTCTTGCTTTCAATCTTCTTCACTTACAAATTTTGTACTATTGATTTTGATTTCTAATTTTTGATACTCAAGAATTTAGTTGAAAGTTGGAAGAAAAAAATCCAAAAAATATGCACTTGGATTTCATTCTTTACCCCCTAAATGCCTAAAGCCTTCTTTGAGCTTCTCAAAATTTGCTTTAGATTCAACAAAAAGTCAACATTTTGACAAGGTTCATTAACTTTTTTTAACTTTGTAAATGTACAAATTCAAAGTAGACATGTTAGAGATCCTATGGGAAAAGAAAACACAACAATATTATTTATGGATTGAAAGATTATAATTTTAGATTATAAAGATAGTGAAACTGTGAAAGTAATTTGAAGTCTTTCAACCCTCTTTTCAAATGTCAAATCTAAAAATTCATCACCAAAAGAATATGAGGTTAAAGCTTTTTACATGCATAAATCCAATCCACTTACAACTTTTTAAAATCTACTCTACAGTTTCTTTAAATGAATTTCTAATGTGGTTTTCACTCCAACATCTATTGTTTTTGAGGCTCATTTCCCATAGCCTTCAACATTAATGAAGATTTGCAATGGATGCCTTGAATATAAAAAATAATCATAATCATTCATTTTCAAAATTGGATTTTTGATTCTGGATCTAGACTTCATAAAGAAATTTTCAAAGATATAAACTCTTGGAAACAATATTTTCAAAGGATTTTATTTAAATTATAAACGCCCAAAGCCTTTCTTGGCAAAAAAACACTCAAAACTGCCAATATTATCGGAAAGGATAAAATAATTTGAAATTGATTTTTTCCCACATTTAACTATTAAATCTTAGACCTACCTAGTATGAAAATGTGTGGAAAAAATTTCAAAATTTTTGACAACATAGATTGCAAGATTTCTATGTTTAAAGTGAAAAGAGCAAGTTTTTTAGCACATTCTGGGACTAATTATTTGACTTTGAACCTTCTTCACTTTAATTTCTTGCACTATAGAGTTTGAGCTTTAAATCTTTATGGTGGAGAATAGAGTTGAGAGTCTAGTAAAAAATAAAATTCGAAAACACTTCATTTTCGTACTTTAAAAAATTGTTAAATAGAAGTAGGTATGCGATAGACGGGAAATCAATTAACTCATAATTTTTGGTTAAACACTGTCATATGTACCTCATTTAGGACTTAAACTATTGATAACTTTGAAAAGAAACTAAACCATGTGGAATTTTTTTTCATTGTAAAAACTGCATTCAGAAATGAATCCAACAAGTTTTTTTCTCAAGAAGATGCTCTAATTGCCCAAAAAATAAGATTGTTCAGAAGTTTCTCATAATGAATCCAAATGGAATAAACAAAGCTTTTATATAGACAAAAATATAATCTATGGCATTTATTTATTTTTAATTCAAAATTTAAATTTTTAAATTTTTTGCCCTCCCCCCTCCCCTTCCTCACCATTGTCTTGACCATAACTTTTGTTCAAAAGCACCAATTTGAATTAAAATTATAATCCCACGAAGCTAACCAACTTTTCTATCTTGAAAAAAAAATTCAAAAATTCAAAACAAGAATTCAGCTCGTAGGTACTTGCCCAAAATCCCATTTGTCTCCCAAATGGATATTGGGCCTTTAGGGATTAACTTCAAAGTACTGTTGATACAAGAATTTGGTGCTTTTGGCATTTTAGGGATTAAATTTTTTTAAGGTAGAACTAAGTATGATATTCAGCGAAAAACAAAGCCATTAACCCCTAAAGGACCATTGTCCCTTCGGGGGACAAATGCGTTTTTGGGCAGGTACCTACGGGCTGAATTTTTTTTCTGATTTTTTGAAACTTTTTTTGGAGGTAGGAAATCTGATTACCTTCATGGGAATATAACTTTTTTCACAATCGGTGCTCAGGAACAAAAGTTATGACCAAATAAGCTCAAAACAGAGGACAGCGGGCAGCAAAAAAAAATTTTAATTTTTAATTTTTAATTTTTAAGTATTTTTTTTCTCGTAAATTATATTTTTGTCTATCTAGAGAGCTTTGATTCATTTCATTTGGATTTTGTATGATAAAGTTATGGACATTCTTGTTTTTCGGGCAGTTAGAGCATCTTTTTGAAAGAACTAACTTAAAGGATTCATTTCTGAATGCAATTTTTCAAATTTTTCAAATTTTTTTTTTGCATGGTTTGGCTTACTTGCTAGAACAATCTCACCATTGGAATTTGTGCATTTTAATCTCACCTAAAATATATGAACATTTTAGATTTTCCTTCTATCTCGTACCTACTTCTACTTAACAATTTTTTGAATAATTGTTTTTGAACTTTTCTCTTTTGGCTACATTCTGAACTCAATTGTCCAAAATTAAAATTAAAAGCTCAAAACTCTGTAGTGCAAAAAACTAAAGTTAAAAATGTTCAAAGTCAAACAATCTAGTCCCACAATGTGCTGAAAAACTTTTTTCCACTTTAAACATAGATATCTTGCAATCTGTGCGGTCAAAAATTCTGAAATTTTTTCCACACCCTCATATAAGTTAGGTGTAAGATCCTACAGCTAGATGCAGAAAAAAAACATTTTTCAAATTTTTTTACTTTTTGCTATAGAAATGGCAGTTTTGAGTGTTTTTTGGCAGAAAAAGGGCCTCGGTCCTTTAGGGGTTAATACCTCTAAGATGGAATTGAAACACAATAATCCTAACAATGAGATTATTGTAATCTACCTAGTAAACCTAATCCTCTCAAAAAATTATTTTTAGAAAATTATAAAAATTGCATTCAAAAAGCAATTTCATAAGGTATTTTCCAAGAAGATGCTTACATTGCCCACAAATAAAAATTGTCCACAATTTTCTCATCACTATGTTAAATAGCGATAATCAAAGCTTTACATATAGATGAAATATAATCTTTGAGGAAAAATTTAAAAACTTCTTAATTTCATGTTTTTCTGATTTTTAGGAGGATACCATTTAAATTGATTTTTGGACTCAGGGTGGCTTCATTTTTGCTTACAAGCACAGATTGAAATAAAAATTTATTCTCAAAAAGCTAATTTGATGTCCTGTCTTTAAAAAATGTTTCAAAAAATCATCAAGTCTTCCCTATAAGGATTTTTGGACTTCAACTTTTTTATTCCTTGAAGTTGCAAGGCCTTTCTTCTTTCAAAGCCTACGGAAAATACCATTTCTATTGCAAAGAGCTAAAAAGAATTTCAAAATTGTCTTCTTTGCATACTTGACAATAGAATTTGGAATTATAGTAATGAAAAAATGTGTGGAAGAAATTTCAAAAACATGCATCAAATATATAATTGCAAAATATTTGCATTCAAAATAAAGTTTTTTTTTAAAACCTACCTAACAATATTTTAGGACTTCAAATTTTAATACGGAGTACTATTGATTTTGAATTTCTCTCTTTTTATATTGAAGAATTGAGTTCAACATCTAGAAAAATGAATAAATACATATTCTATGTGCTTCATTCAAAAGATGTCAAGTGAAAATAGGTTGCTCAATAGAAAGAAAAATTATAATGTTTGTAGACACAACATAGAATTCAATATACTAATTCTAATGATGAGATTATTCTAGCAGAAATCTTAATCTTGTGAAATTTTCATTAAATTGTAGAAATTGAAAGCAAAATGAATTTTACAAGTTCTTTTTTCAAGAAGTTGTTTTGATTACTCTACAAAGAAGATTGCCCACAACTTTCACATCACTAATTCAAATGGAATGAACCAAAGGATTTCATATAGATGAAATTACAATATATGAGGCACAAATTAAAAAAAGAAATTCGTTTAAGTTTATTGAGCTTTTTCCTTTGCCTACCAAACTACAATTCTAGCTTTTGTGCTATAACTTTTTCTCTCTAGTGATCTACATGTCACGAATAGCATCTTCAACCCCTTTTAATATGTCGGCAGGACATTGTAGATTTATAGGAAGACAACCCAATCTTGCTAGTCTTGCTTTGCCCATATGAGGGAGCTTATAGTTGTTGCCCCTATGAACTTTCATTACACTGATGAGGCAATTCTGAAGAGAAAGAAAGACGTCATTCAATTTCTCTTTCTCCATCTCATTGAATGAGGTGACTACCGCATTGACAAGCTCGTTAATCACAACAGGTGCCTTTTGATGCTGTAGTGATTGGATGGCCTGAAAAAATCCTAGGTCCAATACATTTGTATCTGGACTATTTGGTGGTTGACACACCAAACGGATTTAAGTCCATCCTTATCACCCTCTTGAATCAAAATTGGGTCATCTGGATTTGGATGTGGTTTCGCATTATCCTGTTGAACAAATACTTCAACAGGTCCTGGTTCTGAGCTTCGTGGCCAAACCGGCTTGATGTCTGGAAATACCTTCTCTATCAAAATCCATTTTGTAACTTCCTTTGTGATTGTTGCAATAGGCTTTGTCTCCATTGTACCAATTGGACGATTCTTGCTGGATCGTTTAGCAGGTTCTTGAAATACAAGAGGATATATTCCAATTTTGCCATTGAAAAAACTATTCCTCAAGCAATCAAAGCGAGGGCGTGCAACAACGGCAAGGAACATCACCTTGAGAATGAAACGCTTACTTTTAGCAATACGTTGTGGCTCTTCTTCATCGGGCACTAAATAGAAGTTTCTGCTTTCTTCAGTGAGATAGAACCATTTCTCATCAATATGAACATGATCAAATGAACCCTTGAATATTGGCGTCTCCGTATTCAAGGATGTTGGTTCGATCATGGATAGCGCATATTGAAGCCGAACTTTCTTGTTTGCTTCAGTGAGAAATGGTTTCAGTGCTCTTGAGTGGCGGTGGAGCTTCCCTTCTTTTATGCGTCGATGCAGCATTGACTTCGAGACATTCATGGCACATGCTAGAGATCGAATGTTCTTACGTTGCCGCAGAGGAATGTCTTTGACAATGGCAACATCGATCTCCTTCATTTTTCGTCCCGAATTTCCTTGAATACAAGAAGAAACATCTGCAAAGTCATCTCCATTTGAAATGGATGCTTGACCCCTTGCCCAAACACTGCTAATAGTTCGAGTGCTGAACCCAAATTGATGTGCTGCAATTGTAATCGATCCTTTCTTCAAGGTTCCGTTGGTACTTCGAGCCAATAAAAATTCATAACATGATCGACCCTGTGATTCAATCATGTTTGCTTTTCGGACCGGCAAAGCAATTTCGGGTTGCAGTTCCCCCTCCATCCCTATACAAGAATTAAAAACGAAGCCTTGCCTTTAGGTTCAATATATAAACCAGGTAGAGCAGTGAAACATAGATTGGAAGTCAATGAGTAAAAGCATCTCCTTTAGAAGTTGTTTATCCCGGTCAGACCACCTCTGGTTTTATTGGCAATGAAACCCCGTTTCATTTGTTTAAAATTTTCTTTTTTTAATTTAAAAAAATTAATGCTTCAATCGCAATAAAATCTAATGTTACTCCTCTCTGCTACAATTAGCATAACCTGACGTTGTTATCGGCATACTCCCTCTTTTTAGTCGACTAGACAATATGGTCTACAACCTAGTCTGCCTTCAAAGATTCTGTAAATGGGAAAGTATTGCCAATGGTCAATGCATGGTCTCCCCAGTTAGCTTAATGTGATACAGGCTTCAAGTTACTGATGGAATTTCCCTTAGAGAAATGGCAAAGAATTTTTTGAGATATTGTAAGAAAAATAGAATTAGATTATATGGAAGAAGAAAAATAAAATATGGCTATGTTTGATTGCGAATGCAAATTATGCAATGGACCAAGAATTTCTAAACAGGTTGAGTATCAAATATTTCATCATCACTTTATGTGCATCTCCAAAATGAATTCTGAAGAAACAATTGTAGAACATCTACCAAAAAAACTTTGACCCTTCATAACTTTTGCATTAAAATATTGACCCTTAATAACTTTTGCATTTAAACATAGACCCTTAATAACTTTTGCATGCGGTATCCAAATGTAACAATCTTTGGTGCATTGGAACCTCCTTTCACTTACCAACAATAATGTAGGAAATTTGACCAATTTAATAATAGTAAAAAGGAACATTAGCCGGAAGTGGTGTTATTGTGCCTACACTTTATTGACTCAATTTACGAACCAAAAAAACTCTCAGACAGTCGCTTGGCCCTCTGATGACACCCAGAACTTATTTTGTCCACCTAATAGTCACTGTCCCAGATGAACTGTCCTCTAATCTCCTCACCAGATTTTCAGTAACCTAATCCCCCTCTAGACAAGGATTTTAGCACCGAAATTTTTTTTAGCATATGTGGAGTGGAGCAACTCATGCCATTTTTTCATGAAGACAAGTTCACATAATACTCCAAAGGCTATATAGTGTTTACACTAGCTAGGACACAAAGAGATTGCAAATGCATTTCAGAATCCGATGCAAAGAATCATACTCCGTATCAGATACCGATCACTTAAGTTTGAGTCTGAGTGCCATTTCCAACTCACAGAATTGAAGACGCATTGACTAATGAACTCGAGTAAATTACAAACCAACCTGAGGTTCAATTACCATCCAACAGATCACCTAAAATTCGACTGAGTCCTTTTCACCCAGGACATAACAACAGTCTCATTACAATTACCCTACAAACGCTTTTCGAAACACTCCAAGCACCAGATAAAAGAAAATTGGAGCTCGCAAGTCACAAATCATACTAGCAACAACTCAAAAAAACGACTCCAATAAGATCTTGGCTCACATTACACTTATATTTTCCTCTCACAAGCAGGCACACATTGAAGATTTGCCCAAGGTGTATATAGTGCTAGATTGACATTCTTCAAGAATTGTGGCTGTGTAGTGTTTACAGAAGATGAACAGCTAGGGTGAACACTATGCACCCAAGAAATGGAGTACGGAGTACTACAGAAGGGAAAAGCTTTAAAGGTGAAGGTGAAGTTCTACACAGAAAACAATGAAATTAATTGTCCATGGGTGTTGTGGCTGTTTCAGTACCTTAGAAGAAGAGTTGAAGCGGTTTATACCTTTGAGGAAGAATCCTTTCTTCCGAAACAGGTGATGGTATCTCCAATCTGCACACCTAGTTTAATTTTAGAATGTAGGAATGCATGATCGAGACGCATGAAAAAAAATTTCATCATAGAAAGCATCGACAGTTTGACACATTTCTCTTTGATAGTGTGGTACTTCATCTGAATACTAGAAAATGCAGGATTGAAGATAGAATCAAAACTTGAAATTGTAGAACAACTGAAGGTTGCACAGTGACACTCCCTAATCCGTACCTTCAGTGATGGCAAGAGCTGCTTGTTATGTTTGTTGTTGGATTCTTGGTTGAGTTAAATAGTCTTTCATAAAAGTATCATTTTACATCGTTAAAGTACACACTTTGAGAGCACACACGAATTCAACCGTCACGTTGTTGCCGTACGCGTTCATTTTGGAAATTGACGAGTTCCCGACTCGGGATATATGCAATTATCAACTCGCTTTGTGCCATGCTAATAATTGGATTTGTTGAGGGTTGTGGTTCCAATGAAGCTTCTGGCCTTGTGGCCGCTTCCACTGGAGGATCTAGTTTCATTACTGTAGTTCATACGACTTTGGATTGCCCAATGAGTTTTAAGGATCATCAATTCAACAGGTGCGTGACCAACCGAAGTGTTGGTCCAGAGTGCAATTTTTGAGGCTATTCCGTAATTGATTTGGCAATGAGGGATCGGCAAAAGGTGAAGTTCTTGGATTACTAGATTTAGTAGCATGTTTGTCTATATTTGGTGTTTGTTGATTCGGCAGGTGAGTTGGTCAACAATGCACAGGTCCGATAATCAATGCAAGAAGTCATGGCTATTTTTGTCCATGCACTAGTGGGCAACACCAACGCGGGATTCACAGGTCACACACGCGGGATTCACAGGTCACACACGCGGGATTCACAGGTCACACACGCGGGAGTCACAGGTCACGTAGCGGGAAGAGGAAAAGCCACAACAAACAGCGTGCGAAGTGTTCAGTCCATTGGCCACCGCTGCTCTTCCCCAAAGGCCCTAAAAATCCACTTTTCAAATCTCTATAACTTTTTATTGAAAAAGAATCTCAAGCTCAAATTGGGAAGACAATTGGAGAGTATTGACCTTTATTTTTAGTTCAAAACGGAATTGAAAAATATTAATTTTTGACCTTAATCCGGAACATTTAATTGAACAAGAAGATCATTTTGGGACGGAGGGAGTATGACTTTAGATGCACTACTGGATCACGAGAATCACGTCCTGTCACTCCTACGCTCCTGGCTCGGGGAACTAAGTTAAGGTAAGGTAGAAGGCTCAAAAAGCGCTCGTTTAAGGGAAAAAAGACCTCTGTACAAAAATGGGTGGATCCAAAGTTATTTTATATTTTTGTGGAAGAAAGAGAAATGAAGAATATAGTAGTGAAAATTTTAAGTTTAATTTTCTGACTTGAAATGAATAAGATATAATTTTTCAAAGTTAGAGGTGCATAGGTCCCTAGTAATGCTCATAGGTTCAATCAAAACATGCCATTGAATGGAGCCAGTGAGTTTAAGAATGATCCTAACCATACCTTTACAAGGAAAACAATGATTCTAAGAATGATCCACTGTAAGTTTCCATTCAATTCACTCCCGATAGTAAATCAGAATTTATTGTAACCACTAAACACTCAAGGGTTTCCTCACATAGTTTCAAATCCAATTCAAAGTGCTGTAACTTTTGCATATGATGTCCGAATTCTATAAAACTTATTGGAAAATTTGCGTTCTCTCTTCTAGTTTGTGTGGTAAAATTTTCAGATCAATACAAGATGTACTAATTTTTTGGAATCCAATTAAAGCTCACAGGTTCAATTTGAGTCCACAAAACTGCATTTGATGGCTGCAACTTCGGGGGCTTGTATCTCCTTCATCCAATGTTAATTTTCAATAAAATTTGTTGGGTTATGTTTCCCTTGAAGTCTAGTTGTTGTGGTAATATTTTTATGCCAATCCAAGTTGTTTTGAATGTTTAGGAGCAATTTGAAGTTTAAAATCCCGACATTTTTGGATTACAGTGAACTTTGGCAGCTTGTTTCTTCTTCATACAATGTCCGTTTCTAATATACAAAATTGAAAAAGTTGCGCATACTAGTCTAGTTTGAGTAATTGAAATTTCACATCAATCCAAGATGTTATGAGTGACTAAGAAGCATTTTAGTAAAAGGAGGTTCAGCCTCAGATGTGTTTTTTGCAATTTTTCTTGCAATTTTTTTAAATTTCAAAGTCATTCTGCAGACCTCACTAAATTCAGGTCTTTATTATGAGTAAAATCACACATGATGATGAACCATGTCACCTGTTCAAGAGCCTAAAATCACACACATGGGTTGGCAATTTCTCACCACATAAAGTCATTTCCATTTCTACATCCCATGTGCATTGTTTTGGCCACTTCTGTAGGGGCAGTTCTTAATGCCCAAACTGTTTTCGAGCCTCCTCCTATAGTATGCTCTTAAAGCGACCATGTAAGGGATGGTCTGCCTTTTTCACAGGCTTCCGTGGACGAAATATTTTTGGATCATTTTTCAGAGAAAGAAAAATAGATGTTTTACCTAACACAAGTGGTTTTGTATTTTTCCAATCATTTTTGAATTACTTATAAATTTTCAAAGATTGGGGCATAGGCACCTATTTGTGAACATAGGACTTCCAAAATCTGTCCACTTGCAACTTGTAAAGAGATGTGCAGAAATCAAAGACAATGGTTGGCTCTTACAATAGAAAAATAAATTTTCCTCAATGCATTCAATTGCTAAAGTGGTTCATTTAAGGACCACCCCATCTCCATTCTCCACCTAAAATTAGGGGCAGTTTGAAGAAGATGGGTGCTTTTAGAGCACACTACCTTGTTCCTTGGACAAGAACACCATAATCATTTCACAACCTATGGCTCCGCATCAACCATTGCATCTCATGCATTGGTCTGCATCAAAATATCCCATGACAAATGGGGCACCCGGGCATCCCTCCGACTAGGCTAAACATCCCCACCCTTAGAGCATCATTCATGCAACATTCTAAACGAATCACAAAATATATTAGTATCTTTCCCAGATGTAAAATTAGAATTGACGATAACTGTAGTTTGAAGGGCAACATAAAATCTCTTTAAATAGATACAATAAATATTGAATTCAAAAAATGGACAACCTAAATAAAGCCCATAGGAAACAAGCTAGGAGACAAAAAAATTAAGGTAGCACAACAAATCATACTTGAGATAGAAAGTCCATGGAAATGGCACGCCAAATTTTAGAACTTGCTTGGTCCATTGATGCAAACTCTCTTCCATTTTTCATTCAACCACCCCTAAGGCTCTTAGTGGCCCCAAACAAGAAGGATCTCCATCACTACGGAAGTAGTTTTGGAGGAGTTGTTGTCTGCGACAAAATCACTTTTTGTTGTACTATTAATTATAGTGAATATTTTGGTAGGATCAAGCATTTATTTTGCACTTTCATCTTACAAACACCAAATTGGGCTTACTTTGCATACTACTAGAGGTACTCTTATTCACCAAACTTAGTATACTCAATTTACATCTATTTTCTAAGAGCCCTCAAATTCCTTGTCTCCCTCCTTGTTCACCAAAAGTGTCGTATAAATAGTTGGCTAAACAATCAAGAAGAATTAATAATAACATGAGTAAATATAAATAAATAATGATTTGAAGGTTCATTACTTGATTCATTGACATTGAGTGTTAGGATAATGTAACATCATATATTAAAATGGGAGAATGCGAACCTCGATAGAGAAGGTCTCAACCCTCCATAGAGCCACAAGTTTTTGTTATTGGGAGGTTTATGAGATCATTGGCTTTAGAAGCTTTTGTGAGAGTTGACGTATGACTAATGCAAATGTCAAAATGGAACATGGAATCCTACTAATTTAACATCACTAACTTGAATAGCTTTCTACCGGCCAAGGAGGATTGATCCATGTATTGTCCCATCAAAGTGTAAATGTGAAAATTGCCCCCTATTTTGTGCCACTTAAATTTTGTATTTCATCACATTTCCTAGCTAATTTGGGGTCTCCGATTGCAAATATGAATTCAGAATTTGCAACTTTTATCATATGCAACAAATAAAAAAATTCAGTACTTTCTACAAGGGTAAAACTCGGGGCAATACATGGGTCAATCTTCTATGGCCCTTTGTAAGGTGGATACACCGATTATGGCGCATTGCCTTAAAGCACACCCTAGATTAAGCCCTTAAATGGTGTAGTTATCTACTGAAAATTGTCAGTGAATGAATATGGTAGGTCATCAAAGAACCATTGGCCATTTTGGGTATTGGTGACATGCTTGTAAGCTCACATCACATGTTAATTTGTCTCTCTGACAAGGTAATCATTCTTTTATCTTCTTTGAAACACATGGATAATTCCCATTGATTATTGATAAGCTTTTCTACTGCTTGTTGGTTACTAATTTGTTTTTGTTTTTTCGTTGTTTTAAACACAATTGCAACTCCATTTCTTTTCATTCTGACACCTTGGGAGGGGAACTTTGTGCATGTGCCTGCTTGATTTTCAGTGCAACCCATGAGTGCTTTTGAATACTCTACTTCCAAAACTTTGTATCCCTTTTGTGGTCTCATATTTGTCAAAATCTGAATTTTTTTTTGTGCATTTCTTCCTTTTCTACACATCTCTTTACAATCCTACATTTATTGTTTTCTACTTAGCCTTCAAATTACTCATAACTCAATTTATGGCGCTTTTGGGTGTACCCACCTTACCCACCATGACACTTTTACGTTGCCCTCTTTCCCTCTCTCTGAATTCATTCGGAAGTCCAAACGGCACATTCAAGTGACGTGCGTATGGGCTCCTGAATCCTGACTTCTGCAAAAAAAAAAAAACTGATCTCAAACTTTGTATTCGGACACAGCAATCACTCTTCGGATTCTTCCAGTGGTGATCTTCTTTTGCAATTCCAACTGAATCGACCATGACTGGACCTTTGCTATCATGGACAAAACTAAAATTGAAAATTCACCACGTAAGGCACTTGAATGTGTGTTTGGGCCAAATAAACATCATAGACCAATACTTAAAAAAGGTATATCGAATATACTAAAGGTATGTAGCGTTACTGCATTAGTGTCACTCATAGCAACTCTTCAAAATCAATCATAGGATCTTGGGTGAACCAACTCTTCATTTACTTCAAAAGACTTATGCATTGGAGTTCCTCTCTCTTTGGGCCACCAATGGACATTTCCATCATGCTCTACAAAGGTCAAACAAAGAGCTGGAGTAGTTTGACCACAAATTTGTAGCAAAATTTTCCTTCAACATTTCGTGTGATTCTCTGTTTGACAGGTTATGAGTTTGTGATTATTGACTTAATTGTCAATGTGGTTCCTTGTCTGCAGATTACCATTAGAGTTGGATAACTTTCAACAAATTTTGAACATTGGAAATTGCAGTTAGGTAGAAGACTTGAACTCCGCTCAAGCATTTGTAATCACCCCTATAATTAGCTCTAAAATGGACTTAAGATGATCCTAAATTAACACCAAAAGGACAAAGGCCTTTGGGGGGGCCAAAAAACAATCAAAGTTGCCTTTTCTACTGCAAAGAATATAAAAATTTGAAAATTGTTTTTTTTGCACATCTAGCTATAGGATTTTAAACATAACTAATATAAGAATGTATAGAATAAATTTCAATTTTTTTGCCTACATAGATTACAAGATATCTAGGTTTAAAGTGAAGAAAACAAATTCTTTTGCATATTGCGGGACTAGATTTTTTGACATTGAACCTTCTTAACTTAAATTTTTTGCACTACATAGAATTGACGTTTAAATCCTCATAGTGGAGAATTGAGTTGAAAGTCTGGGAAAAATAATTTGTTTCAAAAAAACTTAATTCTCACTCTTAAAAAAATCATTAAGTAGAATTAGGTACAAGATAGAAGGAAATCTAAATTATTAATATCTTTGAGATGGAATTAAATGCACTAATCCCAATGGCGAGATTGTTCTAGCAAGAAAACTAAACTATGTGGAACCTTTTTTTTTGAAAAATCATAAAAATTGCATTCACAAATGAATCCTACAATTTATTTTTTCAAGAAGATGCTTAGATTGAACAAAAAAGAAGTTTGTCCATAATGCTTCCATCACTTTTCCAAATGAAATTGAATCAAAGCTTTTTATGTAGTAGACAAAATCTACTCTATAAGAATTAAAAATTAAAAAATTAAAAAATCTATTTTTTAGATTTTTTTTTTTGGTTTCCCAATCTCCCTTGTTTTGAGCTTATTTGGACATAACTTTTGTTCCCGGGCACCAATTTAAAAAAAAACTATATTCCCACAAAGCCTAATCTGATTTTCGATCTTCAAAAAAAGTTTCAAAAAACTATGATAATAATTGAGACTATAGATACTTGCCTAAAATTCAATTTGTCCCTCCAAAGTGACAATGGTCCTTTAGAGATTAAACTGACCTCTATAGTCATTGAATGGATCAAAAAATTAATTTCTTTGAAAACTATTTTTCAATTTTTTTAGAAATTAAAACTTCAAAGTCTGCAAGAATTTATGTATTTTCTGGAACATATTCTTGAATACAAAGTAGTGAAATTTAGAAAAATTTTAAATCTTCTATTTGGAAAAACTTCATGATAATGAGATTTGACCAAAAAAATGAGGTCAAATCCATTTCTAATATTTGTAAGTGTGCTTGCAAGGGAGGCCTCTTTGCACAAACATGGAGGGCATAAACTAATGTCTTTTTAAATGCCTTTAGGTAAAAACATGTCCACCTTCTATAGGAATATACTACAAAAATTTAAACTAAAAATCATTCATTTAAACCGCTCGATAGTATTCAAAACCCCTAAACCTAAAAGTGTGACATATTAACAAAATTGACTTTTAAATATAAAATGATTTTTAAGTTTTTTGAAAAGTAAGGGTTATGATTACAATCAATACATCCAAAAACAATTTTGTTTTGTTTTTGGCATTAGATTCATAATCCAAAACTTATCGGTTGGTCTTTCTTGCAATGACCCTTGACATCAGTTTGTTCCATATGTTTACTTCTAGTATTCAACATCAAAACAAAAATGAAATTTGAGATATATAGGAGGAAGCTTGAAAACAATTTGGGTAACAAGAACCATCCTTTCAGAAGTGTCGTAAACAATGCAAAGGGTTGTTGTTTTGGAGCTAATTTTGTGTGATGGTCAACATTGATCTTATGCATATGGTTTTAGAACATTGATGATGTGAAAGGAGGATTGTAATGTGTGGTGTTTCCTCATAGTTTACACTATGCAAGGAATTGTACAATCCTGTTTACTAACAACACCATTGTTAAGTTCTTAATTACTAGCGGTACTGTAATGAAATTCTTAATTGTCAGGCTTTACTATTTTCAAGCTATACATGTGCATGTCTCCATTTTTGGTCCTCAGGTGGACATTCAAAGAACCAATTTCTGCACTTCTTTGGCTCCATTCAAAGGCATACTTCAATTCATCACAGTTGTAGTCTATAAGCAATTAAGCACTAACATAGACCTACCCACTTCACTCTTTGACAAATCATATTTTATTCATGTCAAGTCAAAAAATGAAAATGAAAATTTGCACTAATGTGTGCCTCATTTCTCTGTGTCCCTCAATAATGTATGGGATTTTTGTGACCACCCATTTTTGCACAGAGCTCTTTCTTCCCTTACGTGAACCATTTCTGAGTATCCTACCTTAGATCTACTAAACTTGTGGTGAATAAAATCAACTGAAGCTAAATTCCAGCTGTACCAAAAATGATAGCCACCACTACTGCACTGATGGAGGGGCAATTTTTTTAACCCCTAAAAGCCCAAGGGGTTTGGACAAAACACAAATGTGTTATAAAATATAAGTTCTACAACTTTTTTGAAGTTTGCATTAAAATAAATAATGTGAAGCACAAGAAGAAGAAAATATCCGTATGGTCAAAATTATAAAATTATTCTTAGATTCTCTTCAAATGAATTTTGAAGATATAACTTCAAAAATTCACCAAAAATACAATTTCTATCTTTAGCAATTGAATTTTTTTTTGATTGGTCAAAATTGTGGTTTATATTGATTTGTGAAAAAATGCATAAGATCCAGTAATGAAAACACCAACACTTTCCCCAAATAATAAGTTTCTCAACACTAGGCAATACTAGACTCTTTGTGCTATTTCTCTTATAGTTTTTGTTTGACCATAGCGATCTTAGTTTTGAATATAAATATTGAAAGAAGATCCAATCTATTAAAAAATAAAAAAAATAAAAAAATTGAAAAAAGTTTTTTTCTGCCCAAAAAATCTGCCCGAAGTCGGGCAGCAACCATAAAATGGTCGTTTGAGCGCTTAGGGGTTAATATCTTGTGGCTCTGTGATCGTCATGCATAGCTGTTTTGGTACCTCTTGTGTATATGTGCAATACAGTCCAGTAGTCAAGTCTGACTTATTATTTGCCATAGCTTCCAAAGGACTTAACATTAACCCCTCATCGCCCAACAGTGACCTCACATAGTTTCAAGTCCAATTCAAAGTGTTGTAACTTTTGCATCCAATGCCTAAATTCAATAAAAACTTGTTGGAAAATCTGCGCTCTCTCTTCTAGTTTACGTAGAAATTTTTGTAGATCAATCCAAAATATGCTGATTTCTTGAAAGCCAATTGAAGTTCACAGGTTCAATTTGAGTTCACCAAACTGCATTTGAAGGCTACAACTTTGGGGGCTTGAATCTCCTTCATCTAATGTTTGTTTTCAATAAAAATTTATTGGATTATATTCCCTTGAAGTCTAGTTATTGTGATAAATTTTTCATGTCAATCCAAGTTGTTTTGAATGTTAGGGAGCAATTCAAAGTTCAAAATCCAAACATTTTTGGATTATAGTGAACTTCGGCAGTTTGTTTCTCCTTTGTATAGTGTCAATTTTCAATAATTGTCTCTGAAAAAATTGCATATATTAGTCTAGATTATGTGGATACATTTTCGTATCAATTCAAGAAGTTATGAGTGACTAAGAAGCATTTTAGTAGAAGGAGGTTTAGTCTTAGATGTGTTTTTTGCTACTTTTTTTTGCTGTTTTGTTTACATTTGAAAGCCATTTTGCAAACACAATGAGTCAATTCAATGATATTTTATTTCACCAATGTATTTGAATGTTGGTTTTGAATCACTTTATAGTTTATGGTTTTTTCATTTGAGTAGGTTTAGGGTTCAAATTTCACCTCCAAATGTGTTGTTCAAAAATTTTCAACATTAGAAAAAATTTCAGCCCTGGAAAAGGCTGTTAAAAGTTCATTTTCGGCCCCCCCGAGGTGCAATTACAAAATATGAAGAATACTTTTTTGGGAGAAAAAGTAATTTAAAAAAATAAAAACAATTTTTTTTTGAAAAATAAATATTTAAAAAAAATAAAAAATAAAATTTTAAATATAAAAATGAAGTGGCACCAATAGTGCCACATCAAATCCCAATTTCTAAAAATTAAAAATTAAAAAATATATTTTTATTTTTTTCTCTACTTGCACTAGAGGGGTCCCAGATTCGCGACCTTTTCTAGGGCTGAATTTTTTTGTAATGTATCCTTTGTCAGCACTAAAACATTATAATCTTGCAATCTACATGATCTAATGACTCCAAATTTGATTACGTTATCTACAACATGTACACTGCAAGATTGTATGGTTGACATGTCTATAATTTAGTGACATTTAGATCTACAACACTTCAAAAGCAATGATGGGCAATTTCGTGAAAATGGCGGTATTCCATTAGTTTGGCACTTTTAATAGTTCAAACCATGCACTCTAAAATGGTCTGAAATCTATATCCATCTTACATTTTTGAAATCTATATTAGCCCTAGATATCTAAAATCTATGTAAGTCTTAGATTTTTTATATTATGTAGTTTGAAATCTATATTTGTCTTAGATTTTTGAAATCTATAACTATTCTAGATTTCTGAAATCTATACCAATCCTCGATGTCACTTTTATGGTTCAGAGTGGGCACTCTGAAAATGGCACATGGAATACCGCCATTTTAACGAAATTGCCCATAATGATGTTTTTAAACTCAAATAGGCCTTAGGCAATGAGGGGTTAAGCTTATCTAACCCATATGCCATATTTAATTACTTTTGGACTTTGCAAAGTCCAAAATTGGTAAAGGGACATCTAAGACAATTGTAGATTTTGACTTCTATAGATTTTATGAATCTAGAAATGATATAGATTTTGGACTAGGTGGTTTGAAAAATGTACAACAGGTTTAGATTTTAGATATCTATGACATCGGGAGATCTCACGATTGACAAAGTCCGAAATTCCCTTAAAAGTCCAAAAGTAGTTAAATATGGCATCCATGCCATTCCCATCAGATCCTAGAGCCTCTTGCAAGAGGCTGTAAACCACCTCAAGGTTTATTCTTTGCACTCAAAAATTGATGTTTTTGAGTTTGACAAGTAGGTGTCTTCAAAGCTTTGGATGGTGGTTGGAAACTTCAAGTGAGGTTTCTATGAACTAAACCTTAAAGTCTTAAAACCATGTTTCACCAAAACCACCCCAAAATTGTCATTTCTAGTGCAAAGAGCTATAATGAGAAAAAAAAAATTTAATCCAACCTTTTCCTAAGACTTGAATGTGACTGTATGGGAAAAAAAATTAGTTTTTTCAAAAAATAGATTTTAAGATAATAGCACTTAAGGTGATTCTTTATTTTTTTATTTTTTACCTTGCCATATTAGGTTTCTAGACTTTGAATCATGTTAACTTAAAATTCTTGCTCTACAAAGTTTTTAGGTTCACATCTAATTGTGGAGAATTTTAGTTGGAAATCTAAGCAAAAAATAAAAAATAAAAAATAAAATTTGATTTTCATTTAGCCATTTTCAAGTTGTATATGTTCAATTTTGCCACTAATTAAAAGAGTTTTTGTCACAAAGCTATATCTAGTTTTGGTAGTAATTAAGTGATTTTGCTAGTTTATCAACTTCTAGAATATTTACATTTTTGCATGAATGTTTTTAATTCAACTTTTTTACTCCTAAAGTTCGGAGACAAGATTGTGATGAGAAAGATGAGTAGATTGATAAAAGATTTAAAAATGCTTGAATTGAAGAAGAAAAAAAACATTTGAAGGAATTTGTCAAGTGAAATGGTATGATCTAAAGCCTCATCTATGAAGTGTTGGTTATGTAAAACAAAGATAAGATTTGGACTCTCCAATTGAGAGATAATAACAATAGAAATCAAGCGTTGATTTGGTCGGTAGATTGTCATCCGTGAGCTCAAATTGACATCTTGGAATTGTAGAAGACAATTTTATTATTTTTTAAAATCAACACCTCACAACGTATGATCAATGATTAGTGGTAAAGTAAAAAGAATTGTTGTAGAAAATTATGAAAGATGAGCAAGGTAGATGTCTTGCATTGAGAAGTCTATTGCTCTTAGCTTTTGCATTTAAAGACAAATAACCTCAAATTTCACTCATTTTGCAAATCAAGCAAGGATAGTGTAAAGAAAATGAAAGGTAGGAAGAAGCATTTTGAAGCCCCAAGCAAGGAAATACTTTGATTCTGTAATTTTTTGTGAACTGCGTTTTTGTGATCTAAGCAACACCTCAATCAAAAATCATAATTAACTTCAAAGACTATGATCACCAAAAAGAAAATCCAATTAAAACATTACTTTGATAAGAAAGATAAAGGCATTTGAGGTCATCCATCATCCCATTTTAAAGCTTTGTCCATTAGGGGTTAATGGACTAATGAACTTTGTCCGCATAGGCATACATGTATATATATTTTCTTGAGATAAAATTTGGGGCTTCATTTAATTGGCATTGAATAGTTTGAAGTTTTGAAAGAAAAAATTATTATGGCCACATTGAATATGAGGTCAAATCATTAAAAATATTGTCCACCTATTTATCCACTTTTCTATATGCAATCACTACCTTTACTATAACCATGATAATATATTAACCCCAAATACTCCACCATAGGTTATTGGAGAGCTTGAGAATGTCCAATCTTTAGAAGCTTGTTATGCAAAAGAATATATAAAGAGGGAAAAATTAAATTGTTAATAGTTCAAAAATGAAATTTAAACATGCCAATTTTAATGATGATATCATTGTAGCATGTAATCTTTATCTAAAGATGTTTTTGTATGTTTTAAAAAAAAAAATTGAATTACAAAAAGTCTTGTATTTAATTTTTTCAAACAAATTCCTTTGTTGATTGCAAAACAATATTTTTTATAACTCTCACAATATTGATTCAAATAGAATGAATCAAACCTTTCTATGTAGACATACATATATTCTATGATTAAGAAAATTAAGAAATAATAATAATAGTTCTTGCATTTGTCTTTTGCTACTTGAAGTAGAGTATTTGTGCTAAGGAGAGGAAACTCTTTGTTCCATGTACTAATTGAAATAAAAATGTTTTTCCTAGTACATTTCCACATCTTCAAAAGGAATTTCAAGAAAGGATAATAAAATTGGACATCATAGGAACCTTTCCAAAATCCTACAAAAATTCATTAATTTACATGCCTTTGGACCTTCCGGATTAATCAAACCTTGGGCCTAATACGTCTCTTCACCACACGACATGATTTTCATAGCTTTGATGATGTTTGTATCATCGCCAATTCTATCAACATCCTTGCACATTCCTGGATATTGCAATCAATCACCACTGACTTATGAAAATTTCTAATAACAAAAGCACATTATACACTTTCACCACTGCTAGGATACACAAGGAACCTTAATTGGAGCAAGAACTCCAATCTCAATAAGGATTAGGCTAATTAATCCTCATATTAGTAAAAATGTCATCGTAAAGATAAAATACATTTGAAACTCGGATTCACATTAGTCCTTGTTTTAAGATCATCACTTTTGTTAAATTGGTGCAATTATGGCCTACATCTCCGACAAAGCTCCCCAAACTAGGATTGATGTAGAATTCAGTTTTAGTTTACACACCTTGAAAAATGACAAAGTCATGGAGTTATACCAATTTAATGAATTCAATGTTTATGAATTGTAAGCACTTGAATGTCATTATTTCAAATCACACCAATTTCATTAATATGACTCGGCTTATTATTTTTGAAGTTTAAGAGTGTAGCAACTGCTAATGTAAAATGACTATAAGTTGAACTTACCCATTACTATCCATTTAAACAATCCAAATACCTTGAAGAATAAGCTTAGGTTGACATATTTTCATAAAAAAGAAAATATTAGTGTAGAAAAATTTATATATAAATTATTTTTTGAAACAAAAATTATAATCTTAATGGAATTTCAAAGTAGGGTTAAAGAAACTACAAACACCATTGATTGGTAGGAACATGAGCATCACAAAATAAATTCATGATCAAAGTCTATTTGCCTAGGGTGGACAAATGAATATCCTTGAACTACAAAAAATATATCTTTAAAAGACTAAGTTGGAGCACTTCCCTACTGAGTGCAAAATTGTCAATTTCATATAAACATGTACTCAACATTAATGTATGAATTGCTTAACAACAACTAAACATGGCTTTTACTACACTTATTCCCTTGAGAATTTGAATAGGTCTTCAATCCTAAAGCTTTTCTCTGACCCAAAAGGATTTTACATTTTTGGGTAGGTTTTGGTGAATTTGGATTTATTTATTTTCTATTATTTTAGTACAACACTTGATTTTTATTTTTTCCTATCAAGATTTGTTTCTTGAAATTTTAATATGTTTTGCAAAATTTATAAAGTTTTCTTCTTTTCTAAGAAGTATATAAACAAATCTATATACGTGGATTGCCTAAAATAACATTTCCAATATTTTTTTTAATGTTATTGATAATTTAGTGTATGTATTTAGCATGTTCTACTTAAAGAAAATTAAAATATAAATATAAAATATTTATATTAAAAACAAATTCATATCTTCTCAACTTAATTCTTCATCACTAGTTGATATTCTCCAAGTTGTTGAGCATACAAATCTTTTAGATTAAAAGTTTGAAGTTCACCTTTGAAATGGGTTCAATGAACTTGTTAATGAAATTAAAGAATTATGTTTTTTCAATTGGCTAGATTTCTTACTATGAAATTTTTAGTAAATATCCTTCAACAATTTAACTAAGAGATCCTATGATTGGATCTACCATTAAAAACAATAAAGAAAACAAATTTAGCATTGTATTCATAAAATGGTGCTTTGCCACATTTTTTGATTTCAACAACTAAATCACTTTGGTAATTAATGGCCACCCATTTCTAGTACTAATCTAATCTTTTCATATATCATTCTTCACTTTGATGGAGAAGAATGTAAATAAAAATGACATTGGAGTAGTTTTATAGATTATAAAATTTGAATATGTCTACTTCAATTTAGCCAATTAGTCTCTCTATGCTATAGAAATTATATAAATCATCAGAGGTCTTCCACAAAAATGTTTACCATCATGGTAATGAAATAGAGTTGTTTATCATGGACCTCATGTAGTAGGTGGTAATGGTTCACATGAGATGGTAAACTCCATTTTATTTCCTCCATAGTAACTTGAATAATTCTTGTGCTCAAAATAAATAAAAGCCCAATTCCAAAAGCTTAATTGGAGAATGAAAGTAAGGTAGAAGATTCATAAACAATCAAACCTATAAAAATGTCCTTTAATGCAAAGGTCCATTTTGCTTTCTCAGTGCACCATCAATGTACAAATAGTGCACATTTCAAAAGGTGGATTATATTAGTGACCATTATGTTTCAACTTCAAAAGTTTATAACTAACTCCATGAAGGTCCAAAAAATATGAAACCACTGAAAAATAATTCCTAGAGTTCAGCTTAGTTTCCAAAATGCAATCAACTGGTAAATGATGGCTTTATGGACCTACTACCTGATACAGATTTGACCAGGGAATGCAAAGTCCAATTCAAAAGGTCATAGAAATAGTCAGAAAATGTATACCTTCTTTCTTTTGGAGTCCTTTGTCATTGATCTTGATGCTACATAAAAGAGTGTCACATATCTCTGCAAAATAGGGTCGATCTTCAGGTTCGGGTGCTTCACACCTGCGAAGAAATTTTTGAAGAGAAAGCAAGTGGTCACTCTCTTGAACATTTGCGACGACCTTGTTAGCTAAAACGCCGAAGCTGAACACATCGACTTTGGGGGGATCAATGTTCTGGACAGCTTCTTGGAATTCTTCCTTCTTTCGGAGTTTGCGACATCGTTTCATTTCGGGTGCAAGGTATTTGAGGGTACCAATCTTGACGTCGAAGTTCTGCCTTGTTGCTGTACCCGAAGAATGGAAGCGCTGGGCACAACCAAAGTCGGCCACCTTCACCAGGTAAAATGGGACATCCGAGTGAGGCATGGCCAACTTCCTCATAAGAATATTGCCCGGTTTCAGATCTCCATGCATGAAGCTGTTCTCGTGAAGGTGTTTCACTGCTTCCGCCACTTGCAGCAGCATCTCCAGCGAGTCTCTCAATGAAAACGGTGGATCCATCTCTTCCGATCTAGTCAAGAAACTTTCGAGATCTTCGTCTAAAACTTCCATGAACAAGTCACAATCGGTGGAGCACCCGAAACAGTGCACAATGTTCGGGTGAGAAACACGCAAAGCAACCTCCAGTTCTCTATTGAACTTGGGGTGCAAGAACTTGGGGTTGCGAAGCAAATCGTCATCGCAGTGGAATCGTTTCCTGGCAAAGGTGCCATCTCGCCAAAGTATTAGGGAAACTTTTCCATCAGTCCCTTCCGCAATGTCACTCACCGGCTCTACATCTTTCGCCTCCAAGAACCAGAGTTTCAGTAAATTGGCTTGTTCATCAACAGCTATGCGATCTTCCAATCTGATCCTCAGTTGCTTAGCAAGGGCACAATTTGTACAAGACTGATGTGGGAGTTGTCCTTCCAATGCAGGACCGCTATCGCTAGACAGGACGAACCCTCCCGTGCATTGGTGTCTACGACATGTGGCCCTCAAACCGTCAAGTCTAGTCAAGTACGCGCAGCTGGGGACAATGTTGCTCTTAATTCTAAAGTCGGACTCAGACTTCGGAGCAGTATCCTGTGATTCTAGAACTGTTAAAAGCCACTGCTTTGAACAGTTGCTTCTGTAAAAGCTTCGGGATGCAGCTGCCTGACGTATGCACCTGGCCAGGCTTTCAGAAGAACCTGTAAGAAACCGAAGGAACTGCAATTTGTCGTCAGGAGGAGTGACACAATTCTGCGGCGTCTCTGTTCCTCTCAGCCGCGCAAGTTCTAGCAAAAACTCCATACGGGCTCTCTCGATTATATTGGACATTCTCCCGATAGTTCGAGGCACAATCCTTGAAAGTAAACAGTAAGTTGGATTGAGAGGGTCTCAGGACTCCCTATCCTATTTCATGAAACTTTCCGTCCGCCTACAGAATGCAGAAGTCAGAGGCAGATCAGAACTCTAAGCAAAGAGTTGCACCCCCATTAACCAAACAGGGTCGCTCAAGGGTTGTGTAGATTCAATGACCTCGCTGATAAGCGTAACGAGAGCCCTCCCTTTTCTAATTCATATTTCACCAACAGAGCTTCATATCTGGTCACACACACCACAGACCTGATTCTTGTAAATCCCAGATATCGGTCTGATCGAGCAAGACAAGTGCCTGATCTAGAATAGCCAGAAAAGGCCACAGACAACTACATTCAAGTTGGCGATAAGCATCCAGACTGCCCTAGTATCCACCCCAAAGCACTGATTTCTACCCACGGGAGAGAGATGGACTGCGAGCACTGAAGGCTCATTTACACTTGCTCATTGGCAAGTCTAAGTGACTTTGCCACCTTCTGACCTTCCCTTGTCGTAGGCGTTTACAGACACTCATACCGTAAGCGAGTCAAGTGACTTGGCCAACAACTTCCTCACTCGTAGTCTCAAGTGAGGCTATTCTTAACCCCTAAAGTCCCATTGTCCCCTCAAGGGACAGTTTGGAGTTCGGGTAGGTACCTACAGGCTGAAATTATATTGTGATTTTCTGAAACTTTTTGAGGACGTGCAATTTTTCGAGAGGTTTGTGGATGTATAATTTTTATTGAAATTCGATATCGGATGAAAAAGTTATGAGTTTTTTTCGCTCAAACCAAACTCAAGGGGCAGCCTGGGCAGCCACAATTCCATTGACTGTGGAAGGGGACAGGGTTTGCACTCCCGAACGGAGGCCGAGGGTGGGCAGCGGGTGACAGTCTAGGACGTGCAGTTTTCTGAAACTTTTTGAGGACGCCCAAAGAATGGGCTACAAAATCTCATTGCAAAAAAAAGTATTATATTGTCATTTTTCACAACATAGTTGCATTGCAAGATTTTTTTTGGAGGTGTTATAAGCCTCCAAATCTGCTAAAAATTGGTGGACATGTTCCTAATATGATCTAGCATATGTTCAATTTTTAAATTCAAAGTCTGTAGTGCAAAAAATTTCAACAAATGGCAGTCAAAGTCATCTGAAATTTCAGGGCAGCACCCAAAAAAACTTTTTCCCGAACTTTGAATGCAATTTTCTTCCAATCCGTACAGTCAAACTTGATGAAATTTTTACCACATGATCTTAGTCAAGTTAAGTACAACACCTTACGGTTAGATTTTTGAAAAAAAGTTTTTTCCGTTTTTTTGGATGAACGCAGCAAAAATGGCAGTTTTCAGTGGTTTCTGGCCAGAAAATGACCTTGGGACTTTAGGGGTTAAGAAATGTTCCTAGACTCTATTTTGCCTAGCATGGTCTTGGAGCATTGCCACATGGCATGGTGATCTCCGAAATAATAGAATAGTTTTTGGAAAGGCATTGTTGGTAGACTATAACAGTATATGGTTGAGTGTGTAGTAGTGTTGTGAGCCTCTTGCGGGGCTCTTGTTTTATCCTTGGGGAAAATGCAAGAACTTTTTTTATTTGCACCTAATTTCTTTTTTACAAATTTTGAGTTCATATTTGCTTTTAGAGAGGAGTGGTGTAGAAAAACACAATTAGCACGGCACAAAATAGGGGGCATTTTTATACATTCACCCTTGATTGGACTTCCGCAAGAGGCTTGTAGCACTACTTTACACTCAATCACAGTATACTAGGTTGATCTTGGGCTTATTCACTTGTAAATAAATGTACCTCCATCATAGGGCATTTATACATACCCATGAGAGAGTTATATGATTCAGCCAACAACCATTTTTCCTATTTTGCATTTTCTACATAATCATGAACGATGCAAAATTTCTCAATATCCACTTCTGGTTTTCATTTCTGGGTGGTAAATGAAGAGGAATCAATAACACTCCTTAGGTGACGGTAATTCAAGGATCCTTTAAATAGCAATGCCCGGGTGCCCCATTTGTCGTGGGATATTTTGATGCAAGAATCACAAAAGTCATTTCACAGCCCACGACTCCGCAAGTCCGCATCGATCATTGCATCCCATGCATTGGTCAGCATCAAAATATCCCACGACAAATGGGGCACCCAGCACTAAGCTCCAGGCGACACGTTAAGTACCCCCCACGAGCTTTCCGGGGGGGACGTGCCCTGCTGGTGGGCCAGGAGAACCCGCTCCCTGCTCTCTTCCTTGGTCTCTTCCTTGGTCTGTATGAACGCAAGCTATTAAGTGTTTGCTTCATTATTATTTTTTCCTTCTTCTGCGTTTTGTAATGTTACAAAATACAAAAGAAACAAACCAATGTATAAAATTTGTAGCTTGCTTTCGTATAGAAACAATAGTAATTTGAATTTCTAAAGAATAAAGAAAGCTATATATATACACATGGGGTGGTAGGAAGCAGAACAACCATGTGGGACAAATAAATTAGAATTTGTAGTTTCTCAAGTACTTCTAGTTAAGTCAAAAGTAGGAATTGTGTTTAAGGTGAAATTTCAGACCTCACTTAGGCATAGTAGAATAGCTTTTCTCAAAAAACTTTGAACTAAAGAAAGTTGGTAAATGAACATAAGTTTCACCTCCACAAATCCGTTTGGGATTTTGAATCTCCGTTAAAAAGTTATGGACAAATTTTAAAGAGGAATTGGAATGGACATTTTTTTGGACATTTTTGGACAAAAAATCATATACTTGTATAAAAAAATATAAGTTTTGTTTTTCAAATTTATAATGTGGCCTATAACACCTTTTCAATCATATTTGGCGAAGCACCTTATTGATGGTTTTTTCAAGATTAATCCTAAAACGTATGAGTAGTCATTGTAGTTGATGGATGGTCAACAATGCCTTCATTTATTCAAAACAAATAATTTTCATCCAATTTTGAGGGAGGAAGTGTTTAATATTGAGTGTGTACAACTCTTGGTGGTGGAAAGTTCCTAATTAAATAACTAAAGAATATTTTAGAGAAGAAGATGCCAAATCCATTTATTATAAAAGATATCTTTTTTGTATATTTGACAACTCCTACCAACATGCTCTTCAATTGCACTTTAGCAATTAAAATCAATCTTTTTTGAATTTAAGTCCCACTAATGAAATGAATTTTATTAAGTCTAGTTTCTATCACATTTTAAAATTTTCAAAAAATCGCCAAATTAAATAATTCATGACCATTTGAACTTTGGTCATACTACCATGGATTATTGATTTTCTAATTGATAAAAAACATGGAAATTTGATTTACACCATGATATTCTATAGCATAATGTACAATCAAGTCCAATAATTTTATGAATTTTTTTTCCCAAGAAGATTCAATTAACAAAAAATCTACAAACTTCAAGATGTTCTTACATGCTTGAAAATGCATAGATTTTCAAACCGCACTGGAGTCGTAGTAAAGTGTACTTGAATATCAAAAAACAACTTCCAAAAAAGTGAGGCAAGTTCATGGTATGAAAAAGTTAGTTTGGCGTCCTACAAGGTGTCTTAATTGGGATCTAATTCACTATAGAGGACCTTTGGAAGCTATTCAAAGATTTTTTTGTGACACTAGAGTAAGCCAAAGAACAAGCAAAAAATGATACAAACAATCCAAGCATTACAAAACCATATATGTCTATAAGAATTGCAAATGCTCATTTTCAACATGCCTTATATAATGCAAATTGGAATTTCAGCAAAAAGGTGGTAGATAGTGTATAGAAAGGATCCAAATTTTTATATGGTTTTGAACTTCACATGTATATATTTGTTATGATGATCAATTACTCTTCACTACAATTCCAACACAATTTGTGGTTTGGAAATTTGTCCATTTTTAAGTAAGTTTGGAGCTATTTGAAGTTCATGATTTTTTGGTCGAATATGCCTTGGAACAAACTTTGTAAGATAGTGGACTTGATTGTACTCCCATGGAAAAAAATTCAGATTTTAAAGCTTATTTTGTAGTAGATATGATTTTATTTTACATTTTCTTCAAAAAATTCATGATAATTTCAAATTTTCACCAAAATATTTAAATTTTTATAACTTGTAGAAGATATGTGGTTATATCTCTAAAAAAATTTATTTAAATTTAGTCACAAAATGAATTATATAGATCCAAAGATATTGAAATTTGACCACATGATCAAATGGTTAGTCCTTTCAAGGTTAACCTTGTGGCGACACATAGGTTAAAAAGTAGCCATACATGATCCTTCTATTAAAAGCAAAAGTTCATATGTTCCTTGGAATTTTGTACAAAAATGGGAGGTCTCATGGTTTAGGAAGTCTTCGAAGTTGCCCTAGTAATTTCACTTTTCATTGTAGAAAAAGCCAAATGTTGTTTTTTCTAATTAAAAGCAATGGGTGCATCCTCTCTTTATTAAAATCGTATTTGCATCTAATATTTGTTTTCGAGGTTGCCTGCATACACTTTTAGTGAATAGTATATTGCAAATTTCCTCAATATGATATTATTAATTTTTCTAAGAAAGTAGATGCTTAATCTACAAATCACCTTAATAGTATATTTTGGATATTTTTTGTATTTATTCTTGATGTGAATTTTAGCCATAGAAATGATTTAAAAAAAAATTGAATCAAATGCAATTTTTACTCAAATTATAAATTTTGAGAGATTTACAAATTTCAGTATTTTATAGCAATATAAACTTTGGATCTATAACCACGGTTTGTTGATTTTTTTAATTTATAGTAACACGATAATATTGATTTATACCATGGTGTTGTACATTGCTCCACATAATATACATGGATGGTGAAAATCTTAGATTTTTCAAACTATATTTGATATTTGATATAAAAAAATTTCATTTTTTTCTCAAAAAATTTACAACAATTTGAAATTTTCATGATTAGTAGTAGACATATGATTTCATCTAAGTTGAAAAATAAATATAAATCTTTTTGTTCATACCTCTAAAACTTGTCCATAACTTTTTAACGGAGATTCAAAATCCCAAACGGATTTGTGGAGGTGAAACTTATGTTCATTTACCAACTTTCTTTAGTTCAAAGTTTTTTGAGAAAAGTTATTCTACTATGCCTAAGTGAAGTCTGAAATTTCACCTTAAACACAATTCCTACTTCTGACTTAACTAGAAGTGCTTGAGAAACTACAAATTCTAATTTATTTGTCCCACATGGTTGTTCTGCTTCCTACCACCCCATGTGTATATATATATAGCTTTCTTTTTTCTTTGGAAGTTCAAATTACTATTGTTTCTATACAAAAGCAAGCTACAAGTTTGGTACATTAGTTTGTTTCTTTTGTATTTTGTAACATTACAAAACGCAGAAGAAGAAAAAAATAATAATGAAGCAAACACTTAATAGCTTGTGTTCATACAGAACCAAGGAAGGGAGCAAGGAAGGGAGTAGGGAGTGACGGCCCGGCCAAGAGCGGCATCCCGGCCAGGGAGTGGGTTCTCCTGGCCCACCAGCAGGCCACGTCCCCCCCCCCCCCCGGAAAGCTCGTGGGGGGTACTTAGGGCCAGTTTATACTTGGGGCCGGATTGAAGGCCGGCCGGAACTCTCGAAGTTTGAACCAATAGGATGGCTCAATTTCTCCAAATCCGGCCCAAGGGCTTTATACTAGGGTCAGATTGAAACCACCACTCATCCTACGTGATGCCTTAGGTGGCATAGTTTTGGCACCAAACCATCTGGCCCTAGAGGAGCAATCGGGACGAGGTTTTGGGTGGCCCGATTACCCATCTAGGGCCGGATTGCGGTCGGATTGGGCTCCTCCGTTAGATTGTACAAATCTCCACCATTGATGAAAAGAGTTTTATTTACAAACTCTTTGATTTTACAAATAAACTAGATAAGAAGTGAAACAAGAGAGTTTTGGTCTGCTTGTTCTGTCAGACTGAAGATTTACGTTAACTCACTGATTTTACTGCTAATCGGTAATCAATAATTATTTTCATTTATGGATTACAAATTTGCAACGAAGGCAGTGACTAGCCATACAGTATGTTAATAGTCAGAGCCCCTGGAGATAATTGTAATGAAATTTTCTAAAAAAATTATTTTTATTTTTAAGTTAAAAAAGAATAATTTAAAAAAGAATTTCAACACAAGAAAAAAACTTCAAGAAAAAACATTATAATTATTATTTTTATTTTTATTTTCCACTAAAATATTCTATAATTAAAATCCACATGCTTTGCACCTTGAGTCTAGACCCATTTCTTTCCCCAAAAAATAATTAAAAATAATAATTAGGGCTATTTGCATAAGTGTCAATATAGAATTGAGACTGAACTTGAAAGTAAGGAATAATACTAATGATACTAAGATAAATTTGCATATGATAGGCAAACCACCTATGACATGCACCTAGGAAATGACCCATTAGAGTCTTACATCAACCCATGACAAAAAAAATTCAATAGATGAAATTAGGACTTAATTAGGTTGGTTAGTGGCCAAAATCAATGTCGGGTGATGGTGATGGAGCTATTAGTGATTAATTTAGAAACTTATACTTTTTAGTACCAATTCATCAAAGTAATTGATTTTTTTCTTCCTTTATGTTGTGACCTGTTATAAGATATTGTAACTACTTTAGATAGTAGGATAGCCATCAAGCATACACTAACTTTTTGTTGGTTTTGGAATAGTGTATAGACTCTTTTAAGCCAATTGGACAATATACTTCAAAAATTTATAAAAAATTCATACTTTGTAAATAAAAAATTCAACTACTCTCTTTATTTCTCACTATTATGTTTGTATGGAAAAAAATTTGAATTATTTTGCCAATTGTAATAAAGGCAAAACACTCATTATGTCTTACATAGGCATGTTTACTTTAAAACATTCTACTTTTGGATAGTCACCACGTTGCAAAAGTAGGAAAATAGGGAATGTGACTTAATGTTCATTGACTACATATATAATCAAAAAAATATATTATAATAAATGAAGTCTGCTTTCATTTAAATATGATTTTAAAAAATTAAATAGAAAAAAAGAAAGGAAAGGAAAAGTTCCAAGCTTTTGTTTTTGTTTTTAATTCTTTCTTTCGGAATACAAAAACAAGAAGAGAAAGGAAAAGATTCAAATAAAATAATTTTTTTCTTCCCAATAGAAGATAGGAAAGAAAACAAAAACGTTTTAAAATATTAAAAAAACTCTCTTCTATTTTTGAAATAGATAAAGTAGGAATAAAAAAAAGGGTTTTAAAAAATCTTAAAACTATCTTTTCTATGTTTGAAATTGAACAAATAAGAAGAAAAAAGAACAAAAAACTAAAAAAATATCTCTTTTTCTTCTTTTGAAACAGAAAAAATAAGAAGAGAAAGGAAATATTCATGTTTTATGTTTTTTTATTTGAACATTAAAAAAATACAAGAGCACATTAATCCTCAATCCGGCCCTAGAATTCAACTTCACCACTTTACATTACTTGGGGCCGGAGTGATAAATCCTCAATCTGGCCCCCAAATCCGGCCTCACCACTTTACATTATCTAGGGCCGGAGTGGTGAATTGGGGCCGGATTGAAGGCAAATCCGGCCGGCCTTCCATCCGGCCCCAGAGCGTGTATAAACCCGCCCTTAACGTCTCGCCTGGCAAAGGAGTGCAGGACATGATTAAAGTGGTTACAGGGTTAAAGTCATAAATAAAGTATAAGTATATAATTGCAAGACAGAGTCCAGGTTTTAATATTGGTGAGTCTTATTAAAAATAATATTGATTGCCACTTGCCCACTCCCCTGGGCAGCGTTTTGGGGGTTCAGTAACCTGCCACAAGCCTTCACAGCACTAGAAACGCTGGCCCTGAGAGAGTGCTCCAGCGAGACCCGGACCCACTGCGCACAGTACGTACGGTTTCAATGCAAAGTGAGCACGGCACCTAACTTACATGTAAGGTAGCGGAATACTATAAATTAGTAACTGTGCCAGTACCATAAACGGTTTCAGTTAATGTACCTTATCTTGTCATTTATGCCTTAAAATGTACACTCAAATCGTTCAGGGTACCATCATAATTTATGGTACTAGGGAAATCAACGGCCAGGGAAGATTGACCCCTGTAGTGCCCATGTTTTATCCCTTGAGTGAGTGCTCCAGCGAGCCCCGGAGTCCCGGACCCACTGCGGACAGTACGTAAGGTTTCAGTGCAAAGTGATCAAGCACGGCACGTAACTTACATGTAAGATAAGCTTAGCGGAATACTATATGGTACCATCACGGTTTATGGTACTTCTACCTTTAGCTCCCCTACGAGTGGTTCCTGCACTTCAACAGTGGCCTTTCCATCGACGTTCTTCTCGAACTTCCTCACCACCTGAGGCTGGGAAGCCTAAGCTTCTGCCTTTGCAATACCTCCTCCCCTTCGTTCAAGTGCCAAAGAAAGGAAGCAGTGTTGCGTGTACGGGACATCACCTCGTTCCGAAACCTGAGCTCCGTTCGCAGATCGATCACAGCCCATCGTCTTCAAACAGTCTCTCGTTCACGCTGATGTTCGATTTGGGTGGGCTGGAGTTCGAATGTTCCGAGCTTTGGGATGCTGAAGAATCGCTGAATGCGCCACGGGCTGCTTCCTTTGGATTTTCAGGGAACTGAGGTGCATCATTCATCTCATCAAACTTGATTCCGCTTCTTGTGCTTCCTTCTCGTTCCATTCCGTATGTGCTGAATCATTGTTCTGCCTCCACCTTCCTTGCAACGAGGTGAGGTAGTGTTCATGTATTTCGCTCTGCTACATGAATGTTGCAGATCTGCATCAAGGTAGTCTGAACAGGGAACTATACCCTCTTTGGTGCAAGGACGCTACAATTTCTTCATGGAGCTGCTGGTGGCATCACTCTCTTTCGTGATTCTCCCCATCGTCTGCCACGAGAAGTACAACAATGTACGTTATCTTAGCCTTTCTCTATGTGTTCAGTATGATTAATATTATTGTAACGTTCGCTCTTGCGAATCCCTGCCGAGGCGAACAGACTTGACGTAGAAGTATCTAAATCCATTAGACCTCCAATTTTGTCATTTACGATGTTTGGAGTTTTTTGGAGTATACCAGTATCACCTTGAATCATCTCTGGAAAATGTCTGCAACTATTCACATGGACCAGCATGGCTTTAAAGTAGTAGAGTTTTTTCAAAGTTGTAGCTAGTAAGGTATGCACACCAGTGGGTTTTTTTCTGGTGATTTGGTGAAAAATTGCACCAAATTTTATGGCCTAGCACCACACCTATAGGAAAAAATGGTTCTAAAAAGGTAGAAAATCGCCAAAAAACTTCAAATAAAAATAAAATCTTGGATGAAATCACTAGATTATGGAAGAAAACTAAATTATGGATATGTGATATGTGCTAATATGATATTTTCTATCCAATAGGTGGATGAATGTTGAAATTTGGAGCACCACTATAACATTCAATATCACCAGTTTGGCACTTCATTAAAAATGAAAAAAATAACCCTAATGTACATCTAGTTGCAAAGCCTACTTAATTGCATCACTATCTACATTTCTTTTTTAGAACCTAAGTCTAGGATAATTATTCTTCTGTTATGAGATTTGTGACACATGAATAAGAGAAGAATAACAACTCTTGATTTAGGTTCTAAAAATGAATATGGAATGTAGACAGTGACTCAATCATACAATAAGGTAAGGTCACAATTAGGTACATTCTCTAAGAGGTTTTCAAATTTCTTGTTAAATCTTGAATTTGAAATGTATCAAATTGTCAAAAAAGATTTGTAATTTCTCTTAGATACATTATGAAATCTATTTGTCTACAATAATTTGTCAATAATTGCAATTTTTGCACTATCAATATACATCAATTCTTGAGAGGTGCACTTAGTTCTATTACAACAAACCATGTGCAAACAAGTGGTTTTTAATAAACTATAATTTCAACCTAAAATTTTAAGCATTGTTTAATAATGACTATAGGTTTCTATTGCCAAAATTTTCAACTCAAATAAAATATGAAATGATTTTTAGAAGAGGTTGAAAATGAACTAAAATGGCATGTCTTTCAACTCAAATAATTATAGAAAACACATATAGATGACCTTTGAATCAATATTCAACTCAAAATGGGCTTTCAATAGAGAGTTATTTTAAAGAACTTTTTGTTCATTTTTTGGATAATTTTTTCTTATATAATATAGGGGTGTGAAAGTTATTTTTCAGCTCTACATTGTATTTTTTTATTTCAAAAATTTGTAACTAATTAATATTAACAAATAAAAATATCAATAATTCAAATCTTAAACTTTCAAAGTAGGAAAATTCATTCATATTTTTTTAAAATTTTTAAAATTTTAAATTCAAAAAGTATATAGGGGGTCCAAAGTTTTGTTTGCATATGGTTTCTAATGAATGCTCTAAGTGAACTCCCCGAGCATCAACTCAACTATGAAGAAACATTTAGCCTTCCTACTCTACTTTTGGAAGTTTGGAGGGAGTTCTCTTGAATGCCTTCTTTGAAAATGGTGATGAACATTCTGTCATTGTGGTATTTTATGACTCTTCTATATTAGATGATGCTTAATTCATGGATCGGGTGCCATGTTGTCTCTTTTGGCAATTTTTAGTTCTTTATTCTTTGTTTGAAATTTAATAATTAAAATTTTCTTTGTTTAAATTTTAGCCATAAATTTATTTTTCTTGAATTTAAAACTAAATGATGAAATAGAACATACTAAATCTAGTTTCTACTCCAATTTGAAAATTTAAAGATTTCCTATAACTCAAATATTTTCTTGCAATTTGAGCTTTAGATTTGTGACCGTTTGATATTCCAGTTTTAGAATTATACAATAACTTGATTTTTTTCATGATGCTTCTCCATATGTGTACCCATATAGAAAAGTTCAGAACTTTTAAGCATATTATCTATTTGATATGACTTTTTTCACTCTTTATTCAAAAATCCATTGTACTTTCAAATTTTTCCTACCAAATTCTGAAATTTCTATGACATGTAGAATGTACACGGTTACATCTTGAAAAATCTAAAAATTAGTACAATAGATTTCATTTAAATATGTTGTGAAATGGAATGTATAGAGTGAAGGACTTCAATCGAAGACCAAAAAGGTTATCATAGGCAAGTTTTTTTGATTAAATGAGCAAATTTAGATACATCTACCTCACAAGGTAAACTTAGACATGAACTATTGAATAATTTTGGATAGTCAAATTTAGATTTTATATAGAAATTTTTCCAATGGATGGAATTAGTAGTTTGAAATTTAAGTAATAATCCACCTACTATTTAATAACAATGACATGCATTTGGTTTTATTTTTTTGCATGTCTTTTTTTAATACTCTCTCTATTAGTCGTGTAGTATTTATCATATTTTAGCATTGTACATTGTTGAACAAGCTTCTTAGGTGATGTTAACATGACTAAGGCTTTTTGCCTTGGTGGATTTTTTTAAAGTTGATTAAAGTGTTGTTTCTATTTGAAATCAAGATGGAAAGACTTATAGAATTAGAATCGACGAGGAAATGCATTTGCTAACTTTTAAAGATCTTCTCTCTTTGATGTAGAATTGGCTTTTGAAAAGTGAATAATTATGGATCAACATGGCTTCTACTCCTCATCAAAGAGTAGCTACTCACCTTCCATGGAAGTTAGAGCCAAAGGATCTTCCAGTCTTGCAACGATTGGCAAGAGGTTTGTCAAGTTTTATATATGAGACAACATGGCAAGGAAAAAGACACTCCAGAAAAGACTTTTCAATTGGATTTGGCCTGGGCAAATTAATTTTTGAGAATGAGACAAAACGCCTATGTGATCTTGATCATCCAAATATTGTGAAATGTTTTGGCTACACTATTGGGAAGAGTGCATGTTCACTTCTCCAGGAGTATGTGGATGATAATCTCCAAAGTATCATTCAAAGAAAGATTGAATTACAAAAAAAAGAGGATTCCTCTAGTTCTTTGCCTTCAAGAGTCTTGAGCATTGAAGAGATCAAAGGGTTGATATCAAATCCAAGTAAAGAAAATGAGATTTTTGTGGCTGAATTTCAAGGAAGTGTAGGTCTTGGAAGTACTATCCCTTTTAATTTATCTGAGGCTTTTGACATCATATCTCAAATTGCAAATGGCATGAAGTATTTGCATGACAATTCAATTGTCCATGGAGATCTAAAACCCAAAAATGTTTTGGTTTATCAAAGATTGCATGGTAGACTTGAAGTAAAGATCAATGATTTTGGTCTTGTTGGAACAAAGAAACGTAGTAGATTGGATTCAAAACGAAGACAACATTTGGATATGTTGATGTGGAAAGCTCCGGAACTTTTGGATGAGTTACTTGGTCCCTCAACTAAGTATTCCAACAATCCCTTCATTGATTCCGATACAGATACAGATGAAGATGTCATTGAAGATGAATTTCAAGAAAGTGGGAGTTCAGGTGATTTTGAAAAGGGAAAGCTGTCAATGGCCGACGTTTACAGCTTTGGACTACTATGTTCATATATTTTAGGTGGGGAGCTGATGAATCCAAATTTGAGATTGGCACAAGTTCAAGACAAAGAATTGGATGATTTTAGACCGAAGTTGCCTCTAGCATGTCCGGAGCTACTCAACTCCCTCATATGTAGATGCTTGGAATTTGAACCATTGAAAAGGCCTACATTCTCTACTATTGTGGCCAACTTTGCAACACCCACTTTGAGGGTTTACCTATCTGATTCTCCAAATTCATTGGAAGGTATGTCTTGAAATTCAATATTTATAAATTTTCACATAGTACAAAGAGTTATGGAATTATTTTTGTTAAATCAAGATCTTTCTCTTTCTATTGTGTTTTATTATGACCTGTTTAAAAACTCTTTTAATATATGTGCCTATTTAATAGTTCATATCAACTCATTAATTGATAGTATAATAGTATACAGTTCGATCAACAATACTTTCAAATTCTAGTACACTAAGGATGTTGTCTTTTTATTTAAATTATTGTTAAATTTAATGTAAAGATTATCCCTTGAAAATGGATATAATAAAAACTAGAATCAAAACAAAGTAAACATCTCACTTCCTCAATTGTAATAGAAGAATTAAACTAAACACTACTAGAAATCTTAATCTTGGAAGCGGTTTCCATGCACAATAAGTGTTTCATGAATGACTTTCTTTGTTAGTGTAGAAATATAGAAATGATGGAATGTACCTATTGGTTCAAAAATTGAATCATTTTTTACTAAGTATCTTTTATTGAGGCAATGTATTTTACAGGTTAATAACTATGTTGTGGAAATTTGTATCTCAAAATAATAAAATGTTATAATAATTACAATGCAAAAATTGCTAGTTCTAGCTTACTTGACAATAACATGTCTTTCAATGGTTATGATCTAGTTGCATTAATTACTTTGAACGAGGACGAAGACAAGTCAAATGATGCGTTCACCTTGAAGACTCGTGGTGATATCAAACGAATGCTCAAAGACTTTGAAGGTGCATTGATTGACTTGAACAAGGCTGATGAGTTGGAGTCAAATAATGCTTTCACCTTGAAGAATCGTGGTGATGTGAAACGAATGTTGAGCGATTATAAAAGTGCATTGGTTGATTTGAACAAGGCTAATGAGGTGGAGCCAAATAATGCATTCACCTTGAAGACTCGTGGAATTGTGAAACGAATTTTGAAAGATTATGGAGGTGCATTGGTTGACTTGAACAAGGCTAATGAGGTGGAGCCAAATATTGCATTCACCTTGAAGAATCGTGGTGCTGTGAAACGAATGCTAAAAGATTTTAAAAGTGCATTGGTTGACTTGAATGAGGCTGATGAGGTGGAGTCAAATGATGCATTCACTTTGAAGAATCGTGGTGATGTGAAACGAATGTTGAGTGACTATGAAGGTGCATTGGTTGACTTGAACAAGGCTAATCAAGTGGAGCCAAATGATGCATTCACGTTGAAGATTCGTGGTGATGTGAAACAAATGTTGAACGATGATGAAGGTGCTTTGGTTGACTTGAATAAGGCTGATGAAGTGGAGCCAAATGATGCGTTCACCTTAAAAATTCGTGGTGCTGTGAAAAGAATGTTGAGTGATTTTGAAGGTGCATTGGTTGACTTGAACCAGGCTGATGAGTTGGAACCGAATGCTCCATCCACCTTGAAGGCTCGTGGTGTTTTGAAACGAATGTTGAGCGATTTTGAAGGTGCATTGGTTGATTTGAACAAGGCTAATGAAGTGGAGCCAAATGATGCATTCACGCTGAAGATTCGTGGTGATGTGAAACAAATGTTAAGTGATGATGAAGGTGCACTAGTTGACTTGAATAAGGCTGATGAGATAGAGCCAAATAATGCGTTCATCTTAAAGACTCGTGGTGATGTAAAACGAATGTTGAGTGATTTTAAAGGTGCATTGGTTGATTTGAATAAGGCTGATGAGGTGGAGCCAAATGATGCATTTACCTTGAAGACTCGTGGTGCTGTGAAACAAATTCTGAGGGATTTTGAAGGTGCATTGGTTGACTTGAACAAGGCTAATGAGGTAGAGCCAAATGATGCATTTACCTTGAAGACTCGTGGTGATGTGAAACGAATGCTAAGCAATTACGGAAGTGCATTGGTTGACTTAAACAAGGCTGATGAAGTGGAACCAAATGATGCCTTTACCTTAAAGACTCGTGGTGATGTAAAACGAATTTTGAACGATTTTGAAGGTGCTTTGGTTGACTTGAACAAGGCTAATGAGGTGGAGCCACATGATGCATTTACGTTGAAGACCTGTGGTGCTGTGAAAAAAATCCTAAGGGATTTTGAAGGTGCTTTGGTTGATTTGAATAAGGCTGATGAAGTAGAGCCAAATGATGTGTTCACATTGAAGAATCGTGGTGATGTGAAACGAATGTTGAAAGATTATGAAGGTTCTTTGGTTGACTTGAACAAGGCCAATGAAGTAGAGCCACATGATGCTTTTACCTTTGAGCCATTTGAGGCTCGTGGTGTTGTGAATCAAATGCTGAAAGATTATGATGGTCCAGTGGTTAGCTTGATCATTAGAGCAAAAATGGACTCAAAAAGTGTCCCCCAAATTTGGTTCACCTTAAAATAAAATGTATTGTGATTGTATAGGGTCTAGCTTGCCAAATTGTACCTTAAAATGGCTCTATCATATGTGACTTCATAGGCAAGGACTATCCAACTAAAACTTAGGTACTGACATTATAAAAACTCAAGAATTAGTCATGGCCATGTTAGAGAAGCATAGCTTTGTCAATACGTTCGTGAAATTGTCAAGTGGAAAGTATATTTTAATTTTGGCCATGCCTTTGCAACTATGTTTAAAACCTACTATTGTTTTTTGTTGTGAACACAAAGATGAGTGATGTGTCAATGTGAGGTACACTGTACAGCTTAGCATATTACCAAGATTCAACCAAGTAAATGACCATATAAGCAATTGGATTGTTTAATTGTGTATATAAGATAGTCAAAATTATCCATGTGGTTGTACCTATAAGATTTGCAGTATGTTGTGCTTGGATTTTGCATATGAAAAGTATTGATCACAAAAGATGGTAGAGATTAAAAAGTTGTGCATACAAAGTTGACATTAATTTTGCACTTGAATGTGATTTTGCAAAAAAGAACAAAAAGAAGCTTAGTTCAAAAGGCCTCAATATTTGTTTACACTTAGGAATATTGTAAGTATATTTGTGCTTTTAATAGTAATGGTGCAACTAACAAATGTACATGACTAACTACATTAGTTGTATACTTGTAGGGATTTAAAGAACTATATACCGACATGTCATGTATGTTTAAGCAATATGAATTTGTATCTTCAAAATTTTAGGGGGAAGAAATTCAACCATGGTCATGCTTTTCTTGATGCACTGATTTATCTTCCTATCCGATTTTCTTGCCTCAATAATATAGAAAGTGAAATTAAGAGGGGCTTCAATTTCCATTGAGATCTACACATCTTGTCTTAAATATAAATTGGACCAATCCAAGTCCGCATTGAACTCCAAGGTTGCTATTCTGTGAGCCTGTGAAAGTGAGCATGTGAGCGTACAATTTTTGGGGATGAAAATTGATGAGGTACCTATTACCGTGGATTTTACAATGAAGGTTTGACTTCACATTTTATGACGGAAAAACATTAATGGTCCTTTTTCGAAATTTTTTAAAAAGTAATTCAAGTCTTTTAAAAAAAATTATTTATGATTTTTTTACTTGATACTATGTTAGTGTGATTATAAAACAAATATAACCTGCAAATCACCATTGAAGCGAAGTGGTTTAGGGTATTTACTATTGTTTAGGACAATGCCTTCCTAATTCAAACATCAACTACTAAAATAAAGTTTAGGAAATGTAGTTTGGCTTTCAATTCGGAATTTGATAAGAGTATAAAATTTTAGAACTTCTAAGCGACATGAAGTTGAACTTAAAACTATTTATTGTTTATTTGAAGTTAGGATTTACTTCTAATTGAAGTACAGAAAACCACAACTAATAAACAATAAATAAAATCCAGCAAGCGCATGATCAATAAAAAAACAAGTCACATAGAATGAGAGTGGCCACTACTGTCAGTGGACGAAGTCTCTGTCTCTAATTCTAGGGCTATCACATCTACAAACTGCAAAACCCTAGGATCTACCATAGTAGACTTTTCCCGGATTGGAAAATTCCGCTGAGATGCAAATGTCAAAGCTAAAGCCTCGGCATACCACTATAAGAAACTAGAGTATTTTGATGTCTAAGTTGACGGATTTTAGATGATGTCAAATATAACAACCTGTGTTTTTTATGTCAACAATAATGTCCAACGTAACATCTTGATGTTACGTTGGACATTATTGTTGACATAAAAACACAAGTTGTTACATTTGACGTCACCTGAAATCCATCAACTTAAACACAGGTTTCTTATAGTGTACGGAGGCAATGCAAAGGACATCGCCGGGCTTGGAAAAAACTAGTTAAAATAAAAAAATAGACAATAACCTCCTCCAGTAGAAGTCATGTTGCCAGATGAAAACAAAGTATTAGACATGATTTGCATATCACATTCATAATTAAACAAACATGCAACATAAATTGAAAAGGAGTATAATGAATTGTAAAAATTTACACATAAGAATAGGAAAACAATGCAAGCTATGGATAGACTTACATACTGAAATGAGATTTTTTCACAATGTGGGGAACAATAACCTCCATTGCATCTTCATCGTCAGAATCCGTTGTAATTGTTGCGGCTGAGGCAGGGACATCTAGAACTGTGCGTATCATTGGAGCCAAAATAGTGTCGAAGATTGCCTTGTCCTCTTCAAGTGCAACTACGTGCCTGCTCAGATCCTACAAGCGTAGATGGAAGCCCCTAACACCAAGAACACAACAAAGTTAAGTACTAGACTATTCAAGAAGATATAAAAGGAATATGAAAAGTCACAAATACCAAAAATAAATTATGAAGGCACCAGAAATTATTTGTTGCAGCAGTGCAATCAACAACAATATCATTGGGATGTATAGATGCTTCATGCTTCTATTAACATATGCAAGAAACGGGGATTATTTTCCCGTGCCCCTCTCCAAGGCTTGACCATGGTCAAAGTCTCCTTCTTCGTGAAATTTTGCAGAACATCATCAACAACAACATCTATCCCTAATTCCTTCAGCTTCGGACATGGCTGGAATTGGAACTTGGAAGGACCAATACCAACCAAATTCCTCATCAGGAGCATAACTCAAAAGAACTGGGTCTGCAAGAAAGAAGAGGTATAAAGACATTTGTTCATAAATAAATGTCTTAATATATATTACAAGTTGACATGAGAAACCCAAACAATAAAAAATAATTTTTGTCAAACAACTGAAAGGAAGGGACAACATTTAAATAGTAAAGTAAAATTGAAAACTAACTATTGAACAATGAAAGCATTTGTCTCACAAGAATAATTTGATAAGGAAATGAACAAAAAAAATGAACATATCGTGCATCCAATAGAAATAGGTGATGCAAGATGTAACCAATTCGTTCTCTACCAGTCCTTCATCTTCATAAATGAATAGGTAGGAACGTACTTCAAAATGGTGGCCTTTGCAACAGTGCATTGTGGATGAATAATCGCAAGAGCTCCATCGTCGTGCAAATGACCGTCCGCAAACTCAAATACCGCCTCCAACCACTCAGGTTTTAGGGTGTTCCACTTGGGAATAGCATTAGTTGACATGGACAAAGTAGGGATAGGCAGACCCTCGGGCATGTCCGTGATAATGAGGTCAACGCGCGGTTTATCACTTAGTTTACCTTTAAAGATGCATTACTTGTCTCCTTTATGCTGCAACAACATTGTCCCAATCAGTACCAAGACCAATGACACTCATCAAGTATACCATAGAAAAATCATAAACGTTGGTGAAACTACTAATCTTGTCAATGAAACGGACAATGTTGTCGTACAATTGGGAGAGAAGACCAGCTAGTACTTCTGCAAGAGAAAAGTTCACAATGAACTCAAAGATAGAAATCTTTGAGTCCTTCAAATATTCCACAACTGCTGGCCCATGGTGGATTTCGTTGCTGCTGAGTGAAGCATACTCAGTGTTACGCTTGGTCCTACGCGAAAATGAGCGTTGGTATTGGAAGCCCTCATCAATGGTTGATGAAAGCGATTCTGGCTCCTTGGTCTTCTTCCCCCTCATCTTTTTAGTTGTCGGGCATTCTCCGTCTCAAGCAATTTTTGGGCTTTCTTTGAAAGTCTTTCTTTAGCCTTGTCCACCGCCTCAGAGTTGACTATTGATTTATTTAAATTTGGTTTAGGACCAAGCTATTTGACGATTTCAATGGCCTAGGGAGTTCCTCTTTGAATATTCATAGAAATTAAATGTCTTATCTAAATTTTTTTTTTTTTTTTTTAAATTCATGATTTTCAAATTTCAATCATTAGCACTACAAAAATATTTTTTGTAGAAAAAAGCGCCTCTAATTATGCTAAATTGCTTTATTTTGATAGTATTGGGTGTTTTCACCTTGTTAGAAGTTTACATTCAAAACTTTCAAATAGACTCTACTAACACATATTGACTATAAAGAGAATCACTAACTAGTCACATGGATCAAATAGGGTCTCCTACCTTAGTCAAGAATGTTATGCACCTTGCATCTTTCTTTGTTGAAGAAGCCTTTTCTTCAATTTTCAAAGAGGTAAATTAACAAGAGATAAGGTGAAAACACCCAAAATCATCCCAAAAAACATTCTTGCACAAAAGATTTCTTTTGAAGTGTTCCTCAAAAATGTCATTAAATTGCCCCTTTACTTAACTATGAATACACAAAAGATGATATTTAGTGTCTTGTACACTAAATACGAAGGCATACACTAAAAGCCAATTACCCTATGAAAGTAAGTAACATTAAATGTCAATTCAAACACTAAATGTGAACCAGAGTTGTCATATCAGACGGAATATCACTGTTCACGGACAGAATCGGACCGATTAGGGCTAGGCGGCTGCAAACTTCAGAGCCTTGTAACTTTTGCAAAATTTCTTCAAATCAGGAAAATGAGATGTTTTTCGGCATCTACAGTTTTTGTAGATGCCGAAAAACATCTCATTTTCCTGATTTGAAGAATTTTTGCAAGAGTTACAAGGCTCTGAAGTTTGCAGCCGGCACATTCAAGTCTAACACTAATTGTGGAAAAGTTCAGATTTAGTGTTGTAGCTAGTAGGGGGGTAAAAACACTAAATGTCACTCAACACTAAATATCATCTTTGGTGTAGTTGATTGCTGATTTTTTGAGATTTCAGTTTTAAATCCAACTATATGACGGTTTCAATGGCCCAGGGAGCTTCTACTTTGAATATTCATAGAAATTACATGTCATATCCAAAAATTCTAATTTTTATATATTTTAAATTCATGATTCACAATTGCTAATACTACAAAAGCATTTTTTCTTTCTAGAAAAGGGTGTCTCCAACTATGCTAAATTGATTACATTGACGGTTTGAGTTGTTTCCACCGTAGTTAGAACTTGCTCAGCCATCAACCCTGATGCCTAGTTCATTTAACCCCTAAAGGACCAACATGCGTTTTTTGGCTATATAAATTTTTTGGGTAGGTACGTACGACTAGAGATTTCCATGTTTTTGGCTGAAATTTTAATAGAAGGTGGGGGCGAGGAGTATCTTTCATATGCACCAAATTTCATGACATTTGGAAATATGAGTCAAAAGTTATGACCTAATATGTTACTTTTTTTGTAACTGGGCAGTCCGGGCAGATCAGAAAAAATCACTTTTTTCAAAAACAAAAATTTGAAATTGGTTTTCTAGAGTTATATATAGGTAAAAAGCTTTGAATCATCCCATTTTGATCAATGAGTCAAAAGTTATGAAGACTTTAAGTTTGCGGAGAGTTATGGATTCTCTACTCTAAAATAAACTTTGAAGTCCTTTATCTTACTCAATTTTCAATATTTTTTGAAAAAAATAAAATCCTAGGATGTATATTGTTCATTACAACATTGCAACCATTGGGATTGGCATTTTTCAAATCTATAATAAAATTCTTGACACTTTAGTATTTTGAATCATTCTCTACTACTATCTACTTACTATTTTTTTCTTGTATGTTGGACAATTCAAAATGAAGTGAAAATTTTCAAGCATGTAGACAACTTGTTTAGGAAACAGAATCCAAAGAAGCACCATCATTTTGGACATTTTTTCATCAAAAAGTGGGCTTGTGAAGTGCAGCTGCCCTGTTTTTTGCAGGGCCAAAAAAATGGTTTCAGTGAATTTGAATGCTTATATCTTGCAATCCAAGGGTTGGAAATTTCTGAAATTTTTACCACATGTTCTCAAGTCAGTATACTATAAGGTCCTACGGTTACATTTGTCAAAAAAGAGTTTTTTTCAAAAATTGAGTACTTCTACTAAAAATTGCAGTTTTCGAGCGTTTTCAGTGAGAACATAGTCATGGAACTTTAGGGGTTAAGAGATTCGACATCACCTCACATGCATTAGACTTACTTATCAGTCTGATCAATTCCAACCAATATCATAAAAAGAAAGACGCTGTACCGGTAATGCGCCACAAATCACTGGTGGAAACATGACAGATTCTGATTTCTGAACAAGGCCAGCCTAAAATAACAACAGTCAACCAAAATAGGACCTGACCAGACGTGAAGGAAGCCAATTCAACATGCTCAAGGAAAAATGATTCATTGTAAAAGTGGCCATAATCATTAAAAAACTCTCAGAACCAAATCCCTTGCATTCTCATTCTCTCTCTGCTCTAAACCAATACAGTACTGCCATCGAGGCATCATAGAAGTTGAAGAAATCGAACGTTTTATCTTATTCTTCACTCAGTCTTCTCTTCTTCTTATTCATAGTTCCCATTAGTTTTCAATTAGTAAAACGCTAACCTTGTTCAGTTGGAGCTTTACTTCCACGTTCTTCGTGGCGATGGACACTAGCTAACTTAGATGCCGCCAGTGTCTGGAGCTGCCATAATGCGCCCCCCCGCCTCCTAGTCGCCTTCACTTCCATTCCATTCTAAGCTTGATCCACTCGCATCTCGTGCTGCTTGATTGCCCCGCTCGTGCACGTACACGCTTCGGCCACAATGTGTTTTGCTAGCTAGCTAGCTAATATATAATTTGTCTAGTACCTAGCACCTTGTAGGTTGAATGTAGTATTACAATGCCCGGCCCTTTCTCTCCTCGTGAGATTCGTCGCTTGCTTTTCGATCTCCTCGATCGACCTTAGTGATGACAAGCTTCGTGTAGTGCCGCAGCTTCACACTGCCGATGGACGTCAAGGTACCAGTTCGTCATCATAATTTCAATATCTCTCTTGGGTTTGCTCTAGTTTTTAGTTTCTACGTAGATGGACGTCAGCAAGCGGAGCTAGATAGTGTAGTATGAGTTGCATTGGTTGTTTTGAAATTTGCGGGGTGATCAGGGTGGTTTTTCTCGGGTTACAGTTTTTTTTATAACTAAATATTTCAGTCCTGGTTAGTGTATGTGAATGACATCGATCGTAGTCGTGATCAGCGTTCTGATGGTGCTAGTGGTGAGCTATTATTTCCACAGTTCACGTCTAGCAGGTCAGGGAGTGTTCGATACTTTGAAGTGTGCAAATCGGACATGATATGATTTCTGCTAGAGATTGAGACGAAGTCAATCGGAGTGGTAGTTTCGTTCGAAGATCATCTCAGGTCGTTGCTCTTCACCGGAATCTTATATAACCACGATTCTCCTTAGTCTTCATCATGAAGGTATGTCGTGGTTCAACGCAATGATCGCCATATGTTGCAGCAAATGTCAAGTGGGAATATTCGTGCTTACTGAATCTGCGTATGTTCAGCTAGAGACTAGATTTTTCATGGTGTGGTGTGTTTCAGTTATTCGCGTGGGGGAAGAGCAAGGATCCACCACCGCAAGCTCGTCAGCAACTCAGTAAACCAGGTGCTCTTGTTACTTCTGCTGTTGTCCATTGATCATGCTCAATTCGCTTGGAGCGTTACAGAGTGAGTTATGACCTCGGTTATGGTCCGTTCGGTTCTGCACAATTCAGTACTAGCTAGCCTCATATTTTGTGAACTAGCTAGTGATCACGCATCTGTATTGAAACCTCTCCGATGTTGCTAGGTAATTGGTTTCTTTTACTTACCAGACACTAATACGGTCTCGAAGTGTAGTTGTTGCAGGCAATCTAGGAAATTAGGTAACTATCCACACAATAGATTGAACATTGCATTCTTCCATGCCCAAATTGTGCAATTGAGATGGATCCATTCGGAGCAAGCTCAGCAACACTTACCTTCCGCAGCATTGCAATGAAAGCCATGTTGAATTTCTGCTTCGCAGATCCGAAAAGCGGCAGCCATGGGTTGGATCGCGGAATGCAATCCGTCATGCCCAGCAAAGCCAGCAGCACCAGCGTCCGCAAGCAACGAGGACTTTTCGAGTCGGACTCGGAGGAGAAGGCCCAAGACAACATCCAGTTCGTGTTCAGCCACGAGCAGGAAGGTCTCCTGGCCATCGGCACATTCGCCTTGGAGCAGCTGCAATCGATTCGGGACACCATCGACGAACACCACACAGGAGCGGATCCCGGCGACCACGAGTTTGGCTTCGACTCGGGGGTCAATCTACATGCTCTAGATAACGACGTGATGCAAAGCTCCGACAACGAGGATCAGCTGCAACGCAGCTGGCTGGCCGCCCGCAAGACCTGCGACCTTCCCGTTTTCGGGGACGAGTCCGAGGAGCGCGGCGAATCTGATCTCGAGCAAGCGGCATTCTCCCATCTTGAATACCTAGCCAAACAGAACCGAACTGGCGTGCAACAGGTGAGAGCTTAGCTTTAACTTCAAATATGTGACGACTTTCGCTTGCTTGGATTTTTACAATTCGAAATCCAGTCAAAACTAGCAGCTCTTGCTTGGTGCACCATGGAAGCTAAGGCGTCGTCCACAGACTAAGCAAGTTCCCTACCTAAGTAAGTGGAGAGGGGATGCATGTTTAGAGAGCACCATAATTGCCAATTTTGTTCAATTGGTGGGTATTCGTGAAAGTGGTACATTTTCACAATCCCGTCTGGACACTTACATCAACACCAATCTTACATAGCTTTGTATGATTGAGAGCCACCATTTTGACGCTTTAATTGCGCCGATATATTTGAGCTTCCTATAGAACCTTGAGCACAGTTTCATGTCTACCGGTTTCATGATTACCGGATTTTAAGCGCTCTTTGTACTTCTTCACTGACGTAATGCTAGTTCGTCTCACTTGCCTGAGCAGCCGTGGCACAAAGAATCCAAGGCCCTCACTCTCTACAAAGAAAATCCCAATCTCAATCCTGTCGAGGACGAGACTCCCGTCTTCCTACTGGGCCCGGAGCTTCAAAGCCCCCTGCATCGACCATTTCTGCCCCACTGGACCGACTCAGTTCCACCTCCAGTCAATGCTAAAGTAGAGGAGGGTCCCTTCGCGGACGGCGATTACTATTCTACCCGTCTCTGCGGCCTCTTCTCCAAGAGAAAATCCCTGAATTCGGACAGAGCCTCCGAGAGCGACCTGAAATACAACCTGATGGCCATCGTCCTTGCCGTTGGGGAAGACGGCAAGGGGATCGTCCCCATCGAGCAAACGAAAAGATCGGTTCTGAAATTTGCAGGGATATCCACGCCATCGCTCGGGAAGCTTGCGAAGCTCTGGCGGTCGACTTGCACACCGTCAGGGTCTGCCAGGATTACACCGCATAGGAAACCATCGCCGCTGGTGGGATCCAAGGTAGGTGGAAAGAGTTTCCCTTCTGCGTACTCCTCGTTGGAATTGACTGTTTTGAGTGCAGTAGCATATCGAAACGTACTTTGAATTTTCAAATGCGTTATGTAGTATTTTGAGTTCGAGAATGAGAATAGTATGATTTTTTTTGAAGTTCAAGTGCTTGGAATGTCACTGGAGTTTATCCCGGAGTTTATCCCGGAGTTTATGAACAGCAACTTTACATTTTGGACTGTCAGTATGTTAAAGAACAGATATTTTGTTGAATGGCGGTATTCATAGGTCATTTTTCCATTCAATTTCTAGGACGGGTATAGATTTCAGACCGCACGGTCTGAACCTAAAATGTCGATTTTGTGGAATACCGCCATTTTTAGGAAAGATCCGTTCAAATTATTCGCAAGAGTTAGTAAAGGTGGTTTGGGTGAGGGATAGGAATCGCTCTTTCCTCCTTAAAACACGAAAGTCGTGCACACTGGTGAAAGTGAGACGGGAAATTTTCATATGAATCGCCTTTGAGATTACAGGGAAATACCTATGAATTCCATTTGTGTTTACTGGGATTTACATGCTTATTCCTTGTGAGGTCATTCCAGGTGCTGAGTTAACACAAGGGGAAGTAAAATAACCTCCCTATGTAATCCAACTCTGATCTGCTGTAAGCTTCAATCAATACTAGTAGAAGTTCAATAGTTTGAATAGTTGATCGATAAATGTTACCGATCCCATCATCTCATGAAGCAAAATCCTATCATCATTGATGTAAAATTGGAGACCTTTTAAACTGTCACGAGCATTGTTCTCATCAAGCATTTACCTCTGGCTGTGTGTTGGTTCAGGTTCCACCGTGCGGCTCCAAGGGCTCAGATGTCAGTAAAAAAGTGCGAAAGTATGAGCGGATGATGGACAACCACGGCGACCCTGAACACTGGATCGAGGACGATGAAAACTGCGAGTTTGCTACTTTCCTCTTCAACACATCTCAGTAAGATCAAGTTCTCAGTTACAGATGGTCACTGGACATTTGAGATGAGCCAGGACACAACCTGTTCCGGGCAGAATTCAGTTGATTGCACTGATTATAGTGTTGGGGGTATATACAGTGATTGTATACATTACAGAGCTCACAGTTGAACACTTCAGTTTCTCTATCAGAACCTCCTAGTACGAGGTCCCGTCCTAAAACTGTGGGTGTGGGTGTGGGTGGTGTTTTCCTAACACCAAGTAAGGTAGAAGCACCAGTTGTCAACCGTGCCCAGTACCCAACCTGTAGGCACCACTATTTCCAGCCTCAGGCTGGAACTCAAGCTTGAAATGTGTTTTTCTTGTCCTTTTCAAGGTAGGAACTTAAATGGTTGTGCCACATGAACAAAAGTAGTGAGCAAGCGAGTACAACATAAGGTAGACACCCCCAAAATGGCACCTGACCTTAAAGCGCCATCTACAGGTTGTGTACATTTCCAAAATCAGTTATGTACCTATTTGGATGAAGCGCTTTCAGAAACAAACTTTGACCCTTAATAACTTTTGCATACGATGTCCAAATGCCACGTTCTCTGGTGCATTGGAACCTCCTTTCATTTGCCAACAAGAATATATGGACATTTGACCAGTCTAATAGTAGTAACTAGGCTCAGTAGCAAAAAGTGGCGGTTTTGGGTGTACCCACCTTACATAGCAAGAGAGTAGTTCGTGAATGATAGGAATTGCAAGACTCTAGACATAGGCTATGGGACAAGTGCACTTTTTGACTCCCAAAATTAACAATAATTTCAATTTCGGGAATAAAATTCTGAAAAATTAACAGTCCCCATATTTCCTATCTTCCTACATGAGAAAAATTTCCATCACCTCATACTCCTCACCGTCTGCTCCAAATCACTTAAATGATCGACTACTGGTGCCTCAACCTTATTATTCATACCACTCTAACTTGTTGCAAGGTGATCGGGGACTGTCAGTCTCTGAAAACTCACCTGCCTACTCATCTGTGTCTATGACCCAGTCGCTGTACTTGAGATGTGAAACGACCACCAGTCCTGGAGGACCTTCTCAAATCAAAGGCAAGGAGCTTTGAACGAAGCCGGTTCAACTGAAAATGTCTCCGGCTTCCCTCTGAGGAATCCACACGAATTGCCGACTGGGGTGGTCGTTGCTTGAGGTTGAATTAATAATTTAGAATGCATTAACAGTGTGCTAGTACCCTTGGCATTGGTGTGCATTTTACTGCTGGAAATCATTTTCTTTGCCTTGAAGTCACTACACTGAACAGGGGTATTAACCCCTAAATGCCCAATTTAGGCCTGTATTGAGCATCTTGAAATCTGCTCTAAATTGAACAAAATGTCAACATTTTGATAAGTTGTATCAATTTTTTTTTAATTGTAATCGTACAAATTCAAACTAGACATGTTAGAGATCTCATAGGAAAAGAAAATACAACAATATCACATATGGAGTGAAAGATTATAATGTTTGACCATAAGGGTGTTAAAACTGCAAAAAGGATGTGAAGTCTTTCAATCCTCTTTTCACAAGTCAAATCTAAAAAGTTGGTGACCAAAAAAATATGAGGTTAAAGGGTCTAACATGTATAACCCCATTCAATTTATGGCTTCTTAAAATCTCTTTTAATGAATTTTGAATGTGATTTTTTTTCCAAGATCTAGTGTATTTGAGGCTCATTTTCAAGAGCTCTCAACACTATGAGAAGTCAAGATTGCAATGGGTACCCTTGCACAAAATCTTGAATAGAAAAATCACTATAATTTATTTTCAAGATCGGATTCTTGATGCTAAAACTAGACTTCAAGATTCAAGAATAACTTGTTAAAAATATAAAATACTAAAAATAGCAACTTGGTTAGGTTTTATTTAACTTCAAAGTTTTGCAAACACTAGATTTGGGTGCCTTGGGCATTTAGGGGTTAAGGGGACCAAAAAATTAAAGGGACTTATTGTGGAGAATTGTAGATGTTTGAAACATGATGTACAGACACCAAACACTTCAATAACTATTGATGTATAGCAACAATAGATATTTATATAGTGTGTAATGTCGATTAATTAGTATGAGCCCCCTTAGAAACCCTATTTAGTGTAGAATTTTGGAAATAGTTCTTGTTGTAGTTGATAAATGTGATGTAAGACAATTTGTGCATCTTACAGTACTTGAATGAACTTGAGTATTGAAAATGAAGGTGTGTATATGTCCATCACATTTTTAGCCATATCCTTCTATTCAAAGACATTCTAGAATCCTACACTTCCTACACTATCCACTATAGCACATTTGACTTAGATTCAAACTATTTGACTAGTGATATAACTATCTCCCAAAGACTAATTAAAGTGCACTGAAATCAATTAGATGTGCAAATTTGGCATGAATCTTTCAAAATGTTTAAGTTGAAAGTCCAAAATTATTGGTCAACTAGGGACTAGGGGGGCAAGATTGTTTGGTTAAATTGAACTAAGTAGACAATTGGGGCTTTGGGAGTTTGAGCCTTCAATACCATTAGGCTTTCAATCTAGCAATCCAACTCCAATGCCTTCTTTTATTGCTCTATATTACCTCCTTTTGGGCCTTAATCCTATAGTCTTGGATCTGGCTTGGAACCTCTTCTTATTAGAATCTTTCTTTGCACGACATTTGCATCTTCTCATGCTACCACTGCGTGCACAAGAAGGTGCACACTAACAATACAAGCAAGGGAAGGACTACACAAGTAGAGTTTGCTAGTCAATTTGACTTAGGATTGTATATCTCAACATGATGTTGGCTTTTCATGTTGGGATGTCCGTCAGTGTCGGTCCGAAAGTATCCAAATGCATCCAAATCACATCGAAGGTTGTTATTATGTGAGTATAGGAATGTTAGCCTATAAGCCTAGAATACTATACACCTAAGTATGCTATAGGTGTATATACTATAAAAAAATCTCTGATTATAAGATATAAATGTTACAAATACCCATATTATAGGTGTTTATGATACATATACCTTCTATAGTGTGTGGTATTTATATTATAGGTACCTATATTGTAGATTCAATGCTCACAAGCTCGCATTCTGGGGCTTACATACTAGCACGGTTGGAAACACATCAGCTTCAAATTTTTATTTTTATTTTGGTTGGATGACCTCAATGGCCTATCTGTTGATTTGGAAAGCTTGCAATTGACAGGATGGACGGACTATCAAGAAAAAAATTCTAGGATCTTGATGGACGTTAGACTAAAATCGGGACATTTTGTTGGCATCACGTCCATCTAGACATGATGGTGACAATCCTAATTCGATTATCACCGTGTGCACAAGAAGGTGCACACCAGAGATACAAAGGAAGGAAGGGCCACACCACTACAGTTTGCCAGCCACTCCATATTGTACTATGTGCATCATATCTTCTTTCTTTTGGAATCTTGCTTTGCTTGGCATATGCATTTTGTCATGCTCCATATTGTTTATATCTACAATTGAAACATTATTTGGACTTTCTAGGCCAATATTGACTTTTACAACTCATATCAATGGTCATATGTATATCAAATTTTCCTCGTGCTTTATTCACATGCTTTGAATTGCAAATCATATATCTTGTGCCTACTTGCAAGAGGCATTTTTTAATCTATTTTAATAACTGGCATTATTTTAGTTGAATGAAATTGGTTGTTCTTATTCCATATATTGTTTTTTTAATTCCTAAAAGCCCAAGGGATTTGGACAAAACACAAATGTGTTATAAAATATAAGTTCTATAACTTTTTTGAAGTTTGCATCAAAGAAGATAATGTGAAGCATGAAAAGTAGAAAGTATCCATACAATCAAAATTATAAAATTATTTTTAGATTCCCTTCAAATGAATTTTGAAGATATAACTTCAAAAATTTACAAAAAATATAATTTCTATCTTTAGGATTTGAATTTTTTTTATTGATTAAGATTGTGGTTTCTATTGATTTGTAAAAAAGTGCTTAAGATCTAGAAATGAGAACACCGGTATTTTTCCAAATTAGTAAGTTTTTCAACACTAGCCAATTCTAAACACTTTGTGCTATTTCTCTCATAATTTTTGTTTGACTGTAGCAATCTTAGTTTTGAATATAAATATTAAAAGGCAATCCAATCTTTTGGAAAGAAAAAAAAATTGATTTTTTCTTTTGCTCGAAGTTAGGCAGTGACTAGAAAATGGTCGTTTGAGCGCTTAGGGGTTAATAAATGCTCATAACCCAAAATAGATTAATGAGGTACCTAAAATTATAATTAAAAAAAATTCATAAAAGTAATGACTTTGTTGAATGTAGATAAAAAAAAGGGTGAATGCAAAAAAGACCGGTCCTTTTTTGTGTCACATTCAGAGTGACAAAGTTGTTTTTTGCTAAAACTTTGACAATAAAACTTAGTGAACTTGAAATTTTTATTGGAGATGTTTAAGTTGATTGTAATCATATCCCTTATTTTTAGAAACTTAAAAAAATCATTCTTTTATTTAAAATTTTATATTTCACATTTTGCTAATTTGTCACATTTTGAGGTTTAGGGTTTTTTAGTACTAGGGAGTACCTAGAATTAATGATATAGATCTAAAAATTTTGTGGTCTATTTCCATAGTAGGAGGACATGTGCCTTCCAAAAGAAATCTAAAAATATATTATTTTATAGCCTCCATATTTGTACAAATAGGGCTCCTTTGCATGTGCATTTTTGAATATTAAAGATGGTTTCAACTTCCATTTTTGGGTGAAATGTGATCACTATCAAATCTTTATAAATGCCCAATTTTTAAATATTTTTGGTTCATGATTTTATTATTATTATTAATTTATACCTAGTTGTATCTATTTTTTGTGACGAACTACCTTTTTTTTCAAATAGTATTTTTTCAGTATGTGCAAGTAGTTAACGGTACTAGTCGTTGTCGATTTTTCAAAACAACAATTGAGATCGTCTTATTTCATAGTACACGTAGTACTTATAGTATTGAGCACAAAAACACTACCAAAATCTTTTAGTCTTTCTTGCAACCATCCAAAATACAATAAACTTTATATCAATTAATTGTTTGTTATAAGTAGATAGAGCATATAGTACATCTCTTGCAATACAATTTTAGCATATTATTTTACAATTGACTAAATAAAAGATTTTGAACCCTAAACCAAAAAAGAAGTTGTACTTAATCCTATTGTACTAATGTCTACAATCCTAATTGTGTTTATAGAAATTATGATTTTTTGGATTACAATGCAATTTTTCGTAAAATAAGTCTCTAATATTGTTGAAAATGTATAAATGGTATATTGCAAATCTGACTAAGATTGGAAATTTTATTTTATTTTCAACAACTTCGTCATTTAATTCTTGTTGAATTCAGCAATTTTTCTTTCTCATTTTGTTTTATTTTTTTCATTTTTAAAAACAATTATTTTTTAATGATCATGTCCTATGGAGACAATATTTGATAGAATACCAAGGTTTAAGTAGTTTTTATAAAAAAATTGTGTACACTAGAGTTGCTAATCTTAAATTATAGGATGGTTTACACATATGCACATTTAACTACTTTTGGACTCTTCAATGAATTCTGTACTAAACATCCAAAGATCACAAGAAAATAACATTGTAAGATCTCCCAATATTTGTATAGATCTCTCGATGTTTTAAATTATCTCCCAATGACCATCGTGGGATCTTCCAATGACCATTATTAATTCTGACCTTTAAAAAGTCTAGAAGTAGTTAAATATGGCATATATAGTTTGTAACAACGATATTCTCTCACGGTTTTTGAGGTAACAATATAGCCTTTATAATACAAAAAACCTTAAATTTGGGAGACAAGCGAGTATTTTTTATTAAGCATACTTTAGACTTTTATCCAATAATAGGTTTTACAACATGATTGGGAAAAACTCTTTAGAGCATGCAATTGTAGAGAATATCATTCTTAAAGATTGATGCACAAGAAACTAGATCTTCATTGTGCCAAAATGGTTATTTAGTAGAGTGTAAACTATTTATCACAAGAACATATTATTTAACACCAATTGTAATCGTGGCCTTGTAGAATTTGTATTGTGAAATTGTACATGTTAGTTAATTATATAATTATACTAAATAACCATTTCAATGTTGTAGCAAGGTGGTCTTAAAATACTAAATTTGAGTGTTGAAGCTTAATACACAAAGGTTCATATAGGCCACGATATAGGCTCTCACTTCCTATAGTATTTAACTTTTCAAGAGTGAAAAAGTGGCTCAAAAGCGATAAAAAAATGTAAGGGAATATTTGCCAAATTGATGAAATTGCTAAGTTGCCACAAAATCTTGGGGTAGTATTACTCTTTCCTGGATGAATAAACACACTTCGGGACAAATAAATGAGTTTTCGCCACTATTTACTTTTTTAAGCCCTGTGCATGGATATAAATAGCTTCATATACCCGGACTTCCACCAGGTTATCAATCCACCGCCGTCCTCAGAGTCGTTTTCCTCTGCAAAGCTTTGCATCAGTCCCAATCGGCCCGCCATGAAAATCGTTAACTTGATCGGGAACTGAATCCTGTCTGCGACTGCCACAGATTTGACCTTCTTATCACCTTTTTCTGACCATTTGATTGCCGCCTCCGAAAACATTTTCTCGAATAGGAGAACACAGCAGCAGTTGATTCACTATCAATTTCGGATTTTCGGGAAGCTTCATGTCGGTATATGATGACTGTATGACTTTTCACAACGTGGGGAGAAGATCGTGATCGCAAGCAGGGCTTCTTCGATCCTGAAGTGTGTTGATCATTAGAGTCTAGCAACTTTGAAAATTGGCCTTGTCGTTGAAATTGACATGGTGTAGCCGCAAATGCTTCGTCAACGTACCCTTAGGGTTTGGCAATTTAGGGTTTGCCGATGGATGCCCTGCTCGGATAGCCATTCTCGATCGAGTCAGGGAATGGATTTTGCGACTGGAGATCAGGTTTCGTGGTCGCCCGAAATTTGAATACGGTTGCGGGAATGGTGTGAATTTAGGGGTTTTATGGAGCTTGTGGGGTAGGTTTTCCTGGTCGTGGAAACGCTCGTGTCTTGATATTTTCCCACCGCGATGGCGCGGATTGAATGTGGAGCGCGTCTTGGTCTCGTGGCAGCGGCCCTGTTTTTCCTTCTTTTGCAGGCGAGGTTGTTCACCGTGCAGACCAAGTACGCGGACCGGATTGCACAGGCCGTGGAGGGCGAAACCAAATGTTCACGAAGTAAGCGATCGCTCATCGACCAATTCAGCGCGCAACAGGGGCGAATTGTAGCTTTGGAGGATGAGAAGGAGAAGCTCGAGAACAATTTTGCGCAGCTGAATGCGCTCTTGGGAGAGTACCGCCGACAGGGGAAGGAATCGCCGAAACTGGAGGGGCAAAAACCTATTGCCGCGGTGGTTGTTATGGCTTGTAATCGCCCCGATTACCTCGACCGAACCTTGAATTCTGTCCTCAAGTATCAACGCGCAGTTGCACAAAAATTCCCACTGTTTGTATCTCAGGTACACTATCTTTCCCCATTGTAATGTTAGGGTATACATACTATTGACCACACACTTCCCCGTCTTTGCACACTAACCACGCACTAACTGCACACCAACCCGCAACCGCACGGAATGATTGCAAGAATTGATTTCACGTGTATGAAGGGTGGCGTTAGCATCGATTGTAGAATTGCAGAATCTTTCTTGACCAACTTTTACCCTCTAGACAAGTGAATAACTATTCAGTCACCGCAAACAGTTCTGAATTTTGGACGTGCGTCATCGTAAATCACAAGATATACGTGATTCTTGTACCATTTTTCTTGCGGAAGATCTGTCACTGAATCGTCGATAGTTGTAGGAAGTTTCAATTTAAGCCTAAGTTTCAATTTAATAAACAATTTTTTTGGGGGTGGGTGGGTGGGTGGGTGGTCTAAGGCATGTCTACTATACCCAATTGTAGGATGTCAGCAGCTTTTCGTTATGGTTGTTGATTTTACAAAATTTACCTTTTGTTGGTGTGGCTCAGGATGGTCCCATGGAGGCGGTGAAAGCCAAAGCAAAGAGCTTCGCTGGCGTGGGGTACTTACAACATTTGGAAGGCGATCCTGCAACAAGGAATCCAGCGGAGATGGTGGCGTACTACAAAATTGCACGGCACTACAAGTTTGCACTTTCGGAGCTTTTTGACGTGCGGGGGTACGAGAAGGTGATCATTTTAGAGGACGACATGGAAATAGCGCCGGATTTCTTCTCCTATTTCGAAGCCACGGCTACTGTCCTGGACTGCGATAAATCCGTGGTGGCCGTTTCGTCGTGGAACGACAATGGTCAGAAGCAGTTCGTTAGCGACGCTGAGGCTCTGTATAGGTCTGATTTTTTCCCTGGACTTGGGTGGATGCTTACCCGGGAGTTTTGGGATGAGCTTTCTCCGATTTGGCCTGAAGCTTATTGGGATGACTGGCTGCGGTTGAACTCCACTCGCAAGGGTCGTCAGTTCATTCGCCCAGAAGTGTGCCGAACATACAACTTCGGTGAGCACGGCTCCAGCATGGGGCAATTCTATTACCAGTACTTGGTGCCCATTAAGCTGAATGACGTCCTCGTGGACTGGAAGTCGAAGGACATGAACATGCTGAGCGAAGAGAGGTTCAACAAAGACTTGGCGACAATGATTGCTACAGCCATGCCTGTAACCAACCCCAACATGGATTGGCTTCACATAGTGGAGAGGACGGATCAGGACGTCAGTATGGTATATGAGAACCAGAGGGACTTTGACAGGCTTGCAAGGAAATTCGGTGTGTTTGAAGAATGGAAAGACGGCATTCCCAGGACGTCGTACAAGGGCGTGGTTGTGTTCAGATGGAAGGGAAGCAAGAGAGTGTTTCTCATTCGACCTGATTCTCTGAAATCACTTGGCTGGAAGGAAGGGAGTAGTAAGCAATAAAATGGCTAATCCAATGTTGCCAAGTTAGTCCTGACAACTCTACAATCAAGGTAGCAAGCATCCAGATAGCTTCAAGCAGGCATATCTAGAGGAGGACAATCGGGTGCACTTCCTCTCGAGATGGTGGATTGGTCTTGTCAAGGTAACTTATGGGGATGGCCACAATGTCTAGTGAACCGAGAGGGTCATCGACACCGCTTGAACTGCACCAAATGCCTCATGGTTTTGTTCTGGATGAATGCAGATCTTGAAGCAGCTCCTTTGCACTGAATTATAAGAGCCGCAGCCAGACTGGGTACACATCAGACTCTCCACTCAGAGGTAATATTGAAATGGGACACGCTGATTTAGGTGGCAAAATTCAGAGATGTGGGAGCTTTATGTGAAAATCTTTGGAGATTGAAATATAGGAATTCTAAAGAGTTCTGAATCTGCTTGTGGACCTGGTTGTTTCAGAATTTGGCCCCCTCTTGCATTTTGTAGACTAGATGTACGTTGTTACCCAGGTATAGTTGGTGTACACAATCTAGGCACTCCCAGTGCTTGCGTGCTTTTACCAGTTTGCAGCTGACAAGATTTATGTATTGTGTGCAACTATGCCCTCTATGTACGCACTGTTGTATCAGCTGAAAACAGGTGGGTGCATTGCATGAGCACCATCAACCAGGGCCAGTACCTTGAATGTAGATAGCTTATAAGTCATGAAACGGTATCCTTACTTTGGTTCTTATTTCAGATTGCATTTGAGGTTTTATTTCCATTTGTATATTTTTGGAATGAAAAACAAGGCATGATTGCATGCAATCAAATTGTGTGGATTTGCTATCTCTTGAAATTGAGGTTTTACTTTCATCCTTACAACTTATAGTTTCAAAAAGGGATCAAAGATTTTTTGCAACATTTGAAATGCAAGGAGGAAATTGTGACTCCTACTTTTTGGCTCTATATTGCAAAGGTGGGATAAAACCTAAAATAAGGTGGAGTGTTTATAAAGTGTCCTACACATTTACCTAGACTTTTAGAAAGGTTGTACACCTCAAATCATCTTTCAAAAAATCTTCCTTCAAAAATGAGGAGAAGTTGCATCTAATCCACTTTAATTCATGTTTTTGTGACTTTTTTTGTCTTATGAGTTTATGGTGTTGGAATTGGAAGGTGCCAAGAATCATTTCTACTATGAAATATTGAGACATTGAGACATTTACTATGTATGCATTCTAAAATGATAAGGCATGTTTAGTGTCAAGGTACTTTGTCCAAAATGGACCAATATGTTTATTCTTCATTTCTACTTTAAATTCATTCTTTGGCTACTTTGGAGCCTTGGCATCTAGCTTTGAGGGTTACAAGGAGAAGACTATTCAATTTAATTAAATTGCATGCAATCATGTCTTGTTGTCATTCAAAAAAAAAAATTGGAAAAAAATATTCAAATAGTGCCCTTAAGGTTTTTTCAAACTGTAAAGATATATTATAATTTAATGAGGACTTTTAAACAAAAGTTGTAAGAGTCATGTTGATCATATCCATATGGTTGGATCTACTATTACATTCATCAATGTTTATAAGTAAAATATTTAGCCAAAAATTAAAAATTTCTTCTAAAAGAGATTATAGATTGAATTTTTATAGTTTTTACAATAAATTTTTTTCTTTCAATTTAAAGTGTTAAGTGCTTTGATGATTTTTTTATTTTATTTATTTACATTCAAATAATTTTTGAAGCATCATTTTGGGGTCTAGAAAAAATAACTTTTTGAAGTAAAACATTCTTATACTTTTTGAGTTATTGAGTTAAAAATCTTGAAAATCTCTATTAGACTAATGTTAGAGAATTAACACATAAATCTATAAACATTTACATGGATGAAAAATCCAAGATCATGTGAGCTTGAGACATATTTGTGTTCACCCATTGTTCAAAATCGAACACCTAATCCAATCCTTAAGGAATTAAATACTTTAACTTTGAAAAGATAGGGGAGGCAATCCATTCATGATTAGCCCCCCATTCTAGTGACATAGGTTGTTCTCTTTCCATGCAACAATAGATGAACAATGATAAATCATGGCACAATTCCCAGCACAATTGTAGCACATTATAATTGGCTACAAGACTCTCAATATTGTAGTGAATCCTTGTTGGATTTTGCAACCAACCTTTGGTTAGAAATAGAAAGGTCTATATGACTAGTATGGGTTGAACAAAATTTTCAACAAAAGAATTCATAGTAACTATGTTTTGAGAACTAAAAATCTAAAAAATTATAGACACCTCCCCAATTCTATTGCTACACACGGGAAAATTTCCCCAATGAAGAAACCCACCTTACAGATACGTGTATTTGCTTAAATGGTCAGAAATGGGTTGCCTCCCCTACACCTAATTTTAATGAAACATTTGCACACGAAAATGTGTTCACTTCTTGACATGTGCAAGTTCTCCAATCATTCAATTGAGAGAATCCGAATGTGCAATAAGAGAGGGTGCAATAAGAGAGGGAGATGTATTAAACCCCTAAAACTTGCGCTTCTCACGAAAGTGATGCAAAATTGACAACCATCAAGGAGGGGTGTTTCCACAGTCAAACTTTTCTCCCGCTACCCGAGCTACTTGTTATCGATTCTTAGTTGCGGAGCTTCGAGCGGTACGAAATTGAAGAGTTGTGTGCGGAGAGCTTTGAGTAGAAGCTACGCACTACTGTGCAAGTGACCAGTACATCCAGCTAGAAGAAGGTACATTTATCGGGGTTTTATCGCACTTTCCAACAGCTTTTCTGGTGTTTATAGGTGCTTTGTAGCAAATTGAATCTCTCCGTCACGACTAAATTGTCTGTTCGATTCATTAGTTGCACAGGGCTGCATATTTCCGAAGAATTACGTATTTGGAAATTTTAGGGTTTAGGGTTTGGATGTTACGAATTTGAGGTGTCTCTTTCCTCCAAGCTGGAAATTATGCAATTGGATAGTGCAATCTGGATCTGAATTGCACATTATGCGTGCAAGATGTTGGGAGAGGGTTTGGGTAACGATTTCAAAAACTGAGAAAAGCTAGTTTGTAATTGCAAACTCTGTTTGGAGCTGAGTAGCTGACGAGTGACCGGTTGATCACCTCTTTTTTAGCTACAATTGTTTGAATCGTAAGTGCTGAATTCCGCGTGTTCTGAAAAGAATTGCTCCGGTTCTTTGCCATTGGTGCATTGTTAGGAACGATCGTTCAGCAACATCTGAATCTCTGTGTACGAGTCTTTTACCTTCCAAAACCCTGTCGAGATAGTACCTATTGTATTCCACGGCTGAATTTTATGGGGGGTGTTTTCTCTGTGTGTCTGTTTGTGATTCCAAGGGCGGTTCTGTGCGGAATTGCGGTGCAGAATAACTAGATATTATTATTATCTAAAGATGGAAGGGAGCTGTGACTATAATTCATTCCCTTCCTAATCACTCCCATGAGTGGTCCGATGCCCGGGACACTTTTCCTACTAATGAAGTCTGATTTTATAGCTCACCGTTGATCCTCCTTTCGCAGATTTTTTTGTGATGGAAGACCCGGAGGCGCGGCGAGCAAGGCTGAAGGCCATGCGTGAGCAAGCCGAAGGTGTTTCACAAAGTGCCCCGATCCCAGACAATCCTAGTGGGAAGCTTGCCAATCCTTTTGAAGAAGCCGCTCCCACATCTGATGCTCATACTCCGCGGTTCAACTACTACTCTAACCCAGCAGCTGGCTTCGTTCACACGAAACGGAAAGAACCAGGACATTCCCCTGGAGGTTCTCGTCCTCAATGGAGACCGAAGTTTTACCCTCCAGCACCGGTTCCTCCTCCTACGGGTCCTCAGGTGGGAGGTTTCGGCAGCCCCATTCCTATGTACTATCCTCAACAGGTCTTTGCTCCTGCACCTCCTGCTGTGGAGTCTCTGCAGCAACATGGCGAGGCGACCTGGCCCATCAAGAGGCCAAATTTTGGCCCTGGGAGAGGGGCGGGACGAGATAGAGGATCCGGGCTTGGAAGAGGAGGCTTTCAACCACGACATGAGGGGAACCAAGCAAGAGGACGAGGAGGAGGGGGCTCAGTCTCCGCAAGGGATCGTCCTGAGCTTTACTACCAGAAGTCCATGGTGGAAGATCCATGGCGGCACCTGTTGCCATGAGTATGATGTCGCCACTTCACCTTCTTGGCTAGCTCTTTTTTGCTCTTTCCTTTTCCTTGTGAAATCTGAGATTCTGTACATGACATTGAATCGAACACCCTAAAGATTATTTTCTCTCTGCTGAACCGAAAGTTTGCTATGTCTTATTCCATTCCAAAGCGGTGACTATGTGTATTTTTATGTTGTCGAATGTCTTTCTGAAGACGTTGCATGCTTCTTCGATGAAATTCAATGTTGTAGATAGGTCCAGCTGTAGCATTGCTGAGGACATCTTATTGCCTTATTACATTGTGAGAGTACATGAGTGACTGGTCTTTGTATAGGGTCTTCCTACATTGCCAACCCCTGTTTTACCGTTCTGAAAGCTGCGGATACTGTTCGTGACATTGTATTGAACGCAACCACTGGGTTTTTTCTCTCCTGCCGAACCGCAAGTTTTGTAACCTCTTATACCTTTATTATATTGTCGAATCAGATTAAATTTTGTGATAGGTTTCTGCTGCAACAACGATGCTGAGTACATCCTGTTGCCATGCATTGTTGAGAGTACACTGGTGACTGGTCTTTGTATAGGGTGAGGTAGACAATGCTCCCGAAGACGCTTTAAGACAAGAAACGTATTGCGGTTTCATTGGGGATTGGGAATTTTGATGATCAGGTGTCATCCTGCAATTGTTACATTTCTTGGAGTCGCAAGGTTGTGGAACTATGTCACGTGGTTGACCAAGCCAAAATTGCATCGACTCTAGTTTGCATGCAAAAATGAGGTCATAGATGTAAAGAACCCAAAAACTTTAAAAAAACCACCATGCCAAGAGAACCTCCTTTGAAATCCATTCCAATAAGTTTTATTCCAAAAATGATAATATTTTGTTTGTAATTGAATTTTGAAGGAATTTTAAATTTTTCCTTTCAAAATTTATATAAAAATATCAGTGATAGCATTGGTGAATCTAACCATATGGACAGAATCTAAAACTCAAAATCCACAACTTCCATTTGTATATCTCAATCCCAAAATATTCTTCTAAATAATACTTTATAATGGTTTTTTCCAAATCATCAATTCCGGAGAAGACTCTAGATGGTTAGGGGATAAAGAACCTCTAGATAATTTTTATCCATTGAATCTCAATGCAATTTTTGATGAATTTTTGGAGTATGGAGAAGGTGTTGTGGCCTTGTGGGTCATCACTTCAGATCCTCATATCTTTTTTTCCACTCCTTAAAAATGATTTGAAGTAATTACATATCCAAGTCATGATGATATGTACCTATGGAAAAAATTTAAAAAAAAATTGGAGTACTTTTGAACATTCTGATTTTAGCATTCTGATTTCAACAATCAACATAAGTACCACCTAACCAAACATCTTTCATCAATTTTGTCAATGGTGGCATTTTCTCAAGAATTGTGCAATTTCAACAAAAAGCAATTTACAGAAAAGCTACATAAGTCTTATTTCATTTCAACAGTAGACATCATCAAAACTATTCTACACAAACAAGGAATTATACTTGTTATAAGAGCTAGTCAAGAAAACAAGAGCTATGCTTAGACCCCTTCATTCTTTTAGGGGTTAAGTAACTTGTTAAACAACTCATTCATTATGACATGAGATTGACGGCTTAGATTAAAATTTACATTCATTTAGGAAGTGCTTCAAGGAAGTTGGTTAACCCCTAAAGACCAAGGTTATTTTTCTGTCAAAAAACACTCAAAACTACCATTTTTGTTGTGTTCATCCAAGAAAAAAGAAATAGATACATTATAGAATCTAATTGTATGATCTTATACTTTATTTGTCTAAGATCATGTGGTAAAATTTTCATTGAGTTTGACTATACAAATTGGAAGAAATTAGCATTCAAAGTTGGAAAAAAAGTCTATTTGAACACAAACATGCAATTTTAGATGACTTTGACCGCCCTTTGTGGAATTTTTTTGCACTAAGGACTTTGAATTTAAATATTTTTGTACTGAAGAATTGAGTTGAAAGTCTAGGGAAAAAATTTCAAAAGAAAAATGCTTGTTTATCATTCTTAAAAAAATTGTTAAGTAGAAGTAGGTTCTAGATTGAAAGAAAAAACAAATCATTAATAACTCTAAGATAGGAATGAAATACAATAATCCCAATGGTGAGATTTTTCTAGCAATCAAATTTAACCTTATCAAAAAAAAAATTGAAAAATTTGAAAAATTGCATTCAAAAATGAATCCTATAAGTTATTTTTTCAAGAAGATGCCTGGATTGCCCAAAAAACAAGATTGTTCATAAGTTTCACATCACTAATCCAAATGGAATGAATCAAAGCTTTAAGCATAGACAAAAATACAATTTATAACAAGAAAAAAAATTTAAAAATTAATTTCTTGTTTTTGTGGATTTATTTTTCTGCTCGGTAAAGTGAAAATTTTGTTTTAGATGGCATAACTTTTTGGTCAATGATTGAAATAAAAATTATATTCTCACAAAGCTAAAAAGTTTGTCTATCTTATGAGAAAGTTTCAAAAAGTTTCATAAAAAATTGATGTCACAGAAACCTGCTTGAAATCCATTTTGTCCTCTGAGGGGACAATGGTCCTTTAGGGGTTAAGGATATATTTTTAAGGAAACATATTTTTATGTCTATTAAAAAGAACCTATTTTAGAAATTCATATAGTTTTTTAAAATTATTTAAAGAATGCATTTTCACTTGCATATTTTGTATAAAGGTTTATAGATGCAAACACCAAAAATCTCAAGAAATCTTGGTCATTATTGATAAATTATTTTTAGTTAGCCAACTAAATTGGCTTTACTCCTAGTTTTGTCAATGGTAGAATCATATCTAAAGTATACATATCCATTCCCGTCACTTTAAAAATTTCTCTCTTGTGCACCAATGGTGCACATTTTTTTTCTAGAATATACTCAATTAATACATGAGGACAGATTTGAGTGCAAGGGTGAAAATGGGTACGTCTACCTTATGTATTCCAAGTCCACATCCAAGCCCTACAATTAAAAACATTGATAACTTGTAACCAAGAAATAATTTTCCTTCTAAAAATTTGAAGTCCAAGAAAACACTTGTAATTAGGTATCTTCATTGTTGAGCAAGTAAATACAATTCTCAATTACAAAGCAATTGATTACAAGGTTTTGGCATCTCATCAATTTAAAACAAACAACTGGTTTCTAAGATTTTGGAAATAAAGAATAAGAACAATCCAATCTTATAGGTTCAAAAAGCTTCAATCTTTATAAGAACCTTAGTTTCAAACAACATTGTTAGTAAAATAATTTTTCATCTAATTAAATATCCTAAATTTTTAAATCTTAATACTAATTCACATCAATGTAGTCATTATTATTTTTATATATAAAATACAACATTATTCATTTCATTCTAATGTTTTCAACTATGATGCCTTTGAAATGTCTAATTTAGTCTAATTAGTATTTTTTAATTGATTTACTTTGGCTTGGTTTTTAAATTTTAGAGTCATATATAGAAGTAAGAGAACATTCTCAAATGTTTGATTAATTTATAATAAGCAAGCTAAGGAGCCGATGGATTGCCCACCTTAACCTCCTAACAACAACAATGTTTGCAAACCACAACAACCTTCTAAAGAAAAAATATTGGTAAATTGTCAAAAAAATAAATTAAAAAGATATTTAAGCTAAATATGCTTGAATGTTTTTTATCCTAAATATCCTTGTTTTGTTTGGAGCTTCTTGAAGATTATCTATATCTTAAGTTAGGTTGTTTGTTTTCTTTGTTTTCTTTGTATAATACGTTGAGATTTAAGAAACCATAAAGCATTTAATGGCATTCTTGATACAACTTGAAAGCTCTTGTCAAGGAGGGGTGTACATACTTTGTTTCATAGCGTTTGGATTTACAGTGTGAAAGTTATTGAATTTCAAAGTTTTTATGAATTCAAAAATTGAATTAAATCATCTTTTAATTTGGAAAAATCATAACTTTCACATTTTAATTCCATACACCACAAAACAAAGTCCTTGCACTCTTTTGTGTAGAAAACTTTCTATTCATGCCAAGGAATGTAAACTCTCAAGCTATAGTGCAAAAGTTATTGAATTTCAAAGTTTTAATGAATTTAATAAATTAAAAAATTATTTTTACTTTTATTTTGGTTGTAGCAACGACACAAGGCACATTAGAAACTGTGAGGCATTTGGCAACATTCTTGGTACAATTGGAAAATTCTTGACAAGGAGGGGTGCATGGACTTTGTTTTGTGGCATTTGGACAAATAACATCACAAAGTTTAGACCCTATGGTTTGTCAACAATTATGATGTTGTTATCATTGTTTCATGGGTTTGCACATTAATTACAATTTATTGCATCATTACGATGCATTACTTTGCATTGTACTTTGTATAAAAAAAATTCTATTTGTACTAAGAACGTAACCTTATACTATGGAAGCTATTGAATTTCAAAGTTTTTATAAATTAAAAAATTAAAAAAATATTTTTACTTTCTTTTGATGTGGCAACAAAGGGCACACTAGTATACCTTAAGTTAGGTTGTTTGTTTTTCTTGTTATGTTTTGTTTGTTACATTGAGATCTATTGGACTACATATCCTCCGGTCATGTTTTTGGTACAATAAAAAAAACTCTCAAAGAGGAGGGGTGCATGTGCTTTATTTGGTAGCATTCCAACTCACAATGTGAAAATTATAGAATTTCAAAGTTTTTATGAATTAAAATTTTAAAAATTACTTTTCTTTTCTTTTATTATTTATTAAAGTTTTTAAAATTATTTTAAAAATTTTATTTTGGTTGTGCAAACAATACTATCTTCTGAAAGGACAGGTAGCCCCACCTTGCCCCCCAAAAAATAAAAAAATAAAAAAATAAAAAATCAATAGTCATGAAATTTGAAAAAAAAATAAGTCCCTCCCCTCTAAAAAATCAACAATGGAGCGATTTGAAAAGAAAACTATAACCCTTGGTGCCTTGCAATTTGATTTGAAAAAGCCATTAGTACAGGTGCCCCATGTTATAAGGACGTTGGTGGAGAAGACAATCGACATCCGTGACACTGTTTAGATCAAGAATAGCAATGTAAGGCAATATGAAATTACAATTTGTACTTGATTTCTAAAGCTAATTTTGATATTCTATGTGAAGAACTTGAAACTTGGCAAATTGTAGTTACCTTGACATAGATGCAAAGTCCCTCAACAATCGCCTTGATAGAATGCTTCTTATTTATGTATCAAGACTTTGTGACTTGTATAATTACATCAACTTATCACTTACACTACCAATGTCTGAAAGAAGTTTTTAGAAATAAGTTAATTAATAACAATCAATTGAACAGTAATAGTGAAGTTGCTTTAATTAATCTTCCTATCTATGAATGTTAAGTTGACAACAAAATATGCAGACTAAGGGCTTTACTTACAAAAGTTTTAGGATCATAGCACAAATATCCAAATTGACGCAAATTCCATCACATGTTCCTTTCGACTACTCATAATTCTCAACAACTAGAATGCTTGCATGGATGCACAACTGAAAGTTGTTGCAATTTTAAAACAGAACATCAACCAAACTCTTTGAGGAATTTCCCATGGACAAAATTTGATATTTGATAAACAAACAAATTTCAAAGAAGGCACTTGCATTTGAAAACACAAAGAAGTATAATTGATAACTTGCATTTAAAAAATAGCACTTGCACTGTGAAGATAGAAGTATTGGCTACATGTTTATTGTGCTTTGATTGTAATAGTGTAGTAGGGTGTCCAAAGCGGTGATTGCAGGACTATGAAGTGTAAGTTATAGTCTTTCATTAAATTGTTGTTGTGTTTTTTGTGGAATTGAATTTTTTTATGTAATTTAGGGTTTGTTGCAAGAAGAAAGGAATTGAGGAAGAAGTAAATTCAGAGATTGAGTGTTTCAATGTAGGGAATTGGAAATTATTTTTGTCCAATAACCACATGCCAAAGGCAATAACTGCCTCTATCACAATCTCAATCACAACATACATTAGTCCATACTTTAAATGAGTTTGTTTGTTTGTATAGCTTATAAACAGGTAGTTACTCCCTATTCACTACCTATTCATTGTGTATAGTGAGACTTTGTGCACACAGTGAATTAATTTGTTATAATTAAATCATCCCCCAGGTCCCTTCCTCGCTTTTAAAAAAATTTAAAATTTAAAATTTTCCCTCCCCCCTTCCTTTTGTAATTTCAAAAACCAACATATTTGACAAACAATATGGGACAAACTTGTATCTAGTATCCATACCAATATCCATATCCCATACTTGTATTCATATCCGTATTTGTATCTAGTTGTATTCATATCCATATCCACATTCTATATTCACTTTGTATTTGTATACAATATTGTATCCATATTTAATATTTTTTCGTGTCTGTATCTATATCCATATTTGGATATGGATATTTTAATCTCACAAGATCAATGGCTTGTGATTTATTAAGAAATCAACGGCGATTTTGAAGGTAAGCATTTTTTTTTAAAGAATTGATAGCCCAGGATTTTTCTCGCCCCGGGGAGATCAAATAATAGAGGTGATAGGCACTACACCCCAAATAGTTTGTTATAATGAGATCTATTGGATTGTGCATCCCCTACTCGCATTATTGATACCATTGGAAAGCTCTCTACAAAGAAGGATGCACAAGCTTTGTTTCACGGCATTCCAACTCACAAAAGTTATTGAATTTTGAAGTTTTTATGAATTAAAAATTAAAAAATTACTTTTATTTTTATTTTATATTATATTGTGGCAATAGCATAAGACACATTGGTCCATATATTAAATTAGGTTGTTTTGTTTGTTACAGTGAAATCTCCAAAATTATGTGTCCTCCAATAGTGCTCTTAGTACCATCAGAAAATTTTCTCCAACGAAGGGTGCATTGACTTTATTTTGTGGCATGTGAACCTATGATGTAAAAGTTATTGAATTTCAAAGTATTTTGAATTAAAAATTAAAAAATTTATTTATTTTTATTTCGGTTGTAACAATAGCACAAGGCACTCTAATGGTATTGATTTTTTTAAGAACAAAAAAAGAAGAAGAAAAGAGAAGGAAAAAAAAAAAAAAAATAGATAAAACAGATTAATAAATAAATAAATATATATATTCTTAAAATCTTGATTCAAAAGGGTTTTTTTCTAACTACTTTCTAAAGTTAATCTTGGAGGGACATATATTTTTCTAAAGAAGTTAGCTTCTAAAAAGAAACATATTTATGTTTCTGGAATTAGAAAAGTGCATAAAAGAGTTTTTAAAATCTCAACAATACAAATGTTCAAAAACTATTACAAGAATCTAAACATTTAAAGGAATGAAAAGAAATTTTGTAGGTGTGCAAGACATGTTTGCATTCATTTATAGTTCAAAATTTGAATATTTGGTGCTTAAAGGAATTAAAGCATTAAAGAATTGTTAAATTAAACTAGAATTTATAGACTTCAAATTTGCTTCATTTGACATGAATGTGTTTGTTTGCTAAGAATTTGAAAAACCTAGAAACTTTGCACATTGATTGAATATATATGTGAAATTGATCATTAACTATGATAAGTGCACCTAATTGTGACTTGTTTCTAAATTAAATTCCTACAAATTCTTGTCTAAAATGTTCAACCTCTATTCATGAGAGCCTAACTAAGATCAATTTTGGGATCAATTATGTCTTTAGAACTAATAAATAAATGTGAGGAAAAAATGCGGAAATTTACAAAATTCTAGGTTTATTTGAGCCTTCTTCAATAAATTCTACAAATTTTGATGCCTCTTGGAGTACTTGTAACATTTTTGCACTCTACATTTTTTGGTTCATATTATATCTAGCATACTATATCTTTCATTACATAATATCTTATAAATTATATACTTGTCAAATTTGAGTAGAAAAGGGATTTTGCACATAGTGCCTTGCAATTGTCTATCTTGGACCAATTGTACCTTATTTGTGTACATACAATTCTTTAAATATAAACAACTTTCAAAGAGTAGAATGATATCACACCCAAAGCAAATTTTGTGAATAACTATTACTACAAGAAAAAAGGGTGTTTTAAGTGTGATTTTAAGTATAGTCCTAGAGATAAGATATTAAATAATGACCTTTATGGAGATTTTCAATAAAAATTTACTGTAAAGAGGTGTTTTAAGTGTTTTTTAGTAATTTTTACTAAAAATCTCCATGAAGGTCATTACTTAATATCTTATCTTTAGGTCTATACTTAAAAATACACTTAAAACACCCCTTTCTCTTGTAGTGCATGTTCTAAAACTTTCTTTATTTTAATCATTTAAAAACACACATTAGAAATAACTTCTAATTCTACTTTTAGTTTCGATGTGGTATTTTTCTTATGGACTCTTATAAGAAAGTATCTAATAATAAATGAAGCACATTCCATCGCTTTCAACTAGTTGAATCCTTGCTGATATTATTTTTCAATCAAATCAAATGTCAAGGGTGTAGAGTAAGAAACAAGATTGTTTGAGATTTGAAGTTGATCATCAGTTTGTCCTATTTTGAGAGCATGTGTAGGAGATAGGTGAAAAATATCCTATTTGAATAGTTATAACCTTACAAATCTACTTTGTTTTGAAATCTTCTTAAGGTTTTGATGTCTTTTCTAATCTATCTTATGACCAAAAGAAGCAAACCCGGAAACAAATTGGAAAATAGAACATAAAACTCAATACAACTTCATCTAAATTAAATTCTGAATATTTTATTGGATGAAAGCAAGAAACACTTGTGCTATTATGTGTAATTTATCGCATGACCAACTCAAATCTAAATATAACTTTTGGAACATGGAGTCAATGTATTTTGAAATTAATACTTGAAGTGTATTATACAATCTCAAATGTATTCCATATTTCTTGAAATAAAAAAAAATCATTTATTTTATTTATTTATTTTATAGAGTTTGGTTGTTTTGATGATTCTTAGCAATGTTGAGTATCCAAAATAATAAATCTCACTTAGAAACTTAGAAAGAGTTTTTTTCTACTAGGATGATATCTATTTATTGAAGAATTTTTTGAAAAGATAGTTTTTCTAGAATATCCCAAACAATGAATGTCACATTGAATTTAGAGATAAGGTTCTTCTACTAGGATTATATCTATTTGTTGAAGGATTTCTAAAAAAAAAGTAATTTTCTTGGCTTCTATATAGTAGCAAAAAAGGCTCTCTTGTACATGCATTTCTAAACATTTAAGAAGAATTTTCTATAATTTCTTAGTTGAATCTCATCTCTATAAATTTTATAGAAATAAACTATTTTTGTTTTATTTTTTTGAATGTTTTCACTATCTTCAAAAAATTTAAATTTCCAAGCATCTTTTTGTGTGAAATTTTCCATTAGCTTGTTTTGTGTATAACTCTTGGGGATTCTTTTCCCTACATCTAATTTTTTTTAAATACAATCTTTAATAGTGTTCTTCTAATCAACCATATTTTATTTTATTTTTAAATATTTTTTTCCAAAAATTCATGGGTCTTCCAATACTACTTTCTAAGATGAACAAGTATTTTGAGCTTTCACCTTGTATTTTATTTTTCCATCTTTCACTTTCAATCATACGACATCCAAGAAAAGACTCCAATGAAATGAATTGGTTAAGTGATTTTTCAAGATTGCAATTGATTAAATGGGATATAATAAATTATAATCATTGAGCTTTGTTTTATATGCCACTTTTAATTCCTAAAAAGCCTAAGGGATTTGGACAAAACAAAAATGTGTTATAAATTATAAGCTCTATAACTTTTTTGAAGTTTGCATCAAAGAAGATAATGTGAAGCTTGAAAAGTAGAAAGTATTTGTATGGTCAAAATCATAAAACTATTTTTAGATTTTATTCAAAAAGAATTTTGAAGATTTAGCTTATAAAAATTCACCAAAAATGTAGTTTCTATCTTTAGCATTTGAATTTTTTTGGATTGGTTGAAATTGTGGTTTCTATTGATTTGTGAAAAAATGCATTTAAGATCTAGGAATGAGATCATTAACAACTTTTTCAAATAGTAAATTTTCCAACACTAAGCAAATTTTTATCACCTTGTGCTATTTTGCCTTACAATTTTTTGTTTGACCATAGTGATCTCAATTTTGAATAAAAAAGAAAGACAATCCAATCTACGTTGCTAAAAAAAATTGAATTTTCTTTTTCGATAAAAAATGTTGTCCAAAGTTGAGTAGCAACCATAAAATGGTTATTTGAGCTCCTAGGGGTTAAAGATGGATGACTTCATAATCAACTTCAAACATGCATCTCTTATTTTATAGTACCCTTTTCATTAGAAGTGCATGAAATTATCTAAATGCTCTCAATATAAAAATCTTGTTTAGAACAATTAGACAAAGGTTGCCTAGGAGGTTGCCATACAATGTTTGGGGTGAACAACCGGTCAATTTATTATTGGCTCCGTCCTTGGATACAGACTATGGCATCAAATTTGGTTTTTGAATTCAAGTTTTCTAATCCTATCTAACTGGATTCACAACCACACTTATTGTTGGTTCCAACTTTTGAAATCCTATCTACAACTGTATTTATTCAACCACATTCATTGTTAGCTTGTTGGCTTTGTCCTTAGACATAGACCATGGCATCAATTTAGTTTTCAAATCCTATCTACAAATCCTATCTACAACCACATTCATTATTGACTTGTTGGCTCTATCCTTGGACATAGACTATGGTATTGACCTAGTTTCAAATACTATTTACAACCATATTCATTATTGGCTTATTGGCTCTATCCTTGAACAAAGATTATAGCAACGACTTTGTTTTCAAATCCTATCTACAACTACATTCATTATTGGCTTCTTGGCTCTGTTCTTAGACAAAGACTATAGCATCGACTATCTACAACAACCACATTCATTGTCAACTTGTTGGCTCTGTCCTTAGATAGAGACCATTGGCTTATTGGTTCTCTCCTTAGAGAGAGACCATTCACCATTGGCTTGTTGGCTCAATCCTTAGACAAAGATTATAGCATCAACCTCATTTTCAAATCCTATTGACAAATCCATTCATTGTTGGCTTGTTGGCTTTGTTTTTGGACAAAGACTATGGCATCAATTTTAGTTTTTGAATCCCAATTTTCAAATCCTACCTACAACCACATTCACACTACACAACATAGTTAGAAACTAATTGGAGTGGGGATGTGGGATTCAACTAATCAACAAACTAATATTGTTGTCAACCTAAGAGGCTTCAAGGTTACAACATTAATATTGTGGTTTAGCTAGGATGGAGCTTCTCGGTTACTCCATTCTTATTAGCTGGTGGATCTGGAAAAAAAAACAATTACAAATCGAGAACATTGGGAAAAAAATGGGTAAAAAAATCTATAAAATTTCTATTTGGAGTGAGACAGAGAAAAAAATAAATTGAATCCTTGAAAAAATGCTTCAATATGGGAATTGAAGGAAGATAGCAGGTAAGGTAGAACCACCCATTCCCGATCAGGGACCTAATTCCGATCAAATGTAAAGACCGTATTCATTTTAGAACTTAAATGTTCTTACACCATAGATAGCTTATGGTTTGTTGACCAAAACCATAAGCTATCTATGGTGTAAGAACATTTAAGTTCTAAAATGAATACGGTCTTTACAATTGATCGCAATTAGGTCCCCGATCGGGAATGGGTGGTTCTACCTTATAACTCAAAAAATATCCAAACGCTGGTTGCCATAGATGGTGTCTATTTTGGGTGATAACCCATCCAGAAGTCTCCCTTCTACAGTATTATGCCATGCAGACAGCAATAATTTGGCTCCCTACAATAAGAGGACTGAGCACTCATAAAAAGGAAACCTGGTTCTTCCCAAAATCCAACTCTGAGTTAGTCACCATGTATTTCACCACGGTATCGGTACACAGGTAGCAAAATGACCAAGTCTTAATTACACTGTAAAGTTGAAGACAAACATAAAAGTGCAAAGCTAATGGGTATAACCACAAAATCAAGGGAGCAACTTCCAAATACAAAACAACAAATTTAGCCTGTTCTCAGTTGGGAAGCTCAAGTGGGAGAAAAGGATGTTCTCATCCTACGCAAATAGTTTCATGCTTGAGGAATGAACCAACTCAAACAAGTGCCTTGCTCAACAGCAAAATAAATTGGTCGAAGAATCTCCATGCAGGAGCTTCGAGGATATAGCAAATGAAGGCCAGGTCTTGGCTACAACCTGCAGCAGGATGCCTTGATCATAATGTGACAGAAAAGCCACATCACAAGCCTCTAAACGACAACGTCATCTTCTCGGTATTCAACATCATCTTGAAAAACTAGACTACATTGGAAAAAAAAGAGACCAAATAATAATAAGATGATGTTTACAGGGATGAACCCAGAGACGGCATGCAGGTCGTGGGCAAGATGTTGTCAATTCCAACCAACTTGATCGATTGGCAAACATGGACGTTTCATTCTGCATCGGACACATCTGCACATTCACACTACACACCAAGAGGATTGGAGTTGGTAGAGTGCTGTGCAGCAAAAACCAGGACCTTGGCAAAAGCAATTTCATAACACAGACACAGCAGCAGCAGCCAAACAACAGCCCAAAACTTCAAAGATGTAAATCTGAACATGAGAACCCTGAGATCATTGCTTTAGTATCTTACATCATCACCAAATAGTTCTAAGATCATCCCATTCGTGGAGAGAAGCTTGTCCTTCTCCCGCTTAGGGGCCATCTCCATACTGGGAGTCCACAAATCCGTGAGAACAGCTCCTTGTCGGACATCTTCCTTGGGTGGTGATAACTGCCGACTTTGTACAGCCTCGTCGAGAACCGGACTGACCACCGGGTGGTCCCTGCCACCCCAATCAGGGTGCTCCTCCCACTGCCGTCCATCGCGCACTAAAGTGCTAGGCTCAAGGTGCTTGTCGTCCCACATTAACACAACGTGTGAGTTGTCTGCATGCTCGGGTGCTAATCGATCCATAAGATCCTTAGCAGGACTTTCGGCGTCTTCTAACCCCTCGCCTAGCTGCGCTCTACTAGGGGCCAACTCCTCAGCAGGACTGTAGTTGAACACTGGAAGAGGTCTATACTTCAGCATCCCTGCATCCATAGGAGCCTTCAACGGAAAGGCGTCCGGCACACCCTCACTTCCAGCATCATCCGCCCCATCGCTGAAGATATCATCCTCGTCATCTTCCTCCTCTTCGTCCTCGTCATCCGTGGACCCATACTCACTCTCCTCACTCTCACCTGGCAACTCGCCCTCGTCATCATCACTGTCAATCTTACAGTCCCTTAATCTGTTCTGAAGAGCTCGTCGCCGCAACACAAACACGTTGAAATAATAACTATTAAGTTCCATCCTCGTTTTGTGAGGCAAGGCATTGGGAAGGAAGTCCCAAAAGTTGCTGCTTTTGGAAGCCGGGTGTGACCGTGCAACCAGTCGGAACGTTCGTTCGTCCTCCCTGCTCCAGTAATCTTCAGCAACACACTCCCCCATCTGATGAAACCCCATGTCCACAAAAGCTGGTCCCAGTTCGCTCCTAAGCCTCGCTCTTGCAGTTGCAATATGCACTCTGACACAATGTATGGAACCCGGCTCCTCACAACCACAAAAATCCGGTCTCCCTCTGCCTACTGGTCTAAATGAACTATCAACTGCCCCTGCTTGAGGATATACTGTTACACCAAGCCTCCTTGCGTCGTTTTCGTCATCACCGCTTCTAGTAGGACCCTCTCCAGCTGAGTTCTCTAGGGTGGTATCACTACCTCGGTGCACACTGTCACGAGGAACCCACTCGGGAATATCAGCCTGACATTCGGGTCCTGTGGGTATCTTTTTCCGTTGTTGATTGTAACGAGAAAAGGCCGAATCGTTGAAAGTGTTACCTGCGTGTCTACCTGAGCGCTGTCCGGGATATGCAGCCCCTGCTATTCCCCAGTAGGAACTGTCTAGGTGTTGGGACTGGGGTCCTGGGGGAGGCTGAAATCCAAAAGAGACCAGTCTTTCTCGAGAAGCACGAAGTTTTTCAAGGGTTTGGGGGTCTGGTCGGACTGTGTCGTCGTAATACAGGGAAGGCACTTGTTTCCCCTGCAATGAAGAAACATTACGATAGTAAGTTCATCACCTCTTGACAGGATCACATTGCAGTACAAATAGGGAATCTTTGCAGCTAAACAAGATGAATGAATGAATGAATTTAAATAAAATGAGGAGGAACACAAATTAAGGAAAAACATTACTATCACATGGCATCACAAAAAGTAAAAGTTTTTTCTTAAGCATGTTCTCCTTACAAAAAATGGCACAATGAGATAGAGGTACTAAAACATTATAACCGTGATCCCGACCCTCATGTGATCCCTGTTGTTACCAACAGCAACTCATCTTTTCATGAACTTGGTTGGCATTCAATTAGCAAGTGGTATAAGTAGGACTTGGGCTAAATGTTTGATCTGCAAATGGAAATGGGCTATCTACTATTCTTTCTACAACCTTCCAATTTGAAAATGCATAAGAAATTCCTACATGGTGATAAAGATTTTATCTATACCGAATCACATTCCTACATACGTTGAAGCGATGCAAACAGCGTCCTCAACAATACCAATACCAGTACCTATAGGAAAGGAAAAGGAATGTGACACTAACCCGATTGAAGCTATGACCACCGCGACCAGGCCCCTTCCAAAGAACAGACCGCACTTTCGCCGTCAACATTAGGCATTGACTCGCCCAAACATCATCTTGCCCTGAATTCCCTTCAATTGCCGAATCGTCACCAGGACACACAGCAACTCGCCTAATCCACTCCGTCATGCCCCGCAGCGCCTCCCGCTGCTGCTTCACATTCTCCACCCTAATTCCTTCATACCAATCCGAACTCCCATTCAGGTCTTCGTCCAATCCCCGAGCTCCCTCATCTCTGCAACTAGGGTTTCCATCCAGACGCTCCAGTGAAGCATCCGTTGTCACCCAATCCTCACTAGTTAACGATTGTCGACATTCCAGTTGATTGTGATCCCTCTCTCGCAAATCCCCAATCACGTCCTCATCTGACATTGCCCCAGCCGCCCCAGCTGCTGCACTGTCATTCGCTTTGCAAATATCAGTGTCCCCATTCTGTGAATGCTTTGCCAGGTCGGAGCTACTAGCCTCTACCCTTGCAATGACCTCAGTGACCTCATTGCAGTGTTGATCATCAAGCTCCAAAGCTTTCAGATACTTGACATACACCAGCTTCAAACCAGGTCCACAGTGAGCACCAAATCCTAATGCCTCCGAGACTGAACTCCACAGCCTAGCTTCCGTGACTTTGCTGAAGCCACCCAAGGTGTGCACACGAGAATGTAAAGCCACGAGATCCACTGCCTTATTACCTATTTTCACAGGCAATGGCCGTGTATCCTTCCGCCTGCGAGCTTCCAAAAGCCTCCTCACTCTCTCCATCAAGTCACTGCTACTCCTGCTACCCAGAGCTTGGTTTTCACCCGGAAGCTCCTCTGCATCATGATAGAGCTTGGGCCGCTTCACGCTTACCCCAGAGACGCCCTCCTCCTCCTCCTCCTCCTCCTCGTTGCCACCACCACCACCACCGAGGTCCTCCACCTCTTTGCGCTTGTTGCTCTTCATCATCTCCAAGGGCCTCGCCATCACCCTCCCCGCCCTCGCCCAGCTCTGCTGCACCCGCCCCTCGAGCATCACCTCCCTTAGCTACCCCACCATGGCCACTTTTCTTCCCATTCTGCACAAGCTTTCGGAAGCTATCTCAGCGATGATGCCTCCCCTGCATCCCCATTCCGGGAACTCACTCCAAGCACTACCCTAATCTGCTTCTTCTGTTCTGCCATTTGAAATTCTTCCATGAAAACCAGGAGCTAGGGTAGGGCAGCAAGGGCCAGCCATGATGTCATGGGTCCATGATTCTCTTCCAGGAGGAGAGGCAAGGGCAAAAGGGGAGCTAAACTTAATTGGAAAACTTAGACCTAGAGAGAGTTCATTGCCGTGAGTGTAAACAGAAAACAGAAAGAAAAAAAACAAAAAAAAGCGCAGACACACGAGTGGAAGAAGGGAAGGAGGAGAAAGGGGGAAAAAAGGGAAGCCAAGGGGCGGAAGGAACTGGCTGGCAGGGAGAGAGAATGGAGGAAATGAAGCTGGCTGGGACCTGGGCCTTCCTTTTATTGCCAACCCCAACTTGGCCATGTCATCACATGTCACATCTTCTAGACTTCTTCTTGGACATCTATTTGGGGACACATGGATCTACGCTCGCGTGAAGATTCGTACTTATTCTTACTATTCCTTCATTTGACATGCTTTCATCTCGTAAATCTACGAACGAGTGTTGACTTGTTCTTATTGTTGACCCCTTTGTGGTCTAGGAGGTCACTTTGGGGACATTTTTCACGCTTGGTAACTCTAAGTTCAACCTAAAGTACGAAATCAATTTGAGCTTATCTTCTATGTACTGGACTGTTGGATTCAGAGAACAAGCCCTCTGTGGTCTAGGAGGTCACTTTCAGGGCATTTTACAGGCTTGGTAACTCTATGTTGAGCCTAAAGTACAAAATCAATTTGAGCTTATCTTCTATGTGCTGGACTGTTGGATTCAGAGAACAAGCCCTATGTGGTCTAGGAGGTCACTTTCAGGGCATTTTGCAGGCTTGGTAACTCTATGTTGAGCCTAAAGTACAAAATCAATTTGAACTTATCTTCTATGTGCTGGACTGCTGGATTCAGAGAACAAGCCCTATGTGGTCTAGGAGGTCACTTTCAGGGCATTTTGCAGGCTTGGTAACTCTATGCTGAGCCTAAAGTACAATATGAATTTGAGCTTATCTTCTACGTGCTAGATTCCAAGAATATGCCCTTTGTAGTCTAGGAGGCTATTTTCAGGGCATTTCTCACACTTGGTAATTGGAAGTCTAGTATAGTGTACAAAATGAATCTAAGTTTATCTCCTATATGATGGGTTCAAAGAACAAGCCAAGAGATATTATTTGTAAGGGAAGGGGAGGGGAGGGGTTCCTTTGCGGTCTAGGAGGTCACTTTCGGGGTATTTTTCACGCTTGGTAGTTGTAAGTCTAGCCTAAAGTACAAAATGAATTTGTGCTTATCTTTTATATGATGGAGTCAGAGAACAAGCCCTCTGTAGTCTAGGAGGTCACTTTCAGGGCATTTTACAGACTTGATAACTCTATGTTGAGCCTAAAGTACAATATAAATTTGAGCTTATCTTCTATGTGCTGGATTCCAAGAATATGCCCTTTGTGGTCTAGGAGGCTACTTTCAAGGCATTTTTCATCCTTGATAATTATATGTTGAGCCTAAAGTACAATATGAATTTGAAGTTATCCTTTATATGATAAAATCAGATAACGAGCCCTTTGTGGTCTAGGTAGTCTCTTCCAAGGCATTTCTCACACTTGGTAATTAGAAGTCTAGTGTAGTGTACAAAATGAATCTAAGTTTATTTTCTATATGATGGATTCAGAGAACATGCCAAAAGATATTATTTGTGAGGGAAGGGAAGGGGAAGGATCCCTTTGTGGTCTAGGAGGTCACTTTTGGGATATTTTCCACGCTTGATAGTTCTAAGTTAGCCTAAAGTACAAAACAAATTTGTGCTTATCTATTATATGATGGAGAGAATATGCCAAGAGATATTGTCTATAAAGGAAGGGGAGGAGGGGTGTCCTATTGCAATACATAATGTAATTATAGATTGTACATGTGGCTTACGTGTACATCTAGCATTAAAAAATTGAAAAAAATATTAGATTTTTACAATAGGCTAGTTGATGGTGTGAGAAAGTGGATTATTGGAAAATTCAAACCATCACCAACATTATTTGATGATGGCTAATTTGTAGAGTTGTATTTAATTTTGTTCTTTCTAAGTTTTTACATCCAAGTTATTATTAGGATGGCAATACATCAAAATCTTCCCTTGATAAACATGTTAAAAAATTGTTCTTTGTTAAAAAATAATCTATCCCCTAAAGCAATAACTTCTAATTGCATTAGTTTTAGTTTTAGTATTGAGTATAATTCCTTTAGTATTTATAAATCTTTTTATAGATGTCAATTAATATTGTGTAGGTATCAAATATTTTACTTATGACGTAATTTTTTGGACAAGTGCTATTTCAAAATGTATGTTACAATTAACAAGATTCTAAATATAAGTGTTGAGTCTAATTTTTCCATTGCATTAATTTTTTTATTTAAAAAAAAATTCCATTATAGAATTTGATTTTGAAATTAATTCTAAAAAGTACCTTACATTGAGGATCAAATCAAGAAAATGAAAAAATATGGAATACCTTCATCAATCAAGTTGAGACCATTTTTAAGCTCTTAACCAACTAGTGAGTCAAAGTGCTCAAATATTTTTGTCATATTCTTGTATTTTGTTCTCAAAAATTGATAAATAGATGTCAATTTTTTAATATTCTTAACTTCTTGTTGCATCTTATTTTACCTTATTTTTTCATATACATATTTCTTTTGGACAAATTTTCTACATGTTTTGGATTTCTATAAGGAATGTTAGTTTACCTTTTTTTTGTTAACTTTTGTCATATTAAATTTTTCCCCAAAACATATCTATTTTTCTCATCTAAAAATTTCAATGCCATAAATTAATTCTTCCTTGTTTAGAAACTTATTATTTTTGAATAATTCCCTAGAAATGTCATTTGCTACATTAAATGTTTGTTTTGCTCTTCATATTAGTATTTATTGTTTGACATTTGTGTAGATTTATTATATTTATATATAAAATAAAATAAAATATTTTTCTTAGATAATAATTGCAACGTATAATGATATACAAAGAATCATTGGCAAAAGATAATCTTCTCAAAATTTTCTCAAAATTGTTTGTATAATTTAAAGATATATAAATAAAAAAGACAAATAAACACAGATGAAAAAATTGATTTGCAATAAACAGATCTTGCAACCATATAAGATCTTGTGGACCTTATGTAATTGAATTGATACCATTTGTAGTGAAAACATTGATAATGATTGATGACAATTAAATAAATTGTGTGTATAAGCAAAAAAAATTGAAACAGTGTAAGAACTGAAAATTGAACTCTAATTTATTCTTATGGTATGTATTATATATAAGCCAATGGCATGCCCTAAGTGTTATTTTTAGCATCAAAGTTGAATATAAAGAAATTAATCTAGTTACCACATTAGCATACTTAATGGCATGTAGATACTACCAAGTACCAACATCCAATATTATGTTAATTATGAGCTGTACATTGATTCAATATAAGCATGTAAAGGCACCATTTCATTAGCATTCAACTATAATTGATGTTTGTGAGAATACTTTGAAAACAAAAAATGAGGTTTTATTTGAAGTTTTTTCAATCTATTTTTTTAAGTTTGTTTTTTAAAGAGTTAAATTATTAAATCATTGATTAACAAATCAAAAAATAAATCAAAAAATAAACTAGCAGATTACTTCATTAATTATATAATATTTCTTGACAAAGGAATTGATAGCGAGGAAATGAAGGATTAGGTAAAAAATTGATTAATACATAAATGTATGGCTATGCAATTACAAATACTAATCTATGATTCTATTACATTAATTCAACAAGTGTAAAGCATTATAACTTTTGCACAAATAGCCTTTCAAATCAATTACAACGATTGAAATCACTAATAACTTCTATAGAAGTAGCCTTTTAAATCTTATATATACATATAATTAAAACAATTAAAATCTCAAAAATGATATAATTCTATTTATAACTTATTATATCTCTACTTTAAAACTTTCTTGAGTTTGTAACAATGGTTCAAAAGGTTGCTACTACAAAACTGTAGGTTTTAAAATGTTCCATATTGCTTCAAGGTCTTTAATTCAAATTTATAAATTTTAATTAGAAATTCAAAATTTGAAGTTTAAATAAATTAACTTTAGATTAATCCCCACTTCTTTATGTCAAATAAAAAATATATAAATAAAATTATATAGTTTAAAAATATCAAACTTATAACTTTAATTCACAAAAAAATTAATAAATTAATAAATTCATTTACTTATTATAGTAAATAAATGAAATTAATTGATTGATCAATCCTATTATTGGTTCTAAAACCTTGTCCACAATTTATAATATTAAATTTTATATACTAAGAAGCATCATTTTCTTCAAGCAATATGCATTTTTCAAATTAGATCATACTTTTTGGCAATTGGAACAATCTTATACAATATAAAGAATATTAAAGAAAACAAACTAATATTTGATTAAATTATCAAGTATTCATTTTATAATATCAATATCTATCTTGATGTAATGATCAAGATTTGAACAAAATTAGCAAAACAATGTATAAATTGGGATTAAAATCACCCAAATTAGATATTGAAATGAATCTTTATATACCTAAATTTTTCACAAAGACTAATTAAAGGCCATTAAATGGGCATTTACACTAAACTAATAATAAAAACAATCCTTCTAAAATTTAGGAGAATCTATTGGCCACATCAATGTTGCTTAATATGAATTTTAATAATTAAATACAAAAAAGTTGATGCTAAGGAAAGTGTATCTCTCTTCATTTTTCATCCTCCGTAATTTTTTGTTTTGTTCAATATTGTCTTTTTTATTCAAATTACACAACAAATTTTGATAGCATCCTTTTGTATTTTTTAATTTTTAAAATAAATTATAAAAATTCAATATTAACTCATTAAAGTCATTTATAGCACCTTTTCAATAATATTTTAGTTAAAAAATTTGGTATTCTTAGAGGCAAATGTAGCAAAGTTTTCACTAGTTTGCATCAAAACATCCCTTAAAATTAAGAAAACCAACAAATAAATTAACCTACTATTGGCCCTAATTTTTATATTTTTACTTATTTTCTATCAATTATATTTTCTTTCAATTCACCAAATTCTTTACTGATATCAATGATAGATATCCAAAATCTAATGTGCATAATTTCAAAGAAAACCACCTCCAAAAACCACTATCATTACAAAGAAGTTTGAACCCTAAAGAAGGTCATTGATTCCTCGATAGCAAAGAGCCTAGCCGGAAAAATTAAAATTAAAATTAAAAATTCAACAATTAAACTTTTCAGCACAATTTTGATAAATATTTTTCAAAATAATTAAAAGTAATAAAAAAATATAATCTTAAAATTAAATCTGAAACTACTAGTGCTACATCATATTATTATTATTAATAATAATATTATTATAAAATAATTTGGCCATCACTATGCTTGTTCACAACTTGGCATGTAACTTGAAGGACCTATTGTTAGCGGCCCTTTCAAGGCTTGAAGTTTGCCCTAATGAAAGTATTATGTACTAAAAAATTTACAATAAGCTAAAAAGATTGCCAAGACTCTATGCTAAAACAATATTTCAATTCTATAAAGCTAAAGGTAGAAACTCCTATTTTCAACCTTGCATCCTAAACCAATTTTAAAATACTAAATTTTTCAGAATGTATTGGGGACATATATAAATGAGGAAAATAGCTTCACTGTAAGAACCCTACTTTTGGAGGGGACGTTAGTAGCGAACAAGCATGTTTTTCAAGACAAGAGCACAAAGATGGGATTGTGGCCATGAGACGCAGAATTGAGTTGGATGTTTTAGAAAATGTTTGAATGTCTTTAGCAAAATGAGTTAATGTCTTATGAGACAATGATGTTTCGGTAGACACTGAAAAAAACATAATTGCATTTTGAACAACATTCAAGAAAACAAGGAAGTGCCACATTGGCAAGGGATTTCGGTTTAATTTTGGGTAAGTTCGTAAGCTCAAATCTAATCTAATCTAAATAAATTTAATTGTTAGGGTTTAAATGTTAATTAGTTTTACTAATGGATTCTTGTGAGAAAAAATCTAGTTTTAACTTGGTTGTGGGATCTTTGAAAGATTCCCTTAAGATTTAATAGTCTCAAAAGATTCTTTAATGGTTCTTTAAGAATATTCTTAATGGTTCTTTAATGGTTCTTAATGGTTCTTTAGCGAGCATGGTGGGTGGGCTTGGAACGTTGGCAAGTGTCACAGCCATCGACGTAGCGGTGAACGTAACGGCACAATGTTGGCCAATAAAAATCCCGAGACACCAGCTCGAGGGTCTTTGCACGTCCTTGATGGCCTGCAGCAGGGGCGTCGTGGCGAGAGCGCAAAATTTGATGGCGGAGTTCCTCATGGTCGGGAACAAAAACCGCCCCTTCAAAACGGAGAAGGCCGTCCTCCCATGTGTAAGCCTGAAATCGACGGCGAGTGTCTGCAGGTGCTGCTTCCGGGTTGCTTTCAAAGAATGCCAATATTGGCCTAAGCTTGGAGTCCTCTCTCAGGCTTGCCTTTATCTGAGTAAAGATGCGCGCGTCGGTCCACACCGGCTCAAGTTTTTCCAAGTAAGCTAGGCGCAGGAAAGGCCGAGGCTCTTCATCTGTCCCATCCGTGACATCTACGTGTCGAGATAATTCATTTGCCCTTCCATTCAAAGATCCTAGCCGGTGGTGAATGGCCAAATCAAAGGCCGAAAGCATCTCAGACCAACGAGCTTGATGCCTGTTGAGGTGTTTCGTAAATAGAAATTGTTCTAAGTTTTTATGATCGGAAATGACACGAACCTGGTGGGGGGAGCCCTCTAAGTAAACGCGCCAATCTTGGAATGCTAGCACAATGCTCAAGAGTTCCTTGTCGTAAATGTCATAGTTTTTTTCAGCTAGGTTCATCTTAGAGCTCCGATATGCACATGGATGAAGATGTCCATCGTCACCCCTTTGAGACAGGATGCCCCCAATGGCTGTGTCGGAAGCGTCTATTTCTACTACAAATGGTTGCTCGAAGTTGGGGTGGATTAATACCGGGGCCTTGAGGAACCGGGACTGAAGATCTGTGAAAGCAGCATCGGTTGTAGGGGTCCACTGAAAGCGCTGGCCTTTTTGTGTTAAGTTTGTCAGGGGAACTGCAACGTGTGAATAGTCCACTATAAAGCGTCTGTAAAAATTTGTAAAACCAAGAAACGCTTGGAGTTCTTTCACTGTTGTTGGAGTCGGCCAATCCTTAATAACTTGAACTTTGTCTTGACACATTTGAAGACCGCTAGCAGATACTGTCATGCCCAAAAATTCAACTGAGTCTTTATGAAATTCACACTTGGCGGCCTTTGCATAAAGGCCATGCTTGTGTAATCTCTTCAAGACCTCACGAACCACGGCTTGGTGAGCCTCTAAATTGGCAGAAAAAATAAGTATATCATCCAAGTAAACCACCACTGAGATGTCTAATAGGTCGCTGAAAATATTTTGCATGTGAGCTTGGAATTGTGCCGGGGCATTGGTTAACCCAAATGGCATGACCAAATACTCATATAGCCCATAACGAGTTTTAAAAGCCGTCTTGAATTCATGCCCAGGAGCCATGCGGATTCTATGATAAGCTTGGCAAACATCCAACTTTGAAAATATACTTGCACCCGTCAAGCGATCTGCGAGCTCGGGAATCAAGGGCAATGGGTAACAGTTTCGCACCGTGACGTTGTTGAGGTTGCGATAGTCTACGCAAAATCGTATAGAGCCGTCCTTCTTCCTGGCGAAAACAATAGGAGCTGACACGGGGGACTTGGACTGTCGGATCCACCCTTTGCCCAAGTTTTCCTCGAGATAGCGTCGAAGCTCCTCCAACTCAACCGGTGACATAGGGCGCAATCCCATATTACGAGGCTCCTGGCCCTCCTTGAAGTCTATCTTCATGTCCGCGGGGTCATGGTTTAGAAGTTCGTTAGCCGCCTCTTCACTGAAAGCATCACTTTAGTCTGCATACTCCGCCGGAATAGGTGCGGGCTCGACAGAGGTCACCTCAGAAATCTCCAGGTAATAAATTGCTGCTTCCCGCGTTAACTGATGGAATACCGTCGCCGACACCCAAGTGGGGGCAGTCGGTCGTGGTTGGTAAATTGTTGGTTTCTCCTTGTGGCCTTCCTCCTGGAGTAAGCCACCGAAACACGTATGTTGGCAATAAAGAGAGTCGAACAGCACCTTTCGCTGAGACCACCGGATGGTTGGATCATGGCGGACAAGCCAAGGGGTGCCTAGGATACAGTCGTATCGCCCCGTGTTGGTAATGTCGGCAAGTAGCTTCTCTTGATGACCATCCACGGTCAGGTCCACGGTTGCTTCGTGAATGATGAGTCCAGAACTGATAATTCGGCCGTCAATGACGCGGACCTCCCGCGGGGTAGCTTTCAACCTGATGGTAGCATTACAACGCTTGGCAAAGTCGGGGTGCATGAACACTCCCGTTGCACCGGAATCCACGAGCGCCACGGCCGACACATTGTTCATATGCACATTCATTGTCAGATGTCTCTCCATATCTATGGTAGCATGGATACATAAAGCCAAAATATAATTTCCTTTATTTATATAAGAGTAGTTACATGTAGTAGAGTCATTTGAGTCTAGGCATAGAGGTGTATTAGGTGCCTCCTTATTAGCGCCCGGGTACTGCCCCCAAGTGGTTAGTCCCGGGCTGCTCCTTTTCCGGGGGGATAATGTTACGAGTAGACACTCGTCTGGACTTACTAGTGCTTAGCAAGGAGGTAGTTAGAACAGTTATGGTGTCTTCCTTATAGCAAGTGAGAGGAGGCCTTCCCTCTCACTTGTCATCTTGTTTACTTATGAATATTATTAATATGAGAATCCTTGATTCATGATGTAAGAGTGTCAACATGAATGGATCCCTAACATTATGACAAGTCCCGAATGTTCACGCTCTTAGGAATAATGCTTATTGGACTGAAGGGCGGAAGGAGGTAGTGATGGTGCTTATGAGAGGATCTCATGAGCATGAGAAGATGAGCATGAGATGAAGTTGAGAATTCAACTTCCATGCGAACATGATCCACCTGCGACGATGAGCATGAATTTCGTGAACTGCGAACAAGCTTATATCAGAATTTATGTGAATGTTATCGTGATTCCGTTGCAGGAGTATTGACGAAGATCGGCAACAAATGTCGGAGTTATCAACGTCGGAATTTTAAGTATCGACGTGATATATCAACGTGATGTCGAAATTATGGCACGGCTCGGTTTCGTTCAAGAGTGCCCAATTCTAGCTTCAATCCACGACGTCCAGGCATTCCTTGCATTTGCAAACTTTTACCGTCATTATATATGTGATTACGAGGACCTTAGATATCAAAACTTGGTTCTAATTTTTGGTTCTCAGTGGAAGCACCCGAGAAGTCGATAAGGCGATGAGATAAGTCCAATCAACAAGCATTTAGGTTATGTTATTCGAAAATGTGCTTTACTTCATCTCATCGGGTGCAGCGTGATAGCGATGAGGAGCTTGATCTCATTATAGAAGAAACAGATAGAATCGAGGTTGAGAGTCAATTGCAATTAATAGAAGCATTTGATAATGTTGCCACGACTTTAACAGAGACAACGTCACAAGCGTTGGAAGACAGTGAGCATCTTGCAGAATTCACGATCAACCCGTACGGTGTTACCAGTGTACCCATGAGCTACCTTAACGCGTTAATGCAGTATGATGAGGTAAACCCGCAATTCTTTGAAGAAACCGATTCTTTTGCCGAACCGTCCGTTTTCTATCAGGAAACTTTGATCAATTCGGCATGTAAACATGGAAGTTGTATTTTGACGGATCTTGCTCAAAGAATCTTGGTTCAGCAGGAGGGGTGAAACCACATTACCACATCATCACGATAGCTCATGCTCATCCAAACCTAATCCAGACCAGGTAGGGCAGAACATCATCAGCGACAAGGACGCCGTGCCCAAGAGAGTCATGCCATTCACGACATTAACGAGGAAAAATCGAATATTTATTTGGACGCTTCAAGCAGATTTAGCTTTTGCTCTTTTCGTTTAAAAATTATTCAAGTACGATATGACACAACGTATTACAGAAAATAAGGACTAGTAACCATGGATCAAGAAAGACTTAATACGGAAGGTGCCCCGTTGGTGCCGGATGGAGTAGGGCTCGACTGGGCTATGTATATACAACAACAGATTCAGAACGCCTTCCAAGCGGCGATTCCTCATATGGTGCAACAAATTTCTGAGCGAGCAACTCCTCCTCTTTCTACACCTTTGCAGGGTAGAGACTCCGCGGTATCAACTCCCAACATGTATCGAGGGGAATCCATCACAGCAAGGAACTCAAAGTGGCAAAACTGGATAAGTTCACCGGCAAAAAAGGAGGAGAGGTGTACAAGTGGTTTGCCCAACTTCGTCTGGTTTTTTGAGGCAACCCTGACACTTATAATTCTGGCGAGGACAAAGTAGCGTATGCTCTCTCCTACTTAACAGGGCGGCCCAGAACTGGGCTATGCCCATCCTTCAAGCCTTGGATGAGGGGAGACTCATGATTTATTGCACAATTACGAGGCCTTCCGGGGAGCTATTGTGGCTGTTTACGGCGAGATAGACCGACGAGGCAATGCTGAGGACCGCCTGCAAACATTCGACAAACTGGCTCCGTGGCTACTTATATTTCGACATTCAACGAACATGCGGCCCAAGTAGAGTGGACTGAGCCAAGTCTTATAGCTCGGTTTCGGGCTGCTTAAAGGACGATTTTCTCAACTCAATAGCAACCGCCGAGACTCAACCTCGCACTCTCCAAGAATGGATGTCTATGGCTTCCAGAATTGACGATCGACTATAGACGCGGCAACAACACCGGCGGCCTATGGGATCTATTTCGGCACCACGAGAATATGCTGCACGATCCCGGCCACCTTCGACTTCAACCGGTCC